>CM040246.1:75393159-75993159 GCA_022545495.1 Chrysanthemum lavandulifolium
TTAAGAAACATATTATGAAGTAGGACTTGCACAACCAATGATGAGCATAAAAGCTATACACAGTAAACTAGATGACAAATTTGAAGTCCAAGAATATATTGATAGGAGACTGCATGATGTAAATGATATTTATCATTAATTGCGATATTGCAAGTGAAGTCTCAAACTGCTCATAATGAGCATTCACAAAACTGTTATACTATTTAGCAGCAAAAGGAAACTCACTGATGATGTTCAGGGGACGTAATCAAATTATCATGACTATCATCAGTCACTGCGGAAATCACGACCGGCTGCTGCAAAGTCTCAGTTGTCTTTGGGCTTTCCAATGCGGGAATGGTTGACTGCTCCGGGTTTCAGTTGTCTGTGTGTTTGTAACCGTGGTGATATGGATTCATCCGAGGGTTTAGTTTCAAGTGTGTTTGTAGCCTCGGTAATGCTGTGTGCTCAACATCTTCGCTGTCGTGTCTCCGTAACGTTAGGCAGTGACGTCTCAGCTGTCTGCATGTTAGTTTCTGGAATCGGTGACTGCTCCAATGTTTCTATTGACTGTGGTTGTGCAGCCACGGGCGATGTAGACTGATCCAAAGGTTCGGTTGTCTCGGTGGTTGTAGCTGGAACCACGGGTGAATTATCCGCAGTTTCAGTTGTTTGTGTATCCATTATGAACCCTTCTGTATAAACCTTTACAAAATGGCGAAAATGATTCACTGATAAAATCTTTAACAGCATATACAAACAATGCACCATCCAGTCGTCAAAAGATAAACATATATATAGGGGTTGTTCGAGATTGCTTATGCGTCTGCTTATAAATAAGTACTAATAAGCTTCTTATATAAAGCACTTCATACAACAGTGTTTGGACTTTCTTACTTTCATAGACAGCTTAATTTTACTACGAAAATAATAAGATTTTAATCAAATCCATTTATAAAACGTTTAAGGTCAATAACAAAGTGAAAACATAATTTTAGATTAATCCCAAATAAACACTTTGAAATAAGCAGCTTCCGACCAACTTATCAAAGTCTTGTTAATTTACTTCAAAATAACCTGATAAGCAGTGACGGACCTGTGTGTACTAGCCCCCAAAGAATAAGGGAAACCATATGCGGAGTTGTATTTTTTAGTTTCTTATTATTTATTTACCGTCTTTTTTTACAACTTAAATCATTGGATTCTTTAGTACATAAAATAACTTATGTTTCGGCCCTCCCAATGAAAATGCTCAAGTTCCGTTACTAGTGATAAGCACAATCAGTTTGGATGAGGCAAAACTGCTTCCAACCACATAAGCAGATAAGCATTTTGGATGGTTGTGCTTAAAATCAAACAAATAAGCAATCCCAAACAAACCTATGTCTAAGATAAACCAATAGCGCTTAACGAAAAACCAAATCTATCTATTACTTGTTCACCTACAGTTATGATAACAAAAAGTAGCTCCCTAACTAACTTGATTCACTAATTTAAGCTCAGGATAAGATAAGCTTTTATTTCCACCAAATAGATACTATTAATTAATTAACACAATGTTTAAAATTTACAGCAAGTGAGTAAAATTGGAAATAAGTGAATTCGTTTATAAAAGCAGGTAGAAGAAGCAAAAACACTAGGGTTTGATAATTGGCAATTGGTGAAATAAAAAGTTTGGATCTAGGAATATTGAACTAGAAATAAATGTGTATTAAAAATTTACATAAGGATGTAGGTATACCTGTAAGAAAAGTAAATCCGATGCGGTAAAAGATTAGTGGTGGAGTGTTGGTTGATTGGAAGGCGGCGGTGGATTAGAGTGTCAAGGGACGACGATTTATTATTAGATATTCCGTTCCTCCCGATTGGCCGTTTTCTTTTCTTTCTTTCTTTTCCTTTTTTATCTCAAAAATTAAGGGAAAAAGAAAATGTATTAACTTTTTCCTAATATAATTTAATTTTTTTTTAAGTTTTTTAGAACGGTTGGTTAGTAGTTAGTGATTCGAATCGTTCAGTGACATCTAAGCGAACAGTATGATTTCCTCGAACCTTCGTGTTTTAGGAATAAACTATGATCCTTTTTTCCGCTTCGCCTAGGAGGAAAACCTCATTGGTAAGCCTAAAACCTGAGACCTCCAAGGTTATCTCTGCTGGCCACTTGATATAGACTAAATAGTTAATGTAATCAGTATCTAATTATGCAATACGTGTATTCGTGATTAGAAATGAGATTTTATAATAGTAAACGTTTATAGTTGAGATATTGTGGTTAAGTGTTTCGTTTAACGTTTAGCAAATTGAAATACATATCAAGACTGAGATGAATTCTTAAAAATTGGTAAAGATTAGGTAATTTTAGATACAACGTTAATTTTAGAAACAAAATCTATTTTTAAGTCAATTATTTCAAAAACTATTTTAAAAATCGTTTTCATGTGGGAAAGTTGCAACAACCGAAAATTTTCACGTTATCTTTTACCATTTAACTTGAAGAGTTAATTACATAAATCGTCTCGTGGTTTGGTCAAAGTTACTGGATCTTGTCCCTATATTTTTTTTTAGCGTTTCGTCCTGTGGTTTCAAATCTTACGGATCTTGTCTCGATCCACCCGGTCCCAAAAAGGACCTCCTTGCAAATCTCTCAGCGTGAGCTAACGATCGTTATACAAACCACATGGACGATTTATGTAATCTACTCTTAAAAAAAAATCTTTTAGTTTTATTATTCAAAAAATTTTAATTTTATTACGACTAAATTTTTAATTAAAAAACTTTTTTTAAATTTAATTTTAATTTTATTATAATAAATTAAAAAAATAATTTTATTATAATAAATTAAAAACTATTTTTAATTTTTTTTAATTTTAAAAATCAAAAATTATAATAAAATTAAAAAAATTATTTTAATTTTATTATAATATATTTTTTAAACTGCTTTTTCTTTATAAAAATTAATTTTAGAAAAAAATTAAAGTAAAATTTAAAAAAAAACTTTTGAAGGCTTTTGATTCGCTTCGGTTCTCTCATGGTTTGGCGGCTTGGAATTATGGATTTGAAGGCTTTTTGATGTTCTACCTCTTGGTTGATTTCTTTTGTTTTGTGTTCTTGCAATTTCCGGTTTTGTTTTGGAACTTTTTGTTAATAAAATCTTAGTCTTTCGAAAATATAATAATAACATTACCAAAGTCTTGTAAAATTTACGAGAACATTTGTTTCATGAGAAAACTTAAAAAACCTGATTAAAGTCCAAACCGAAAACATTCTCACCACTAAAAGGAAAGTTGTTTTATTTCTTCGGTTCAAGTATCTTATGACGTCTTAAGATATTTACAATATCAAAGAGAAATAAAATAAAATGAGAACGTCGAAAAAATACCACGCTTTTAATAAAATTAATTTTTTAAAGAAAAAGCATTATTTTTTAAATATAATAAAATTAAAATTTGTTTTTTTAAATTTATTATAATAAAATTAAAATCAAATTTTAAAAAAGTTTTTATTAAAAAATTTAATCGTAATAAAATTAAAAAAAATTGAATAATAAAACTAAAAGAAAAAACTTTTTTTTTAAGAGTAAATTACATAAATCGTCCTCATGGTTTGTATAACGATCGTTAGCCCTCACGTTAGAGAGATTTGCAAGGAGGTACTTTTTTGGGACCGGTCGATCGAGATAAGATTCGTAAGATTTGTAAACCATGTGGACAAAACGCGCTAAAAAGTATAGGGACAAAATCCGTAACTTTAACCAAACCACAAGGACGATTTATGTAATTAACTCTAACTTGAATGTTTTATCTACATCGCATAAAATTTAAATTATACGTATAACTGTTAGGTTATCCCGTGCATAATAAGAACTACTTTTAAACATTTTAAACTAGACTAATGTTTAGTCTACCAAAAAAATGATCATGTCATTTAAATTCATTGTTTTCAAACAACTTGCTTTTTTACGCATTCCAACTTACGTTTTAAGTATTTTAAACTTAAGTCGACCTTAGACTACGCTCAGTCTACATGTTTTACACATTTTAATTACCTTACATAAATATTTTACAATTTATACCTTTACTTTTCCATTATCTATGTAAACTTTACACATTTTACGTTTTACGCGTTTACGACTTACGTTTTTAAGTTTAACAACGTTTAAACACCCCGATAAACTCGTGTCACAACTAATATACTAAAATTAGTTATCTTGAAAAGTTATAACATTTTTATAAGTTTTAAATTTTTATCTTACCCGATTTACGTTTTCGCTTTTTAAAAACTTTACGTTTTCAATTATCGGGATCAAGCTACACACTTTAACAAAAATTGCACCATAAACCCTTTCCCACCTCTTGTAAAATACGGCTAGACCATGGTGTACTAGTGATTTCATGTGTGTCTTGTTCTTATGCATTCTTAGGACACTTGTTAATACAAGTTTGCATGTCTTGAGAAGTAAAACATGTACATCTCATTCACACTTCACTAGAAACTCATCTCACCTCTCTTCTCTCTTTTTTGTCGAACCAAAACAAGCACCACAACATCTCCATCTTCAACTTTCTTTAGTTCTAGGATCATAAGATTAAAGGTTTAAAGTTCTAGTCTTGATTCTTTGTTTGTTTATTCATAAACACCATCAAATCACATCATCCTCTTAGGTTTAGGGGCTGAGATCACAAGTATTTTTGCAAGGGTTATTAGATAATGGGTTTTTATTCATGTAGGTTGAAGATCTATGGTCATTCTTGTTGAGAAAAGTGACACCGGACTGAAGCAAACCCACAACTAAAATATGAAATATAATAAAAGATGACACACGGATATAACGTGGAAAACCCCAAAAGGGTAAAAACCACGGGCAAGGAAAGACACGCTTCACTATGTAAAACTAGGAGTTACACATTCTATCTAATTACAAGGATAAACACATTTATATCTCTTGTATTAGAGCTATTTCACCAACTCTAATTAACACAAAGATAAGAGAAAGAATAAGATCCAAAGAACACTTCTATGTGTTTATGTTCTTGGAAATGGGATGCAGAAATGAGGCACTCAAGCCTCTTATTTATAGTGATAGCAAGACATTGTATCACAAACACAAGTAGGCCAAATTGAGATCCAAGTTGCAGCCACTTGCAAGATTCTCTTATCTTGATACATTGTATATTATCCCAACAATCTCCTACTTAAAGATCTGATTGAAGCTAAATCGATCTTCACACCGTTATCCTTCCTTGCACTTCCATGTTGCTTACGCTTCCGCTTAGGCCGCATGAGGATCGACACCATATAAACTTGTCACGCTTGATTGCTTTCGCCAAATAACCGCCACGTTATCATCAAGATGAATTTTCGCATATCCACGGTTCCTTCCTCCACTTTCTCACGAACGGTGATACCGAACTCGATATGCTTTGTCTTTGAATGAAATGTTGGATTCCTTGCGGATACAAGGCGCCGATTGTCACAAAATAGAGTAATTTTCTTGTTTGTGCCCGAGCTCTTCCAACAACATCTTCAACCATAATGCTTTTTCTCGGCTTGAGCAATGCAACATATTCTCGCCTGCTGCGTTGACATAGCCACAACCGATCGCAGCTTTGAAACCCACCATCGTTCCGCCGAAGTGTAAACACATACCCGGTGGTTGATTTACTTCATCAAGATCACATGCGTAATCGTAATCAACATATCCTCGACAGTTAAGTTCGATTCCCCAAAACATAATGCAACATCTGAGGTTCCTTTAACGTATCTAAGGATCCTCTTCACAGCTTCCCAATGCTCTCTACCAAGTTCCGCCATGTACCGACTCACTACTCCCACTGCATGTGCAATGTCTGGTCTTGTACAAATCATCGCGAACATTAAACTTCCCACTGCTGATGCATACGGTACTCGAGACATTTCCATCCTCTCTTCTTCACTGCTAGGACTCATCTTGGAGGATAACTTGACATTAGTTGGAAACGGGGTTGATATTGACTTACAACCTTGCATATTAAACCTTTGCAAGATTTTCTTCAAATAAATTTTCTGTGAAAGCCAAACTTTCCTACTAATTCTATCTCGGTGAATTTGTATCCCTAGAATCTTGTTCATGGGTCCAAGGTCTTTTATCTCGAATTCCTAGCGAGTTGTGCCTTCGCCATCGACACGATCTTTGTTGGGGCTCGCAACCAACATGTCGTCAACATATAACAAAGAAGATGACAAAATCATTGTCTCCAAACCTCTTGTAATATGCACAAGGGTCTCGCATGTAGTCTGTTATATCCAAGGCCAATTATGAAAGAATTAAATCTCTTGTACCAACACCGCGACCGCCGCTTTAAACCGCATAAAGATTTGTTTAACTCGCAAAACCAAGTTCTCTTTTCCTTTTTGTTTAAAACCTTCTGGTTGGAGCATGTAAATTTCTTCCTCAAGATTTCCATGAAGAAATGTAGTTTTCACATCTAGTCGCTTCTAGATGTAAATCATACGTAGCACACATTGCCAGAACTACTCGAACAGTTGTCATTCGAACCACAGGGGAAAATATTTCATTGAAGTCGACTCCCTCTTTCTGAGCATATCCTTTGACTACCAATCTTGCACGATACCTCTCCACCTGGTCATCACCGCTCCTCTTGATCTTATACACCCATTTGTTTCCAATAGGTTTTCACCGCCGGTAGTGGCATCGCTCCCACGTTTTATTCTTATGAAGAGCTTCAATTTCTTCTTGCATTGCTTCCATCCGAACGAAGCATCCGAATTATTCAAGGCTTCGAAGAGTTGATGGCTCTCATTCCTCTGTAAGAAGACAGTATGCAACATTGCCCTCCATAACATAATCTGAGTGCCACACTGGACGTTTTCTTTCACGATTAAGAGTACGAGTCGTTGGAGCTTGAGACTCGGTCGTCTCATTCACCTCGTGTTGTGGTACGACTTCAGAAGAATCACTCGACTGAAATTGCTTTTCCATCTGTATTGATGTAGTTTCTCTTGTAGTATTATCACCTTTTTCATTTTCTTGAATTTTGTCTTCTATAAAGACAACATCTCTGCTGACGAATACTTTGTGGGCAATGGGGTCCCACAAGCGATACCCCTTTACTCCGTCAGCATCCCAAGAACAAACATTTTCGGATTTCGGATCCGCTTTGTAGTTTCTTGAGAATTGTACATCACGCATACATGACTTCCAAATATATGAAGGTCTCGAATAGTTGATCGCTTTCCGTCCACATCTCCATCGGTGTCTTCAACTCAACTGTAGTTGAAGGTGACCGATTTATCACATAACAGGCGGTATTGACTGCTTCTGCCCAAAATGATTTTTCCAAGCTTGTAGTTGCCAACATTGCTCTTGCTCTTTCTAACAAGGTTCTTTTCATTCGCTCTGCCACTCCATTTTGTTGAGGAGTGTATGCTGCAGTGAACTGCCTTTTGATTCCTTCTTGCCTGCAAAAAGTATCAAATTCATCACCAGTGTATTCACCTCCATTATCTGTCCTTAAACACTTGATCTTATTTCCAGAATCAAGTTCAACCCGCGCTTTGTAAACTTTGAAAACTTCAAACACATCAGACTTCTTCTTGATTGGGTACACCCAACATCTCCTGGAATAGTCATCAATGAAGGATACAAAATACTTTGCTCCTCCCAGGGATAGAACCGGTGCCTGCCACACATCAGAGTGAACCAATTCTAGAACATAGACACTTCTAGAATTTGATGTCTTGAATTTTAGGCGATGCTTTGCTTTGATAACACAATGCTCACAGAAAGGTAAAGAAACCTTTGTGAGGCCAGGAATTAACTTCCTTTCAACAAGAATCTTCATTCCTTGTTCTGAAATATGTCTAAGCTTCTGATGCCATGTTATTTCAACTCTATGACTTGAACTATGTGAAGCAACAGATGCTTCCGCCTCCTCCATTACCTCTCCTTTCAGTTGCTATAAGTTTGCAGCCACCTTTTCACCTTTCATAAGTATAAGTGCGCCTTTTATAACTTTCATGATCTTGTTTTGTATTTCAACCTTACAACCAAGATCATCCAAATGCCCCAGAGACAATAGATTCTTTCTCAGGCCTTCCACGTGTCGCACATCCCGAATAGTACGAACTGTACCATCATGCACCTTCACCATGATATTTCCAATTCCAATGATCTTTAGTTCATTATCATTGCAACTGTACACAGATCCGCCCTCAGAGATAGGTTTATATTGATGAAACCACTCTCTTCTTGCGGTCATATGAAAAGTAGCTCCCGTATCGAACATCCATACATCTGCAAATCTTTTCCTGCCTTAATTTGCAACCGCTACTTCACAACACAGAGCGTTACCATCTTCTGAAGTGCTTGCGAAATTTCCCTGAGGAATAGAGGTATTTAAACCCCGACAATCTTTCTTAAAGTGACCCGGCTTGCCACATTTGTAGCATTTAAAACTCTTCTTCCTTCCTGTTCTAGATTTACCATGATTGTGACTCCCACTGGAGCCAGGTTCCATTGACCTCCCTCACGTCACCACCAAAGCCTCCACCTTTGTTGAACTGGTCTGTCTGTCCTCCCTATTGTTACGCCTGTTTTCTTCTTCCAGAATAGCGGTCGCCACATCATCGAAGACTAGATAGTCAAAAAGAACATTACTGGTTAAGTTGATTATGAGTTGGTCATATGAGTCAGGTAAACTTTGAAGTAGAATTTCAGCACGTTCTTGTGGCTCTATTTTACAACTCAAAGATGTGAAATGAGAAAATAAAGTATTCGTGTTATTAACGTGATCACCATCGAACTAGATTCCGCCATGCAGCATAAAGTTTCCTCTTAAGAAAATTTTTATTGTGGAGTGATCTTGCCTCGTACAATCGAGCAAGATGATCCCAAATCTCCTTTGCACTTTTCTTCTCCTCTATGCTTGACAAAACTCCATTTACTAATCCCAGATGAAGATTTGCAATAGCATTTCCGTCCATCTCGTCCCATTTACTGTCATCCGTGACCTCAGCTGGCCTTTCGTCAATGGCCACCAAACATTTATCCTTTCGAAGGATAGCCTTCATCTTTAATTTCCACAACGAGAAATTATTCCCATTGAATTTTTCAATTTCAAATTTCGCCGCCATTGCTACAATCACAATCTACTTTTCGACAAAACTATTATTTGTTAATAATAGTAACGAACACCTTTTGAGTGAGTATAATTTTATTTATCTTTTAATGTGGAGGGTCCACTAATTAGTGGCAACCACAGAGCATACGATAAATAATTATACACTCACCCAACCTTAGCTCTAATACCACTTGTTGAGAAAAGTGACACCGGACTGAAGCAAACCCACAACTAAAATATGAAATATAATAAAAGATGACACACGGATATAACATGGAAAACCCCAAAAGGGTAAAAACCACGGGCAAGGAAAGACACGCTTCACTATGTAAAACTAGGAGTTACACATTCTATCTAATTACAAGGATAAACACATTTATATCTCTTGTATTAGGAGCTATTTCACCAACTCTCTAATTAACACAAAGATAAGAGAAAGAATAAGATCCAAAGAACACTTCTATGTGTTTATGTTCTTGGAAATGGGATGCAGAAATGAGGCACTCAAGCCTCTTATTTATAGTGATAGCAAGACATTGTATCACAAACACAAGTAGGCCAAATTGAGATCCAAGTTGCAGCCACTTGAAAGATTCTCTTATCTTGATACATTGTATCTTATCCCAACAATTCTTGATGTGGTTCTTGATTGATCCTAATATCTTTTCTCGTTTGTAAGGAATCACCACATGTTTCTTTTCACACTTTTATAATGATCATGTTTATATACTTATAAATCTGAGATCTACCTATATTACATATGTTATACACTTGTTTTGAAAGATCTGTACATTGTACATAGTGAAGAACTTAAAAAAAAATGTTTTGATCACAACTAATTGGGACAAAATTAACCAGTGACCAAAATGACACAAACTGTAAAAAATAGTAGATTTCTGGACTTGGATAAAAATATAGGGTTGTAGATCTGTGTCTTATCTTTGTTTCGCCGGGTAGCTCGGCCTGTAACTCCACCTGATGATTTAATTAGAAAATAAACAGTAAAACTACATCATATTTGGTAACTTGTTTTCAATGGACAAAAACTCTTAAAAGTTGTACATTACCCACTATTGGTGTTCAATAAGAACATGTAATAGACCCTTTAATTTAAATGTGGTCGCTTGAACGGAATCAAAAGGAGTTGTAGTTTGTAAAATAGAGTCATTTTTGTGAGGCTGTTGTAATATGAAAATAAACAGCTTTGACATACAAGGGTATTTTGGTAATTTGACACTTGTTTTATAATTTTTTAGACAATTGGACCCGCAAATTTGATAAGTACACTTAAATACATTTCCGTAGATGTAAAATATGAGTCGTAACTTTGTATGATTTAGGAGTAACGAATTTTTAAAAATCAGATAAGTCTTATGAAACCAATAAGCTTTGTAAAAGTTGTATAATTGTCAAAACTAGTCCCTAAAGTTATAAACTTTAAAAAACACTAATTACAATGATAATATATACGTAAAAACTTTATGAAAACTCACTTGCGTATTCGCGTTTATTATTCTCAATCTAAGACGCAACATATTATTCTTAGGTTGCTCTTAGAATAATTCTCGGCTTCTCTTTGCATTGTCTCATTGTATTTATCTCGTTGCTTTACGGTGAGTTTCATAGCCTCAATTTTACTTGTTTATACTTGTTTTCAAATACTTTGGGGTGAGAATACATTGCTTGCTTTTATCTACGGACACAAGTACTTTAAACCATTATACATACATAACCGAATGTACCAGATACATAATCTAATGAACCGATCAGACTGCTATTTACATATATGACCGAATGTACCGGTCAAAACATGCATGTTCAGGACCGAATGTAACAGTCAAACAAACCTTAAGTCTTATGGTCCACACTACTTTTACAACTACTTAAACCTATGAACTCACCAACCTTTGTGTTGACACTTTTAGCATGTGTTTTCTCACGCCCGTAAAGCATAACTTTGGTTTGGAGCATTTGGGTCGCATGACATGTTTTGAAGACTTGATGCATTCATATTTACCATTCGATGAGATTTTGAAAATGTTTATGTACTTAACACTTTGGGACCTCTTGTTGTAACTCTCTGATTTAATTTATCGAATGGTAACTTTTAAAAACGTCTCATTTATAGGTCGCTTTCTATGACTTGAACTTTGTACTTATGTAACACCCGTGTGACATTATCTTCATTGCGATATTTTGGAGGTGTTACAAAAGTAAATAAAATATACAAATTTAAGTTTTTTAAAAGGTATTTTCGAGATTAAACATTAGTCATTTTTAAGGATTAAGGGGGAAAAAATATATCTCTATCTCTACTACTTATAATTCATACATATGGATTATGTAAAGTAAAAATGCTTAAAATTTGAGTAATGTTGTTTGCTTATAATACTCCTTAAACTTAAATGTTTAAATGACAAGTTTTACTATTTTATTTTTCGTTTCAAAACAAGTTTAAGTCACACGGTTGCTTTATCAATACCATATTTACTACTTTTAAAATGTCAACTTTTTAAATGGCATTTTTTAGTATTGGTCAATCTCTATGTGTTTATCAATTTTTTAAAAAAAAATACATGTGTCTCTATCATACCAATTTACACGGTTGCTCTTATAAATAGTGAATGATATTTATTAAAACTTAAAACTTAAAATTGAGTAATGTTAATGGACTATTATACATTTTCTTAAAATTTATAACATCATATTCAACTAAATTAATATTTTAAATATTGTTTAATCCATAAACTTTTTTTTTTTGTTTTTTGTTTATAACTCATGAACTTTTTTCTTGCAATGACTATAAATTGAACCCCTAAATTTTGCATTAACAGTAAAACTTGTATGGGAAAACTGATCGCAAATGGGCTGAATCGATCAAAACCAGTTGACATGTGACATGCCACAACTAACATTTTACTTTGCAAAATCAGTCCAAACTAGTCTAAACCCATCTGGTCTAGCTGTCGAGTGAGATCGACCGACCTCTACTTGTCCAGTCCATGATATAGGTTTTTTGAGTTTTAAGCCTTTGGTCCACTCCAATCTAATCCGGTCATGTCTAACACTAATACTCACACTTACTTTACAACATAAATGTCATATATAACACATAACAAATGAATAAAGGTGTATTAGTGTATTACTATGATTATCTTCGTTTGCAATTATCCTAGTTTTCGCCTATTAGCCATAATTCTTTTCAACTTAACTAATTAATCTATGAGACGTAAGTTCACCGCTGCACATACTCAATCTGAATGAAGCTCTCCTCGTAAGGAGACTATCATTACCTCTTCAAGTTGTTAACATCACACATGATTTGAACTTAACATATCTCACTAATATGATAATACTCACAAATTTTTTCCGACTATCACATTCATATATAGGCTACGTTTGGCAATGGGGCTTATAGGGGATTAAGCTTTTAAAATATGTCAGCTTATAAAATTAGTCTTGTTTGTCACACGGGTTTATGAAAGCTTTTATAAGTCATAAGCCTTCACAAGCTCAAACTCATTAAAAAAAGCTTACAAAGGCTTATAACTAGTCAAATTACTTAAATACTCTTCAAAATATAATGGATTATCACGTAAAAGCTGAAAATATATACGAATTTAATTTGATATATTTTTATGTGATTTTACATTAATAAGCTTCAGGTTTACCTAATTTGCTAAACAATTTTATAAAATCTAAGTTTCAGCTTTCTGCTTATAATATAAACTCCTGCCCTAGCCTTAAGGTGTGTTTGTTGAAACTAGCAGTAAGCAGTTAGCAGAAAGCATTTAGCAGTAGCAATTAGCAGAAAGTATTTAGCGAAGCGATTAGCAATAGCGATTAGCGATAGTAGATTTAATTTATAAAAGCATTTGGTAGGGTATCGTAATGATAATTTTAATGTGTAAAATGGCGTAACGTTAAATGCTAAATGCTAAATACTTATTCAAAGAGCATAAAGAAATTAACGTTTTTATAATTTTATAAATGCTATCTGCTTTCTTTCAAACGAGCATTTTCTATACTACTTTATAATGCATTTAGGCCTTCTAAAATTAGAAGGCTTAAAAATTCAGACTTTTTTATTTGCTTATTATGGAAAAGACAAACCTAATTCCATGCCTAACTCCTAACCAAAATTAAGATAAGGAGCCCAATCATGAGATGACGTACGTCCACTTCTTAACAATTCCAAGTTCTAACTTCTAACAAACTCCAAGCCTAACTCTTAACCACCAAAAATTAAGATAAGGAGTCTAATTATAAAACGACATGTGTCATTCTCAACTAAATATTCATATTTATTTTAAATTAAAATATCTTTTATCTACTTATTTTTGTATAATCTAATTTCACCATATTTTGTAAAATTTTATCTTCTTTAATTCAACATACATTTTGATATATTTTATGAGTTTTTAGTTTTTATAGCATTTGGTCGCTATAAAAAAATATCTAAGATCAAATCGTAGCCGCATCACATGCACTCCATCTAAGAATAATAACGCTTAAACGCTAAACGCTTTAAAATCTTCTTAAACGTTGTCTCACCAAAGACACCCTTAGCCCGCTAGTTTCAACATTACTTTTGAATTTTAGCTTAGAACGAACCGTGTTGTGTATTACTCAATTCTCCAAAGTATGAACACATTGAAAATTAATTTTCACATTTGAGGTAGAAAAAAAGCCGATTTAGGTAACAAATAAAATCATTAAATAATAAAATAAGAATTTAATTTTCAAATCCCCCGCTCTAACGGTATACATACACACGTTTAGGTTCATATATAAATACACCTCTTCATCATTCGTTCGCTTCATCTTCATTTCATTTTATAAAATTCAAAACCCTAATTTTCACTTTTCAATTTTAAATCACTAAATTCAGTAATCATGGATTTCCACACCTTAAACAGAAGACAGCTTCAATCACTTTGCAAACTTAATAAGATTCCTGCTAACATCACCAACGCTGGTATGGCCGATGCTCTCCGATCGCTCGAGACCGTAAGTTTTTCGATTTTGATCATATTATGACATTGAGATAGGTTTTGACTTGTTTTACTCGGTGTATATTAGTGAATAGTGATCACTTTGTAACGGTTATGAGCGATATTTTATTAGTAAAGTGATTTAGCGCTTTTTTAGCCGAATTGTTGCTGCAATAACTATTGATGATATTTATTTGATGATGTTGATATAGTTAATTAGTTTTTTGTAAAGTGATTGAGAGTACTTTTTAGTCGAATTGTAACATATATCCTCTTTGTCGCCACAACTATATAGCGTTAATCTACCTATTGGATTTGTGAGTTAAATGTAAGATCTGAACTTATGACCTCAGTCTTTAGGCTATGAAAACATAATAGGGAGTACACTTGTTTGTTTGGCACTTGAACTTGGTAGCCACTGTCATCTTTCTCAGCCTGTCCTTCCTCACACAAACATTTTAGTAAGATGACTGGGATCTTGCGGCTTATTCTGAAGACAAGCTGTATACAATTGTAAAACTCCTGGTCGGCAAACAACATAAAATGCCTAGGCACATGTCTAGTTGTTTTGTTTGATGGATCAATCTTTTTGTAAGAGCCGGGTTAAGTATTTGTCACATTCTGTTATATCAATGGCTCTCTGCTCTACGTGTAGATCTAAATCGTGAACTTTAGTTAGATGTCTGCGCCTCTGCGGACTCTTTTGAAGATATGGAATTGGGTCACTGCAATAAGCGTGGTTAATGCAAAGTTGTGATTTGTGTTCCACAACTCAATAATGGACCTTACTAAAGCATCTCTACACTTTTAATATGCCTTGTATATTCTAAAAACTTGTAGATTTTATGCATCAGTTGATTTTAATAATATTAACATTGGGTGCGGCATGCTTTGCCTGTGCTGATTTCAAATGATTGTTTGCATCGTTGGTTATCAGGTGGAAGGGATTGAAGAGGTTTTGAATCCCTCACGATCTGAAACAGCTGGATCGTCAGTTGAATCACCTGAAAAAATTGAGGTGACGTCACCTAGGGTTCCTCGGACAAGCTATAGGACTTCTACGCGCCAAAAGGTGAAGAAAACGGACGCTGATTATCTGCCTGAGACTGTGAGCAGGACAAATAGTCGTGGAGTAAGGAGGCAGTTGACTGGAGAAGCTAATGAGTTTATGAAAACTCCGATGGTTTCCGGCACCAGAAAGAAGGCACCAACAACTGTGCAAAAGGAGACTACGGCTCAAAGTGTGTATAACACAAGAAGATCAGCACGGTTGGCTGACAAGAAATGTGCGGGGACGGGTGTGATTGGGAGGGAAGCAAGTCAGCCTGTGAAGATTGATGCGTTTTTGGAAGAAGCTGGTGTAACCTTAGACAAGGACTCGGGCAATTTTGTTTCAGAGAATAGCGTAGGATCAGGTATTCATTTCTACACTATTATTAGGTTCATGTTTGTACATCATGTGTTTGCTGTTTTGATATGCATATGTCATAAGTAGTACCAAAGTGAAGCTGATTTATCCGAGAATTTAAAGCAACAGTTATTAATCGATACTTGATACTTTGATGTGCCTTAAACCATACATCCAAACTACCTATTTTGATCTAAGTGTATATGCAAATGACTGTGTTATGTACCCTTACTTGATATGAAAGTTAAAGCATCTGTTGTTAAATCATGTAGGGTCTGGTTCAATGGAAACATCTCACGAGTCAAGTGTATCATCTGAGAACACAGAAGATAAGGTGGTGGATGAAAGTGTTGAAAGCTGTGATGTAGGCGTCTCAAAGGAAAAAGTGGAAGACATTTGCAATGCGCTCGAAAAGCTTGATGTTGTTGTCGAGATGGAACTGATCAGAATTTGACGGCTGAGAAGGCTCAGCATGTGGCAACAACACTTGAAAGTGAAGAGAAGAGAGACAACTCAGAAGTGAAATCAGTTGAAATGTCAGAGCAACATGAAAACGTGGAGTTAAATGAGACACAAGATGATGCGGAGAATGCTGTTGTAAACGGAGTTGATAACTCTGAGGTGAAAAACGATGTAGACGAGCTAAAACCTGATTCAGAAGGCATCTCTAGTCTATGCGAGGAAGTGGGGTCTGATGAAAGTTTTGTGGTAATTGATGAGAATACCGATCTCAATGAAGCATTGAATGTATCAGTTAAAGAAGAGAATGTTTATCTCCAGATGGGAAATTCAAAGCCAGATTCAGAAAGCTTCTACAATCCTTTTGGGGATAATAAATTGATGGTTACTGCTGAGAAAAACAATACCAGTGAAAAAGGCATATCCGGTCCATGCGAGGATAAAGAGTTTGAAGATAGTTCTGTGGTGGATAATGAGAAGATTGATATCAGTAAAGCATTGAATGATTCAGTCAAAGAACAAAATGTTTATATTCAAGTGGACAATCTAAAAACAGATTCAGAAGTCATCTCTATTCCATGCGTGAATGTGGATTCTGAAGAAAATTTGGGGGCTGATGATGAGAAAAACGATATCAATGAAGCATTGAATGAGACTGTCAAAGAACAGAATGTTTATTTACAAGTGGAAAGTGTAAAAGCTGATTCAGAAGTCATCTCCAATCTAAGTCAGGCTGCGGAATTTGAAGAAAATTTTGGGGTTGTTAATGAGAAAAAAGATACCGCTGAAGCATTGAATGATACAGTCAAAGAACAGAACGATTACTCACAAGCTGACAATCTAAAAGCTGATACAGAAAGGATTTCCAGTATTTGTGAGGATGTGGTTTTAGAAGAAGTTTTGGAGGTGGTTGATGAAAGAAACGATCTCAACGAAGGACTGAATATCCCAGTCAAGGAAGAAGATGTTCATTATCATGAGGGCATTCTAAATTCAGATTCAGAAGACGTCTCCAATCCATCTGAGGATGGGGATTCTGAAGAAGAATGGATGGTTGTTAATGAGAAATCTGATGCCGATTTAAGCATCGAGTGTATCAGACGAGGAACAGAATAGCCTGCATTCAGATGAAGATTCAGATAGCGTGCTCTCTGATAAAACAATCTTTGAATCAGGTAAACACTTGCAACGTGGTTCAACATTTTGACTATTTTGACTATTATGTGGTTTTCAGGTTCTAATAATATAGCAATAATTTTCGCAGAAATTGATGGTAGTGATGCAGATCCTTTTTCCAGTGACACTGAGAACCCAAACGGCGTTACAGGATTGAAACTCGACAACATGTTCACTGCCGATTCAAAAATAATGAATGAAGACTCAGAGTGCAATGGTTAGCTTTATAACCTCTATTTTTCAAATAAAATATGCTTACATCACTCAATCTTTGTAATGTCATCATACCATTTTTGTTTGTTTGTTAGGGTCTCCAAATATGGGCCAGGATATCATTCACTTCAACAACGTGAATCCATTTGAACTGTCAGAACCAGAGAGTTCAGACAACCATAATGCTGCCAAGGAGTTGAATGCAGAGGTCATAGAAGAGAATATCTCCACAATTATCGGTACATTAAACAATGCTGTCTATTAGTCTATATGTCCTTTTGCTATCTATGTTAATTGCCTTAACCATTGTCAACTAAAGAGTAAAAATTTGTTCTAAGGAAAAAAGGTTAACTGTAATTTAGATCTAATCTAACACATATTTACACGACATTACTTGAATGTTAGCAACTGCATCATATAGTTTTTCTATTTCTTCAGGGTCACCAAATATGAAGGGGGATTTCGTTCACTTCAACACCGAGAATTCAAGTGAAGTGTCAGAGTTGGCGAGTTTAGACAATCATATTGTTGCTAAGATAATTACTGCAGAGGGCATAAATGAGAATATCTCTGAAAATACAGGTGCATTGAATATTGTTGTCTATATGTCTTCTGCTAACAATGTTAAGTTAATCCAATCACTGTTAAACTAAAAACCAAAAATCTGTTCCTATATTCAAATTTTGGTCGCTTGTAATGTAAATCAACATATGCTTACATGAGGTCATATGAATGGTTAGAAATAGCATCATATCATCTTTTGTTTCTTCAGGGTCTCAAAATACGGTGGATGATTTGATTTGCTCTGACGACGAAAATCCAAGTGAACTGTTGGAGTTAGAGAGTCCAGACAACCATACTGTTGCTAAGGTCATGACTGCAGAAGGTGTAGAAGATAATATCTCCAAAAGTACAGGTAGTTTTATTGGTTGTTGTGCATATGTTTTCTGTAAACGGCCTTATTTAATGCGAAATATTTGCAAAATAAAAATGTGTTGATGTCAAAAATGAATTTCATGGAAAAGGTTAGTGTAATCTGGTTGATATCTTGTCATTTACAGTTGATATGGTCTTAGTCAGTCGCAATGAGATAGAGTCAGGCATGGATTATTCAGCTCCAGGAGAAGCACAAGAGTCTTTGATGAACGAAACCGACATTGAGCTTAACCCTGAACAAGTCAATCAAGAAGCTGAGCAGATTATATCAGATGGTGATAAAGCATATCCTGAGCTTAACCGTGAACAAGCCATTGAAGAAGCTGAGCAGATTATATCAGCTGGTGATAAAGTAGTTCCTGAGCTTAACCCTGAACAAGTCAATCAAGTAGCTGAGCGGATTATATCAGATGGTGATAAAGCAGATCCTGAGCTTAACTGTGAACAAATCAATCAAGAAGCCGGTCAGATTATATCAGATGGTGATAAAGTAACACACGAATCAGTAGATGTTTCTGATTTTACAGGAAACCAATTTTCAACTAATGCAAATGACGATATCAACAACCCAACTTACTTGACTTCACTGAAGAAGCAAGCTTTGAGTGATACTCCAGCATCAAAAACAGGACTGACTCAGGTTTCTGAAAATAATGAGAACAGTGGAAGGAAGCTGCAAGCTGTTATAGGCGAAGAGGATAAAAGCATCAGTGAAAATGCTGTGGATGAGAAGCCTATGAGGCCTGAAATTAGTATCAGGCAGCTAAAGAAGCAGTTGAAAAAGTTGTCTATTAAAAATAACTCGAATACCAACAAAGATGATAAGGTGAATGTCAAGTAAATATTTTGTATTTAAAAATCTATTATTTATTTGTAGCTTAATATCATGTAATCAAAAAAATATGTCTAATTTGGTTGTTATGTGATTGTAAACACATGTGCAGGTGGCTGAAGCAAGACCTGCTTTGAAAGCTGTGTGCGACAACCAATTGGCCACCATAGAAACGGATAACTGAGGGCTATCCACTGTTGCAGTTTTCAAAGAATGCACACAATTTTGATATGATGATCATACTATTACAGTACTGTTACAATGTTTTCTTTCTTTTTGAATTGCGACACAATATGCAAAATACATTGTTTGAGAAATTTCAAATATTATATAAGCTGAAATGAAATGATACTTTCATAATGTCATTCTAGTCTCGTGGGTTTGTTGCTTTTGTGGATCCTGGGGAGGGAATAATGTCATGTATGTACACTCGCACCTACTAGTTGATACAGCTCGAGTTGGGAACTTGTACGGTTAATTACTTGCTCATCACAAAGCTAAGATTCGACTCTAATATAAAATAGTCTAAAAATTTAATAAGTATGTTAAGGCTTAGCTTGCTGTTATATGTACCATACAAAGAAAAAAACATTGCTTGTCAATATGCAACAACAGAAGACGATCTGGTTTAGACCGATAATGATGTGAAGTTTAGAGAGAAAGCATTGAGTATTAGTATAGCTCTAAAAGGGCAAATTAAAAGCTATTGTTTGTAACACATAAGAAACCTCAATGCTGCTCATGCTTGGACTTTACTAACAGAAAGTTAGACGAATAACAACTTGGTTCAGCCTCTGGACGCCATTCCCCGCGCTGGGTGAGAAAGTGAAAGATTTTGTGAAATAGGTTTAAAAATTGATCCTAACTCTTCTTGGTTCACAACATTGCCTGATTTGCGTGCTTAAAGGAAGAGTTGCATAACAAATCCGGCTCAAATAGACCCCGAGTTAAAAGGTCATCGTCAAACCAACCTTCAGTGACTCAAATATAAAGACATAGATAGTTTAGACCAAGTGTAATGGTCGATCCCTCAATCGGTCGACCCCTCAAAGAGACAAGTTCCAAGTGCTCCCAGCCATTACACCTCCTCAATGGGGACGCGTCGCATGCAAGAAAAACATGAGAAGTCGGTTGCTTATGATACCAGTGGTTTGTGTTTTGAAGTGTGTTTATTTAATTGTTTTTGTGAGGTATACTTTTTATGGTGTCATCGGTTCTTTATTACATTAAGTCGGTCATGAAGTTGTCCCGAAAGAAAGCTGATGTGACAGGTGTCCTCGGTTTCTTGATGGTCACCATTACAGTTAGCTTTAAATGATCTTTTTGGCTTAACACCATTACAGTTAGCTTTAAATGATCTTTTTGGCTTAATTAATAGACCTACAAATATGATCGGTATAAGTGAAAACATTGATCGGTAAACATGATGAGAAGGGATCTCGCATATGTCCAGTGGCGGATCCATGATTTTTAATCGCATGTGGCACAAAAAATATATCAAATTTCAAGTTGCTCAAAATCAATACTAAGCTGTTTAGTTTGAATATTAAAATGCAATTTGATTAACGAAAAATAACTTTGAATGTCTTAAAATCAATGATCGTTTTCCACGTCATGAAGAATTTATACACGCCCTGTTCCTATATAATATGTTTCTCGGCCTAGGGGTGTTCATGGTACTGGAACCGTCTCGAACTGGAACCGGAACCGAAAAAACCGAGAACCGAAAATAAGGAAAAAGTGGAACCAAGAACCGTCCCAAGTTTTTCGGTTCGGTTCTGGTATGGTACTCGGTTCCGGTACGGGAATTTTCGGTAATTCCCATGAGTACCAAAGTGTTAAAAAAATATGTTTGGATGGATGTGAAATTACGATAATCGGTTCGTAAAACCTCAAAATAAGTTGACAACCATGAAAATAATTTATCAATCATTCTTTTTTCACGAAAATAATTACAAACTCACTAAGAATATTATATATCAATTATGGTGACTAGCTTACAATAACTTACATGGTGAGTTGGTGACAATATACCATGCAGTAACGCCATAATATTTAATTGTTTCTCGACTTTTATCATTAAATTTAATGAATAATAAATACCAATTGTTAATTACAATTTCTTGTTACTAAATGTTCACTATAGGTAACCTATTTGATTACTTTGAATGTTACTGATGATACAATAGAGTGATTTAGGAAATCAATCAAAAAATATGTTGACTTCACAGTGCAATCCTATTTTGAATCAATACTGTTAGAAGAAATTGTTAACAACATCTTATTATTTCACAATTGTATAGTTAACAGATGATAGTGGAGATGTTATTCAAAATCAAATGGGTCATATATAGTTTAGAGTATATCAAGAATTCAAAGGAGAGTACCCTCAACAATTTTTATAGAAGGGTTCCTAACGATCAATCATTATCACTATACTTAAGTATTGAAGTATATATCCAGCAACGCTAGATTTTCATGTCTAGTTAAAAAAAAGTTAATGAGTGGTGACCAATGTCATGTGTTAGTGTCCTGGTTGCTAGTATGCAAGATTTAAATAATCTAATTCAAAATACTACTTTTGATGTTTTTATTAGCCAGCACCACAAAATTGTTCATAACTCTAGTTAGAAAAAACTTATTTTTATGTCGATGAATGATGTTTGAATCTTTGAATGGAATCAATGGATTAAAGGTTAAGGTTTATGGGTTTTTAGATTTAGGTAGGGTTTTATCAAATTTCTTAAAATGCCGCATACATACACATGCACAATGTCTAAAAAAAAACCTATAATATTACATATTTTTATAAAAGTCGGTTCTTTCGGGAAAGTATCGGAACCGTACGGTTCCGACCCGAACCGTCTCGAGAACCGAAATTTTGAAATTTTAGGAACCAAGAACCGTCTCATGGTTTAATATCTGATCCCATTCACAGTCGGTGTCAGTGCGGTTCTTTGGTTCTTTTAGTTCCTCAGGTTTTTTGGACACTCCTATCTCGGCCTACATTGTTAGCCCAAGAGCCCAATCATATTCATTTCTTCTTAGCCTCAAAACTTAAGTCATCATGGTGCGGATGAGCACAGTCTGGGTCCTGCATCGATCCTCACCGAATGGTCAGACCGATTTTTCCGAGCATAAATTAGTAGTACTAGTACCGCATCGAGCGGGATTCGGATATCGGTCAGGAAAATCGGGTTTTCTCTTTTTCGGAATTTCCGATTTGGTGCATCGTCCCGCATCAATTAGTGGTCCCGGATTTTTTCACCTTATTTCGTAAATCGCATGCATCGTATTTCAAGAACCGGCACCGCTTCGATACTGTGTCGATACTGATTCCGGTTCGATTGCGATTCGGTTCAAATCTTCATCCCTACATCATGGTATGTCGCAAAGAATTTTATCGTCTATCAATTCTATGCAGAGCCATTAGCCGACATCATTTCGTATAGTAAAAAGAAAGATAAATTCATCGAATATTATGACAATGATGCCATTAGCCGACATCTAATACTCCTGCCTGTTTAAACAAATATACTGTGCAAGATTCTCTATGACTTCAAATTAGTAATTGGCTCATTTGTAATTAAGTTATAAAACAAAGGCCAAAATTGTTAAGTATGTAAACTTTTTTGCTCATGTATGTAAATAAAAGTAAACAGTCAGAACAAAAGTGTAAAATCTACATAACTTAAGGGGTCAAAAAATATAAACTGGTCCAAACCATCTTTTTAGGAGCGACAAGCTAAAAAAAACTGTTTTTTCATACAAACATTTACTGCTTATCGAGATTTTTCATGTGTAGAACCTGGCCAAGCACTAGATTCGCCCATGTATATGTCACGTTTTAGAGATAACTGAAGTAGACACTTGTAGAGTTGTAGTTTCATTATTAGATTCTTTTAAGTACATTTCATTATTAGGCTTATTTAGTTCTATTAGTAACTTTTAATCATACTTCGTATTTTAAAATTGGTTAATGACATGTAATAGTAACGTACTTTCTCATTTGTTTACTTATCAGATACGAACCAGAACAATACCACAATACACATCCAACTTTTAAAATTTGTTTCATTATCTTACGTTTGCTTACGTGACTTTACAGGCAACCGGCGACACCGATTAAAACAATATGTGATTTTTTTTAATTTTTTTTTTAAACTTTAAAACACATGTAGTTGGTCATACTTAAATGTTGACTTATCACTTAAAAGTCATACTCACACAACATGTCACACAAACCACACAGACATACCAAACCCACACATGAACCCTAATTTCCTAAACCTAAAATTGGTCTCTCAATTCGTTAATTTTCTTAGGGCTTTTCAAAGGCAGGTCTTTTAATTAAGTTATTCATGCATTTGATCGATTCAATTTTATGTTTTTGTTGTTATAACCTGTAACCCTGAATTTTGACTTTTTTTGTTTTTATTGCAGAATGGTTAGCCTAACAGTTACTTTTTGGGGTTTTAATTGGGCTTACATGCTAAAATAATTAAACACATAAAGGATCAATCTCATGAAATCATAACAATAACATGAAAGTAAACTTACTTGATGATAGAACCGACTTAGGATTATGATTAGATGATGAAGCCATAGCGTTAGGGTTAGTCGATTCCGGTAGTGATGTCACCAATCCGATGGAGGGATTTTCTCACTAGTTATGGTGTTTATTGAGAGAATTCTGTTATGTGACAAGATACAGGAAAATGACCACAAACCCTGATTATATTGTTATGACAATTATTTCCATCAAATAATTGTCAATTGTTAGTTAGGGTAGATTATGTCATTAAGGCATAGTTAAGGGTATAAATGGTCAAAAGGCCATACTAAAAGGATAATTCTAACATTCTCCCACTTGGCAGTAGGACCATTTATTTATATATATAAACCGAAAATTTACATTGGCCAATTACAAGTTTATGTGAATTACCATAATTCCATAATAGCACCAAAGCAAAAGATACTGACCTAACGTGTCGCGTTTGACACGGGACCCCATCGATTATACTAATGTTACTAATATGAAATATATGATTTCATTAAGCCAAAATGACAAAAAGAGTAATGTGGTACAAATAAGTTTGTCTATAATAAAACATAAGTGTACACAGTTGAAAGTAAATTTAGACAAACTAGACATTATAGTGAAGGATATTGTCTTAAAGCGCTTGTTTATAAATTAAATGTTATCATGAAATAGTGCACTAACTACAACATTATATAAGGTCTTGACGAAAACCCATTTTAGCAACATGGCCTTGAAATACTTTGGGTGGCAGACCTTTAGTTAGCGGATCCGCAAGCATTTCATGAGTTCTAATGTGCTCGATACATATACGTTGTTCCTCCACTCTTTCACGTACGAATAAGTACTTTGTATCGAGGTATAAACCACTCAGTTGAACTATTATTGTTCGAGAAGCTCACGGTACGTGCTATTATCGCAATAAATCTTTAATGGCCTTGAGATGGAGTTAACAATTTTGAGTCCGATGATCAAATTTCTCAACAACATTGCATGGCATGTCGCATTATAAACTGCAACATACTCAGCCATCATTGTTGAGGTCGTCGTTAGCACTTGTTTTTTACTCTTCCAAGAAATAGGCCCACCTGACAGCATGAAAATATATCCCAAAGTTGACCTATTAGAGTCTTTGCATTTCGCAAAGTTTGAATCCGAGTATCCAATAACTTCAAGATTGTCGGATCTAGTGTAAGTTAATTTGTACTCCTTCGTTCCTTGTAAATATCGCAATACTTTCTTAGCAGCTTTCCAGTGATGTAGGCCAGGATTAGATTGAAACATGCCTAACATGCCACATATAAAAGCGATATCTGGTCGAGTACAAACTTGAGCATACGTTAAGCTTCCTACTACAGAAGCATAAGGAATTCGCTTCATTTCCTCATGTTCAACCTCAGTTTTCGGACATTGATGAGACCCGAAAACATCACCCTTAATTACGGGAGCGACCGTAGGGGAGCAATGTTGCATATTGAACCTATTGAGTACACGTTCAATATATGCCTTTTGGGACAATCCTAATGTCCCATTGGCTCGATCTCGGTGAATTTCAATTCCAATAACATACGAAGCCTCACCAAGATCTTTCATGTCAAAGTTTCTAGAAAGAAAGCGTTTTGACTCATGCAACAAATCAATATTATTACTTGCTAAAAGAATATCGTCAACATAAAGCACAAGTATAATAAAGTTGCTCCCACTCATTTTGAGGTATACGCATTGATCTACCAGATTCTTAATGAAGTTGTGTTTCTTCATCACTTCATCAAATTTTAAATACCATTGACGGGATGCTTGCTTAAGCCCATAAATAGATTTCTTGAGTTTACAAACTAAATGTTCTTGGCCTTTAGGTTTAAAACCTTGCGGTTGGGCCATGAACACATCTTCATGTAAATCTCCATTAAGAAATGCCGTTTTGGCGTCCATTTGATGTAACTCCATGTCAAAATGAGCTACAAGGGCCATTACGATCCTTAAGGAGTCTTTTCTCGATATTGGAGAAAGGTTTATTTATAATCAACGCCCTCTTTTTGAGTATACCCTTTTGCGACCAAACGAGCTTTGTATCGCTCAACATTTCCATTTGGGTCAAGTTTGGTCTTGAAGACCCACTTGCATCCAACAGGTTTTGCACCCTTTGGTAATTCAGCAAGTTCCCAAACATTGTTTTAGCTCATTGAGTTCAGCTCATCTATCATTGCTTCCCTCCAATGAGCTGATTGGTCACAAGTAATGGCATCCTCATATGATTAAGGGTCATTGCATTTCCCTAAGTCAAAATCAGCCTCATTCAAATAGGTATAATAATCGTCAAAGTTTGTGGGTTGCCTATGTCGTTGTGACCTACGCAGCTGTTGTTGAGTTTCTTGTGGTTCAACATTAATTTCGGGGTTAGGTTCATTTTCCTCGACATTATTTGGATGATCTTGAGCAATTAAGTGATCATTCGAGGTTTCAAGTGGCGTGTTAATCGGGATGGGCACATGAATTATTGGTGTCTCATCTCGAGCCTCTTGAAGTTCAATTCTTTTAAATGAACCGCTCCCACTGTTGTTAGCATTTTCAAGAAACTCTGCGTGGCGTGTCTCAACAATTCTGGTACTATGAGACGGGCAATAAAATCGGTAACCCTTTGATCGTTCTGGGTACCCAATGAAAAAGCAACTAATGGTTTTCAAGTCCAGTTTTCGTGATTGAGGATTGTATAACTTAGCTTCGGTTGGACATCCCCCAACCCGTAAGTATCGTAAGCTGGGTTTTCTTACTGTCCAAATTTCATATGGTGTTTTTGGAACGAATTTTGAGGGAACCCTATTAAGGATGTGGACAGCCGTTTTCAATGCCTCGATCAAAGAAATTCGAGAAGGTTTGAATTTGCCAACATACTACGAACCATGTCCATAAGGGTGCGATTTCTCCTCTCAGCTACACCATTTTGCTGAGGGGTACCCGGCATGGTATATTGGTTAATAATCCCATGATCTTTGCAAAAGTCAAAGAAAGATCCAGGAGCTTGACCAACATCAATATGTCTGCCATAATATTCACCTCCCCTATCCGATCTCACCACTTTAATTTTTTGGTCAAGTTGATTTTCAACTTTCGCTTTAAATGTTTTAAACATTTCAAGTGATTCGGATTTTTCATTAATTAAGAAAAGGTACATGTAACGTGAGTAATCGTCAATGAAGGTAATGAGTGATTTATGACCACCAATGCCCGAAGTAAAAGGTCCACATATGTCGGTATGGATTAGTTCTAATAATTCGGTACTTCGTGTGGCACCTTTCTTATTCCCTTTGGTCATTTTTCCCTTTATGCATTCTATACATTTTTCAAAATCAGAGAAATCAAGATGGGATAGAACTTCATCTTTCACAATTCTAGTCATTCTGTCTCGTGAAATATGGCCTAAACGTTGGTGCCATAGCATTGATGAGGTTTCCTGATCTTGTTTTCTCTTATTTTGATTCACATTGTCATTAACGTTAAATGATAATAGAGATTCCGAAAATTGATTATCTAAACATAACTTGAAGAGGTTTCCCTCAAGATAACCATTTACAACAACACGGGAATTTAAACTAATATATACTTTATTGTATCCAAACGTAAATATAAAATCATCAATAATTAGTTTAGATACAGATATTAAGTTTCGAGTCATGCTCGGTACATAAAGAGTGCCATAAAGATTTAAACAAAAGCCACCCTCCAAAATTAATGAAAGGGTCCCAACAGCTTCTACGTTCAAATCAACTCCATTCCCGACTTTAACCGTTCGTTGGTTTCTTTCCAATCTCCGAATTGTACGAAATCCCTGTAAAGAATTAGCAATGTGTACCATGGATCCAGAGTCAATCCACCATGAATTAATAGGGACATTAATATTAAATGATTCATTAATCATAAAAGATTCAAATATACCTTTCTTTGCTAACCATTCCTTGAATTTTGGACAATCCTTTTGAGTATGCCCTTTCTTATGGCAAAATTTACATTTTGGACCGTCTTGGAATGAGCTAGTACTTGCACCCGTTTTTTGGACTTTATTTGGAGTAGAATTATCTCCACTTGAACCTTTGCCCTTCCATGAGCCCTTTCTTTTATTCGTGTTAATGGTAGCAACATGAGCGACATCAGGCTTTTCAACTTTGAGGAGTTCTTCCTCTTGCACACACATGGCAATCAGTTCGCTCATTTTCCATTTCTCCTTTTGCGTATTGTAATTGATCTTGAAAGGACCAAATTGCATAGGGAGAGATGTCATAATCAAATGAACTAAGAAACCTTCACTGATTTCCATGTCCATGCCTTTTAGTTTGTTTGCCATATCGTTCATCATCATTATGTGCTCACGTACACCACTAACCCCGTCATACTTGGTAGTCAACATTTTGAGGATCAAAGAGCTTGCATGGGCTTTTGAAGTCCCTTTAAATTGTTCCTCTATGGAGCTTAAGTAATCCTTTGCATTCTCAGAGTCAGGAATGGCAATAGCAACGGATATGGAGTTCTTAATGATCATGAGAGACATACGGTTAGATCGATCCCACTGTTCATAAGCACGTTTTTGATCTGCTGTACTATCAGCAGTAAGTGCAGCGGGAGGATCGGTATGAAGCGCATGATCGAGGTCCATTACTCCGAGGGTAAGTTTCACTTGATCTCTCCATGTTGAGAAGTTAGTACCAGTTAAGGGTTCAATTCCGGACAAGTAACCCGTATTAGAAGTTAAGGTAGATGCTGACATAGATTTAAACTTAAAAGTATGCTCAGATAAAACTAAAGGAATTAATGGGATATATATGTAAAGCATATCAGTAAAAACATAAACCTATCATGAACACCAAAATAATAGGTATAAAGATGTTGTGCCCAATTATTAACCTCACGTTGGTTTAGTTGACAATTGAAACCATTAATCATCTTTAACTAGGCTAAGCATGCACATATATCACATATCACCGTTGGGCGTAAACGTAACATATATGCTAATTGTGCTAATATATATTTCATTGTTCAAGTTATCATACAAATAGCCGTTGGGTTCATTGAGTGATAACATGAACAATTGCATAGTATGGCGTGAATAAACTCATATATTAATCAAAATAACCATTCGTTGGACTAGTTATCTAAATTGATATAAGAGTTACCATATGACAGATTTAACAAGTTTGGAAATTGAAAGCCTTAATAATTTTTATAACCACTATTCTTATGTGGTACATGCGAATAGGCAGATTGATCATCAAACTTGAAAGCAGTGTAAGTACATGAAGCAACAAAGCATAAAATATCATATCATAATTAATCAAGTTGGAGTATCATGTACAAGTTATCTATCTTTCAATAAAATTAATATGATACATAAAGCGTACTACTGTTTCAATGGCATATATATAAAGCATGGAACATCAATTAATCATTCATCATCCATAATTATATAATCAAAACAATACGTAGTATAGTAGTGTAATACATACATTAAATAGTGGGTTCCATTTGCATAAACAAATGGCATGTAATATTTGTTAACAAATCCTTATATTAGTGCTAGAAACAATATGACTTATATATGAATAAATTAATCAATTGCATCAGATAATCGTTTGACTTACAAAAAATAACCCATTAAAGAATTGACTCATTTATCATACTTTGTTTCAAACGGCAAATCATATTACGTCCAGACTTTAATTTGTTCCTATTATGCACGATTATAACATGAGATTAAATTGCTCTTGATACCACATGTTAAAATAATTAAACACATAAAGGATCAATCTCATGTAATCATAACAATAACATGAAAGTAAACTTACTTGATGATAGAACCGACTTAGGATTATGATTAGATGATGAAGCCATAGCGTTAGGGTTAGTCGATTCCAGTAGTGATGTCACCAATCCGATGGAGGGATTTTCTCACTAGTTATGGTGTTTATTGAGAGAATTCTGTTATGTGACAAGATACAGGAAAATGACCACAAACCCTGATTATATTGTTATGATAGTTATTTCCATCAAATAACTGTCAATTGTTAGTTAGGGTAGATTATGTCATTAAGGCATAGTTAAAGGTATACATGGTCAAAAGGCCATACTAAAAGGATAATTCTAACATTACAATGAAAGGTTTGGATTTTGAATACATGACATATGGTAAGTTATTTGATTTTATCGGGTGTTCTACTCAATTCTCTCATGTTGGTCTTTTTATTGTCTCCTGAAGTGACTTAAGTGATAGGATTATAGAGTTAGAAAATAAACAATAGTTTGATATTTTTTGGTAGTATGTTTAGGAAATGGTGGGAAAATTGATATATATGCTGACCATCATAGTTATGGTATCAATGATTGGTTTCCAAAAGGTGATGATGATTTAGATGATTTTGATGAGGATGAATGTGAATTAGATGATATATCAGCCTTTGTTGAACCACAATTTGTAGGAGAAGAAGTTATCATACAAAATAGATGCACAAGTCACCCTTTTTTAAATAGGTTATGAAAAACAAATCATAACAAAACCAATAGGAACACATTTGGTACAAATGAAAGGGATGCAAATGCACTTGTAGAAGATGAAATAAATGATCAAAGTGTGGATCCTATTTACAAAGTAAAACCTGGAGTAGTCTATCTTGACCATGATCCAAACCAGCCCCGGAAAGATATGGTTCCCATCTTAGGAATGAAATTCAAAGATCATGAAGAGATGAAGATTATGTTGGCGATTATGGTGTAGCTAACGACTATTAACTTTGGTACAAAAAGAATGATTATAAATCATTACTTGTTTTTGTGTGGTAGGAATGTTGAAGAGGGAAGATGTGAGGTAGGTAGGAAAGGCATTAAAGAGACTGTACCAAAAGGTAACAGTAAAGATAAAGTTGCAGAGGGTAAAGGTAAAAAGAAAGTTGCAGAGGGTAGTAAAGTTGCCGAGGGTAGTAAAGTTGCACAGGGTAAAAAGAACTAGACTAAGCACGGAATTAAGATGTCAAAGTCACATTCTAAGAAAGGAATTAAAAGGAAAAAATTCAGATAATGTTTGCAAGTTTAGGTTATGGGGTTCATGGATGCAAAATGAGGCATCATTTTATATAAAGATACTAATTCCAGAACACAATTATGCTAGGGTCTTTGATTTTGGGTCATTGATTACATACAAGTGGATTGCAAGGCAATATGTTAGGGAGATTGTTATTAATCCTAAGATACATTACAGAGATTTGCAAGCTTCTATTAGGGAGAAGTTATTGATCAATGTCAGCTAATTAAGACAAGTTAGATGCGCAAAACAAAGAGCTTTATATGATAATGAAGACGGGTTAATAGAACACTATGGTAAATTATGGGACTACAGATACCAACTATTGAAAACCAACACTGGATCAACTGATAAGCTTGATGTTGATGAAGGCTCAGGTAGTAAAATCCACTCCAAAAGGTTTTATTTCTACTCCAAAGGTTAGTTTTTAACACTTTGCAAGTTTGTTAATCTGTATAGTCATATGTATATGTTAATGTAGCCTTGAAAGATGGATAGGAAGAGGTTTGCAGAAAAGTGATTGGTGTGAAAGGGTGTTTCTTGAAAGGTACTATCAAGGGAGAGTTGTTGACAACTATGGGCTTTAAAATTATTTTATGGTTTATAAGTGTAGCAAACATTTAACTTATGTGTCCTGCAATCTTGTTAGGAAGCAAATGTTCAAGGGGCATAACCTACAAATGCAGATCCTGGACAGAATGAAAAACCTATTCAAGAGGAAGAACTTGTTCAAGAAAAAGCTAATACAAATGAAGATCCTGGGCATATGGAACAACCTGTGTACATGGAAGAACATGCCAATAGAGATGAAGATCCTGGCCATATGGAACAAACTGCACAAATGGAAGATAATGTTCAAGAAACTGGAAATGCAGATCTTGTTTTGAGAAGATGTGTAAGAATGAGAAGACTATCACAAAGGATCATATTGAACCAATAGAAAAATCCATTTCAGTTTGATGCAGAAGGAACAAGTTCAATAGCAGAGAAGACATTTGACATTAGTAATGAATGACAATATTATGTATTAAGATTTATGTACTAGGATTTATGTATTATGTTTGTTGCTTTTTGAGTGTGGTCAAATTTGGCTTGTAGTACTTTTATGTATTGGATGCAGTAACTAGTGTAAATGGTCCACTAATTTTGTAAACATAAAGACATGAATGAAGTTAAAGTTGCTGCTATTCCATATCTTTTGACCAAGAAAAAGACAACATTTTATTTCATTTCACTAAGTTCAAGTTGCTGCTATTACAATTCATTTCACAAAGTATAAAATGAGAAACACTGACATGACCATTACAACCCTCTTATAGAACACAACATTGTTTCTACACTCCTTGAATTCCTTTTCCATGTTCATCAATTTAGTCTTCAACAAATGCATCTCATTTCCCATTTCTGCAAATGTTGTGTTCTCAGTAGTATGCTTTTATTTCTTTTGTCTTCCAGCTTGTTGAATCAAATTATACATCTCATAATTGTAGTAATCACTTGGCAATTCATCATCAACAAAGTAGTAAGCATGACATTGATTTCGAGACCACTACAATTATCAAAAAGTCAAAATTAAAGCAAGAACAAAATTCAAAATTAAACCAAAATCAAATCTTAACAAGAAACCACTTCACTTGGATGAGGCAAAGAAAGAAATCATCTTGAATGGTTGGTCAAAGTTGTGGATTTTCGAAGAACCAAAGGCAATGGTTCTTTACAGTCACATAAGGTGGGAAATTGACCCATTTTGTTCTTATTTGAAGAAGAAGAAGATGAAGACATGTCTTAATTTAGTGCAATTTGGGTTGTAGGTATTTCAATTTAGAGGTTTAAAGTGTTATGGTTGTAGGTATTTTAATTTGGGGAAGAACACTTATAATATGTATTAGGCAGCTGATGTGGAACTCAACTATAAAAAAATGACGTGGCATGTACATCAATAATGTGACGTGGAGTTTGTAGGTAAAAAACTTGAATTTGTTGATAATAACACAAAACAAAGTTGGATGGGAATTGTGGTATTTTTTTGGGTTCGTATATGATAAGTGAACAAATAGGAAAGTACGTTGCTATTACTCGCTATTAACCCTTTTATAAGATATCGGGTTAGAAATTGTGAATATGAATTGGTATGTGATCTGCGCAAAACCGTCAAGTCTTTACAGACTTAAAACAGCTTAAGCACAAATGCAATGAAGATCAGGGAATATAGTGAATTCCCGGGTCGTTATATCCCACGGAGACTCAATGGTGTGTTAAACACTTGATCAGACGATAGAATGATCACTAATGATAGCGATCAGAAAGGATTTGATTAGAAATTACACTACTGAAAAAGATTATAAATCAAAGCGACTTAAATGCAAATTAAGAAAATTAAAAAGTTAAAAATATTAAATAAACGCTATCACTATTTTTACAAATCGATGAACGTTTATTTTATAAAACAAAATAACTTAAATAAACTATATTAATTAAAACGTAAACCTAAATAAACTTAAAACGTAACCTAAAATGAAAACGAGCGTTTATGTATGAAAAATACGCTGGAGCGCAAGCAAAAACGTAAAATTATTGAAATAAAAAGCCTACGAGTGTAAAACTAATTTTATTACGTACTATATGATAAAAGAAAATTTTAGGAAAAAGCGGGTATTTTTCGACTTTTAAATTATTTATTATGATTTAAAAACTATTTTAATCTAATTTAATTATAAAAATACTAAATGATTTTAGAAAAATCAAATTTTCACTAAAAATACTTTAGGTTATCTTGGATTTAAGAAAATGAAAAAGTGGTATACTACTTTATGAAATAAGCGGTTAAAAAGCCTAAATAAGCAACTAGTTATAAACTGAACTTGGTAGTTAAATATTAAAGGGTGCAAAGTATGGTGATCAAAGACCCTAGGGCAGTTGGTTAAGTGGTGTGGTGTTGTGGTCGTGTGCAAGAGGTCAGGGGGTCGAATCCCACCCCTGCACCTTTTTGCAAACCATTTTTTTTTTGAATTTTCTTTTTGCAACTTTTTTATAACACCAAAATAAGACTTTTTTGTGAAAACAATTTTGTTCAAAACTTTGGAATAAGCAGTTTGGAACTGCTTATCCACAACAGTTCTAACAGAAGCAAAAACAAACACCCTTTTCAGTTTTTAAGCATAAAGGAACCATGAAATAGCACTAGGAATCATATAAATAAGCATTTGAAAAATGGAAATAAGCAATCATACACTATGCTAAATCTAAAATAAGCTATAAAAGACTAGAAAGCAATCTAGAAATAGGGGATAGAAGCAGTTTATGAGACTTCCTAAGCTAAAAGAAATGAGCATTCAAGGATATGATATGCTACTCTAACTAGCTAAATAAGCATTAATAAGCAAGAATATGAACTAGCCTAACAAATGGGACTAATAAGCACTAAAGATACCGAAATAAGCTAATGGAAATGCTAAATAAGCTAAAACAAGGAAAATAGCAGTCACTACAAGAATGTGATCGCAGTTTCGCTGGGTTTTCGATGACTTTTGAAGCAATTTTAACTAAGCTAGACTGCTCCTAAAAGCATATAAACTAAGCATACATAAAGAAGGGTATGTTGGGATGCAAGAAAATGATTTGGACAAGGTTTGGACCAAAAATAAGCCGTGAAAAGGTGTTCAAACAACTCATCAAGTCATTGTTTGGTGATGAAGAGAAAGTGATTTTGTGACTTTTTATAAACCAAACTTTGCAAACATTTGTAACTAAGCTAAACACACTTTAAAACCTACCTAGACCTTCAAAACCACTTTGACTTTGAGAGTCAAAGGTGAAAACGATTTAGACCCAAATGAGTTTAAACCAAACACCCTTTAAAAGGGTGTTAAACTATAAACCGATTTTTGAAAACTAAGATTGGATTTTCTTTATAAAACTTTACTTAATAACTAAAAGAGAGCTTTTGAAACCGATACTAAAGGCAATAAGCTAATAAGCACTAAAGTGCTTATTAGTAAAATAACAATAAGGTGAAAAAGAACTTTTCATTAAAAAATAAATTACAATACTGAATTTAAAACTGAGAAACTATTTTAAAACTAAAATCCTACTAAAATCCTAATGCCTTTGAAAGGCTTACAAGCTATCTATATATACTAGAAAAACTAGGTCTTCAAGTGCTTGAGGATGTGTTTCTTTTGTGAGACAGTGAGCATCTGGCTGGCATTTGTGCTTGTTTGTTTTAATCCTAGCCATAGAAATCAACTTGGGCACCACTCCTTCAATCTTGGCCGTTTAATGCATTATGGCGCCAAAAGAGTTATCCATTGGAGGGTTGAGTGAAGAGGTAAAGGTAGCATTAAATGCATTTTGTATTGTGTGGAGGAGGGGGAACAAGGATGGTGATAGGTTGAGGAGGGGTGGATTTGTTGAGCGAGTTAGGGAAGCAAAGTGAGAGTGAGACTTTGGGCGCCAGTGGGTTTGGGATTTTGACCGGAGGAGTATTAATAATAGGGGGTTCACAATGGCTTAAATGGGGGTCATAATAGGCTTAAGGGTCCAAAATTGGTTTAAAGAGTTTTAAATATAAGGACCTAAAATGTAACTTTCAAAACCGAGGGCCTAATCGCCAATCTTGCAAAGTTGTTCCAAGGACCATTAATGACAAGTTTCAAAAGTTCGGGACCAAATCATCATTCTCCAATTTTCCAGGGCCAATTCGCCAATTTTTAAACTTGAGGACCATTTTGCAATTTTCTCAAACTTTAATATTTTTCACCAAAGGACTAAATTTGACAACTTATGATTTTAAAAGGACCTTTGGTGACTTTACTTTTGAAATTATGTGCTCGTGGGGTTTTTTGACAACTTTTGAAACTTGGGGATGAACCGCAATTTTGCAAATTTGATATGTTTTTCATCCGATTTTGATATTTTTGTTTTAAAACTCATAAAACACCGATTTGTGATATTTTGATCATTTTGATGTGTTTCGAGTGTTTTCGAGATGATTTTGCAGTTTATTTTCAGACAAAAATGGTGAGATTACACACTCATCAAGATGATCACTAGATTAAGGCAAGTACACATTTAGATGTTCTCTTGTGGACTTATTGATTAAGAGTTGTCACTAATGGACTATGATAAATGGGCTATAGTTATTAAAAATGTGTAAATTTGTTAATTGGTCTTTGGTTTAGCTAGTTAAAGCTATAACAAACTAGCTAACCCGACTCTATTAGGCTATCGGGTCTATTAATTTGACTTGATAAACCCAATAAGATATATTAGACATGAATCAACCTGACTTTATATAGTTTTATCAGGTTCGGGTCGGGTTGACCCATATGACACCCTTAATTGCATCTAATAGAAGCATAGCCCCCCACTTGAGAGCAAGAGGTATCATAACCTTGTGTTAAGGTTTAACACACTGTCACGTCAGCGCCACATTAGATTTAACCTTTCACCTTAACTCAAAAAAGAAACAACACACTTTATCATAACTCAACCTTAACGCACTTTAACTCACCTTAACTCACCTAAATAAATAAAAAACACCCTTAACGCGAGAGAGATAAGCTTTAACTCGGATGTAAAGTTACCACACCGAGTGCTCTAAGAGTAAAGTTAGCAAACTTGAATTTTTAATTATAAGATGCAAAAGGAGTGGGGTAAAATGTGAAATATATTTGAAAACCAATAAATATCCCATGCTTTGACCGCGTGCTAGGCACATCTAAAAACAAGCATCACCACTACACTTGTCACTTTCTATTTTCCAATAAACCCTTCTTGTTTCAATTCCTCTCAACCGGAGGAGATGGTGGCTGATAACGGCGAGGCCCCCACTTCCCAACCACCCCCATTACCACCATTACCACCACCACCATCATCTCCGTCACAACCAACACCAACTCAACCTACGCCCCAACTGCATTCCATTCGCCGACGGTCTCCAAGATTAGTTGAAAGTGGTAACTCCGTAGAAGTTCCTGCTAAAAAGAAGGCTAAGGTTACGACTAGTTTAGTTGGTGTTGAATTTAATGATGGTGGTGAGCGTGTGTCTTTTTTGATTGGGGATCCGGTTTCTGATGAGGAGGCGAGGCGAAGATGGCCGTGGCGTTACGATATCGAGGTACATTGTGTTTTAGAATGATGTAGCTTTACAGTTATGAAAGTTAGGGATGATTTTTGTGCGTTGTTTTGTTGATGATAGGATGTCGGGAATTCGCTCTTAGGATGTAGTATATAAAGTTTGAATTAGGAAAACATAAACAACCTATGGAAAACACATTTAGTATTAGGAAATCGCACTCATACTTGTCACCCGTTGACAGAGAGTCAGGCTAAGAGCTCGGTCAATTTACATGCAATAGACCCCTTTACGGCTTTACTAATAAAAGGAAATCTTGCCTTAATTATTAAAGTCTTTGTTGTTGTACATTGTTTTTCTAGATTTATATTACTTTACCAATTATGAAAATTTATGTTACCAAAGCCGAAATCAATAGACTACTCGGATACCTTCTAAAAAATCCGGTCATGGGTAGAATTTAAATAAGTTAGTGTTTTGGTGTACATATAATTAGTAAAATTGATGCATATGCCGCTAAAGTACAACTTAAACAACCTATGGTAGTATGGTATGCATTATTAAGCACATATTGGTGGTGTACACATTCCGCCCTGGAAATTGCATTTTTGCATATGGTTATTTGATCTTGATGGTTACTCCTTATATATTTAAATAGGTTTCATAAGCATAGTGACGATAATGTACTCACACTTTTGAGTGCTGTTCATATACTGTTTAGATTAGTATAGTAGTAGGAGTATTTGTTTTTAAGTATATATGGTGAATGAATAGGGTATTTGCAGTAATGAGAATGTACCTTACCTCATATGTTTTTAACTATAAAAAGAAATGGTTGTAAGTTTTGGACTAGTGGTGGTTGGCACAAGTTTTTTCCAGAAATAGTCAAAGTTTGTGCTGAGTTTGCCGGCCTGATACTACTTTCTTTGGTTTCTTTTCTTTGTTTACTGATTTATTTTGTTGCGGAAAAGGGGTCACAGGCATTTTGTTTACTCGTACCCATTAATCTGATGAATTGTCATTTGTCTGGAATCATGTAGGAACTCAAAAGAAAGGGACGTTACCCGACAACCAAGTTAGTAATCACTCTATCCATGCATATAGTATCATTTGCAGTTTTGAACATATAATTTCTTGTTAACTAAAAAGTCTATGATGCAGGATCAATAGCGAGGACGATGATGACGAGTTGATTTTGAATGTGAAATGTCATTATCTTCAAGCTAAGATTTTGAAACATGTCTTTGATCTTGGTGATTGTGCAATTGTAAAGGTAAATTTTTCCTTCCTCCAGACATAGTTAAATGTTTTCCAAACAATGAATCATCAGGTTTCACATGTCTTTATCATTTTTAAGGATTTACTAATATCAAATTTGAAGTGGCCACAAGTCATTTATGTTTTTATTTTTCTTTCAGGGTGAAGAAGAGGGACATGATCATGTTGGTAGGATACTTGAATTTTTTAAAACAAACACAAATGAAGAATATTTTCGAGTTCAATGGTTCTTCAGAGCTGAAGACACAGTAAGGATAGTACACTTTTCTATAGGCATTAAAGTCTGTCATTTTATGCTAACATTACTTTTAACATGTAAATTGGTTATGCGTATGTAATTCAGGTAATAAAGGACGCAGCAACATCTAACGACAAGAAGCGAGTGTTCTATTCTACCTTAATGAATGACAATCCGTTAGATTGCATTGTCTCAAAAGTGAAAGTACTCAAAGTAGCCCCTGGTGTAAGTTAAAATTTGTACTTAAATTCCAAAGGATAATCATAAAATCAGCTGTTTAAGTGTTTGGCACATAGTGGTATAAATTTTTTTGGGATTCACTTGTAAAACGGTCGTACATAATTAAATAATTATAATTGGTTTTGTTGCAACTACTTTAACACTTTGTTCCTGAGATTTTGAAATGAAAGAAAAGAAGAGAAAAGTTAAAAATGACGTAAAGAAGAGGAGATGAATGAAACTAAATTTTTATATGATGTTCCCGAGTTATAAGAGAAAAAGAGATAACAAATGATTTTACAGTTATACCCTTTGTTATATATAAAAGTTATATTTTTATTAGGTCATTTAAGTAATTTTGTTTATTTAATATTTCCTAATATAACTTCTTTCCAAATCATCCTAATTTTGGGAAGACAGTTTTGAAGAGAAGTTTAGCCAAAATTACTCTCCTATTCTTTTCTCTTCTGTCCTAAAAAAACTCAGGAATACGAATTTATTTTGTTTTTTGCTCACTTCTTTTCTCTTTTTTAAAAATAAAACTCGAACGCAGCGAAGTAATGTACAAGTTATGATAATTTGACTTTGACTCCTAAATAATCCGATAAACAGAATCAGATTGATTGTACCTAAACACCAGGAACTTGTTATTTGTGAATTGAAAATACAATGCGAACACCCCCAAATTCTCCACTAGCATGCTCTAACATTGTGGTTAAATGTCTTGTTATTTGGCAGATAAATTTGAAGTCTATTCCAAAATGTGATTTCTACTATGACATGGAATACAACATAAATTACTCCACATTTTCTACTATAAAAGATGGTAAGTAGTGGTGTATATATATATATATTTTTATCTCGTCATCTATTTTAGATTCTACCAGAAACGTGTCTGACATATTAAGGATATTGCAGATGTTTCTTCAAATAATTGTTGTTTGTCCTCTTCTGACAAGGAGGAGGAAATCCACAGTAATGGAAGCATCGGCAAGGAGGAAATCCACGGTAATGGAAGCATCGGCAAGGAGGAAATCCACGGTAATGGAAGCATCGGCAAGGAGGAAATCCACGGTAATGGAAGCATCGGCAAGGAGGAAATCCACAGTAATGGAAGCATCGGCACTAGAATAAATGGAACACTAACTAGATGTAAATCCCACAAATCAGAGTTGACCCTATTAGATATATATTCCGGCTGTGGTGGAATGTCAACAGGATTGTGTTTTGGAGCAAAACTATCGGGTGTAGATCTATCCACAGTAAGATATGACGTGCTACCTTTAATTATTATCTTGAATTTTACGCTTAATAATCACTTTGCTATCCTCTTAATATGTAGAAATGGGCTGTAGATGCCAATAAATGTGCGTGTGAAAGTTTAAGATTAAACCATCCAGAGACACAAGTAAGTAACATCTCATCTTTACTGAAATCTTTTAATGAAACCAAAATTGAATGGATTTGATAATTACAGTTCATGTTTTACAGATTAGAAATGAATATGTTGAGGATTTTCTTGACCTTATAAAGGAGTGGGACAAGCTCTGCAAAAGTATAAGGTCAAGGAGGAGAAAACAGACGGTCATGATCCCATGCTCGCAGGATCACAGGATGATGTTACACCCTCAAAAGCTGACAATATTGTTGCGAAGATGAATATGAAGTTGAAAACTGGTGGATATATGTTACAGTGACCTCGATGGAACTAATAAGCGTGAGCTCAAATTCAAGGTATGCATAATTATATCATAATATCACTCTATTAGAGATCTGAATCACATATCTGAAGTTAGGTTTCTGGAATTAACGTTTTTAGGTTCGTTGGGCTGGATATGGTCCAAGTGATGATACATGGGAACCAATTCAGGGGTTAAGGTAATCTTTTAAGTATTTTTATTATAAATGTACATTCAATATGCTAAATTGGTGGTAATTTATTTTCATTTGCTCAGAAAATGCCAGGATAAGATCCGTGAGTTTGTCCGGAAGGGAGTCAAGGCAAAAATCTTACCTCGTCCGGTACGATTATTACACAGAATGTTCTAATTATTGTGGAAGCAAATTATTTTTAATTGAAGATGATTGTTTTTATATGCATTATTGTGTTTATGTTTCAGGGTGATGTTGATATCATATGTGGTGGCCCTCCATGCCAAGGAATAAGTGGTCATAATCGCCATAGAAATTTTGAATCTCCTTTGGAAGATGAAAGGAATTATCAAATTGTAGTCTTTATGGAAATTATTAGCTTTTTGAAGCCAAGATACGTTCTGATGGAAAATGTAGGCGACATATTGAGGTATGCAAATGGTTCCCTTGCAAGATACGCAATAAGTTGCTTAGTTCGTGAGTATTATCAAGTAAGGCTTGGGATTATGGCTGCTGGCTGTTATGGTCTTCCTCAATATCGCTTGCGTGTATTCTTATGGGGTGCTCAACATGACGAGGCAAGTATTTATCTTATCAATGTCTAATTAAAATATACCCTTCATGATAATAATTCTCTCTGCAGCATTTGCCACCATTTCCACTTCCTACTCATGATGTGGTCTTCAAATACGGGTCTCCAACTGGATTTGAGGTGCTAATTGTAGTTAATCGTATAAGCTTTGATTTAATTTATCAAATATTTTGCTAATTTATTTTCACATGACAGCGTAATGTTGTTGCTTATGATAAAGGGAAATTACAGAACATTGAAAAATGCGTTCTTCTTAAAGATGCCATATCTGATCTTCCACCGGTCTGTAATCTCTCCTCTCGTGTTTCATAAGCATGCTTTTATACTAATTAATTAATTACTAAAGTACTAAACCTCTTTATGAAGGTCTCAAACGCTGAAAGTCGTGATGAAATGAATTACACAAATGCTCCAGAAACCGAGTTCCAAAAATTTATAAGAGCTACCAAGTCAGGTGAGCTGACTCATCACCCATGAAACATATTTGTGTTGGTATAATCGTATAAGGGCAACATTACTTATTACTTATCACTTTCGACATTCAGATATGTTGGGCAATGCTTCTTTGAGTTCATGTGATAATAAGAAGCCTTTACTTTATGATCACCGGCCTTTTTCGTTAAACGAGGATGACTGTTTGCGAGTTTCCCGAGTCCCAAAAAGAAAGGTTGGCATTATTGTGTGAACTGCAAAGTGTTAACCAAGTTTATTCATGTTTTTTAACCTTTCTTTCTTACCATTTTTTATTTCTAATGTTTAATATTTTTTCTAGGGAGCAAGTTTTAGAGATCTACCGGGCATTGTTTTTGGGGATGATAATGTTGTAACTCGGGCAGCTGAGCCGGAGCTCATGCCATCTGGAAAACATTGGGTAACTGTGATGTGGACTGTTACTCTAGCTAAACTCGTGAAAGGAAGATTAGTATAAAGGTGTAATCTGCTTATTTATGTCTTTCTGCAGGTCCCCAATTATGCAATAAATTTTAATGATGGGAAGAATATGAAGTAAGAAATTCTCTCCAACTGTTTTAATAAAACATGCTATTTTCAAGCTTTTTCTAAGTTTTATTTGCAGATCTTTTGCACGTGTATGGTGGGATGAGACGGTTTCAACCGTGCTGTGTGCACCAAATTATCGTATTGAGGTCAGTTTTACTGCAACAGTTATATGTTTAAATAGCATTTTAGGGTATCTGTTAATGTTGTTGTTACATCATCAGGCAATCATACATCCAGAACAAGATAGGGTCCTGACAATTCGTGAGTGTGCAAGATTGCAGGGGTTTCCTGACTTTTATGCATTATGTGGCACTGTGAAAGAAAGGTATTCATTCATTTATTATAAAAAAATTTCCTTTCATTTTTCAGTACTCCCTTTGTTCAAGTAGTTGCCATGCTGTATTGTTTGTAGATACCGGCAAGTGGGGAATGCTGTAGCAGTACCAGTTGGACGTGCTTTAGGTTATACACTTGGAATGGCACTGCAAAAGTTGAGTGGAGACGAACCTCTCGTGACTCTCCCACCAAAGTTTGCACATTCTACCACCATTGACTTGTTGCAGCCGTCATTAGTAATCGAACCTTGAGGTCCCCCAAATATATGTTGTTATTTGTTGTAACTTTCCAAATCTTTTTCTTTGCATGTCCAATGGATTAATGGCTTAATTTTTATCCATTGTTTCCTTCATATTCAAGAAAACTAAATCTTTTACAGTGGCTGTCTTACTCAGTTAACTACTAAGAAGTTGCAATTTCCTTATCAAACATGAAACTAAGTTTCAACTTTGAATGATTTTGTCACCAAGTCATGTCGGCTTACTGACAATTATTATCGACTAGACTACAATCTGACCAAGTATCCAGCTGCTTATAAAAGTCACACAATTAGTTACAGCTTTAGCAAATCAGAAATGGTGTTGAGTAGGTCTTTAGTCACTACAAGTACTGCTTTATTATCCTTTTTAGTTCTTTATCTCGCGGTTTCTTTCAACAACATAGCAGCGAAACATCGCCATTCCACAACCACAAACCACCACAAGCACCATCCTCACACGAGTGCATCAAACCCGCGACTCCAACAAGCTTATCGTGCACTCCAGGCATGGAAACTTGTAATTTATTCCGACCCGTTTAATACAACTTCAGACTGGATCGGCCCTTCAGTTTGCAGTTACACAGGAGTATATTGTGCTCCATATCCAAACAATACAGATATTCAGACAGTTGCAGGTATTGATCTAAACCATGCAGACATTGCGGGGTTTCTCCCCGATGAACTCGGTTTATTATCTGATCTTGCACTCCTTCATCTAAACAGTAATCGCTTCTGCGGTATACTTCCTCACACTCTATCAAATCTCACTTTACTCTTTGAACTTGATCTCAGCAACAATCGCTTTGTGGGTCCCTTCCCTTCTGTTGTCATGTCCATCCCTAGCCTCAAATATCTAGACCTTCGTTTCAATGAATTTGAGGGGCCAGTGCCTCCCGAGCTCTTCAACCAAAACCTTGACGCCATTTTTATCAACAACAACCGTTTTTCTTCTGTGATCCCATCAAATTTAGGGTTGAGCACTGCTTCTGTGGTGGTTTTCGCTAACAACAATTTAGGAGGATGTATCCCACCAAGTATTGCCAATTTTGCTGATACCATGGAGGAATTGTTGTTGATCAACACAAATTTATCCGGGTGTTTGCCGTACGAGGTGGGGTGGCTGTACAGGTTAAGGGTATTGGATGTGAGTTCTAATAATTTAGTAGGTGAAATACCTTATAGTATTGCAGGGTTAGCTCATTTGGAACAGCTAAATTTAGGCCATAATATGATGACTGGTTATGTGCCTTTGGGTGTTTGTGAATTGCCTAATTTGCTAAACTTCACGTTTTCTTATAACTACTTCTTCGAGGAAGAGGGTATTTGTGGAAATCTGACATCGAAGGGGATCATATATGATGACAGAAGAAACTGTCTTCCAGATAAACCTCTTCAGAGGAGCAAGAAGGAATGTGATCCAGTGATTGAGCATCCTGTTGACTGCTTTGAGCATCCATGTGGTGGTGACAAACATGTTGAATATCGTCGCCAAAAACACCATACGTGATGCATTATTGTTAACTTGTATTATACAATGTTTTGATGCTTGTCTTAGGCTTTATGATTATCGAAAGAAGTTATGTTTTACAATTGCATATTAGCTAGGCTGTACAAATCATGTATGTACTTTGAACAAGTTACAAATAATTATGAACTTATTAACATGTATATTTGATATTCGATTGTGTTACACTTACTTTCAAACTACAGTACTTATCGGACCCGATGCAACTTTTCACAAGATCACACATCAGTCAATATTGAGCTTGTATACTATACACCAGAAAGAGTGGGTCGAATTTATGAACTTAATTTCACAAAGTCCTTCATTCGACTGCCACGCAAATCTTGGCGGAGACATGAGGGGGGTGGGCACGTTATACGTAAAGTTTGAACTCGGTTTCTATATTGATTAAAGAGACTTAGGGCTTGTTTGTTAAATTTTTTATTAAGTCATTTCTAATTAAGAGTGACTTAACGCAATCAACTTCGCTTTATCATTAATATTTTCAATATATTTCTATTAAGTCACAAACAAATAGTTTTAATATGACTTAATGAATTCAGTTTTTTTTCATATTAAGTCAATTAAGTCACAAACAAACACCACGTTACTTAATAAAAATATCTCTTTATTTTTCTTTTTAAATTAACCACTCTAGATTTTTTTCATAAATGGTTGAAATAGAAAAATCAACGTCATGTGATGCAAAATGAGTTAATCGTGACTGTAAAGTGTTACGAAAATCAAATTTTGAATTACAATTACCGTTGCAGTTTTACCAGATATGATACTATACGTTGCTAACAACAAATTAATAAAAACGTGACCTACAACTCAGGCCCATCAAAGCGATTACCATGCACCCAACGGTAACTTTAGTTGCATTTTTCCTATATATATTCACCATTTTCACACCCCTAAACCACAAAATTATTTACCTCAATCCCCAATTCTCACTATTTCATACATACAAAGTCTTTTAGTTGTCATTCTTCTAAGCAAAATTTGGTCTTCTATGGAACAACAAATGAAGATGATTACAAGCTTATGTTTGATCGTCACATCGCTTGGGTTCATGGGGTCGTGTTATGGGGAAACATTCCTTGTGGGTGGCAAAGATGGTTGGGTTCTTGACCCTCGTGAGAGTTACAATCATTGGGCTGAACGGAGTCGGTTTCAAGTCAATGACACGCTCGGTAACAATCTACATTAAAAAAAATGTCCAATATTACTAATGAAATAATTTTATGTGTCTAATGTTTGTGTTTTATATATTGCAATGCAGTTTTCAAGTATACGAAAGGGTTGGATTCGGTTTTGGTGGTAAACGAAGAGGCTTATCACAACTGCAACAAAACGAACCCAAAAGAAGCGTTAGAAGATGGTAACTCCGTATTCAAATTCAAGAGATCGGGTCCATTTTTCTTTATCAGTGGACATGATGACAAATGCAAGAATGGTCAGAAGCTGATCATTATAGTCATGGCAGTAGATCACCATGATCACGTTGTTCACTCCACTAACAATGCTCCCACACCCGCACCTGTTCCCACACCGGGTGTGGCAATGGCGCCATCAGCGATGTTACAAAGTTTTGACGGACATGGAATACGTGCTCCAGCTCCGGCTCCAACATCAGGCGTCACGTCTGTTGGTTTTGAGTATTCAATAGGATTCATATTGGGTTTGGGTTTGCTTTGGCTTTGAAGGGTTTGGTTTTCATTATGGGTAGCATGTCATTTCATTCTTTATTTTTAAGGTTACGGTTGTAGTCAAAGTATTTACTTCTTGTCATCTAGGAGTTTTGTTCTATTAAAATCCTTTATTCTTATTAGCTAATGTTCAATATTTAATGGCAATTACTTTTTACTCTTTCCATTTCTCGTATTTCAAAATGGATTTTTCCTTGAAAGCTATGCAAATAACGTCTCACATTCGTTTCAAATGATAGATTGTGACTTATTAAATGTTAAGTTATATGAACCACTACTACTACGTATAACAAAAGTATGTGACATTTAAAAAGACAAGGATTTTCATATATAAATAAACATAAACATGTCCAGCAAACAAAAATACAAAATCACATTACTAATTTTCTAACCAAAAGTTGACATGAGTCCATGACACATTGATAGGTAAGACCCGAGAACCCGAGACTTGTTTGTAAGGATCCCATCGACCATGAAGTTATCAACTTTTAATTCAAACGTAGCATCTCTAAATTTGCATTTCCAAAGAAAAGGTCAAAGTACCCTGAACTTGGCTAAGGACAACATGGTATCCTGAATTTGGCCAAGTAGAATTTCAATTATCATATACCCATTTAACATTCAAGCATGTTAGGAACTTAATAGACGTTATCTTTAACATTACAATATTAATAGTATAACTACTAAATGAGGGCAGAAACAATTTGAGTCGAACCCAAGATTGTCAAATCTTGAGCTCGACTTGTTTATCATTATAAGTCTCGAGCTTGAGCCTCATGCTTTTAGGTTGAGTTAGGTTTGTACGAGCCAAGCTTATAAAACCTCGAAACGGTCCAAGCTTAAACGAGCTCGAGGTCGACCCTGTTGGTTTGTGGGAGTTATAGACACGACAAAACGACTAGAAGTGTGTGAGCCTATTGGGGGCACACACGTTAAACACAAAGAATACGTTTATATCGTTTAATACTTGAACTTGACCCGCGTATGACCCGACTAAACTAGACCTGGTTGAAACCCATTTATCCTAGCCCATTGTCGGTCACATTGTGGGGCGTTTGGATTGAATGATGGGCTAGTGGAATTGTATTCAAATAAGGAATATGGTTTAACTTGGTGCTCAAGTTTGGAGCCCAAGGATTGCTAGGTTTTAAAGGCTATTTATACCCTACATCCTAGCATTCATGTTACACGACACATAACCCTAATGTGATACAATTTATACACTGCATATTATTCTCACTACAAATCACATGCGTATACTGATCTTACACATTCATTGTTTTCATGCATGCAATGTCATGCACATGCATGTAAAACCACATGACGTGTAAGTTGTATTGATTTGCTTGTCAACAAATTAAAAGGATACATTCTTTTATTATTGTTGACCAATCAACTTTGAATAAATCCTCAAGGTTTTCAATGATTGGTTTTCTTGGTGTTTTCTCCTGGTCGACTAGAACAGCCAAGGCAAAGAGATTTGATAGTGTTGTTCTCGAGCAGATGGTATGTTATATCGGGTTTGTTTATCACACAATATCGGATACTAGGGGCTGTGGTTCTCGGATATTATTTGGATCTCGGGTAAACAAAAGGGCAGCAGGTTCTTGGTTGTTTTGATTCGAGGGTTCAAGTATTAACAAGGGTTGTTTGGTTAAACGTATACGACTAGCTTGATCGGGCGTATTCGTGTTAAAGTGTTTGTGTGAGCAACCGTAGAGGTATCTATTTTAGATACTTAAGGTTTCGTTTTGGTTTCTTGTTCCGTTACTAGAGATCAATTGCCAAGCAAGGTTAGCTTTTCTATATACCCTTTTATTAATTAATTGATATATTAGTTATTGTTTATTATTACGTGTTAATCTAATTGCGATAACTAGATCCTTATCCGCTGCATTCGTAGAGATTCTTGGTTAACGCTTCTAAAATCAACAAGTGGCATCACGAGTCATCTCGTTTTGCGATTATGGGTTACACGTTTCAATTAATAAACATGTTTTAAAAGGTCAGATGAAACCTAGCTTAGTTATTTGTTTTATTTTAATTTTGACAATTACATGCAATACTTGTCAATTTTTTTAATAAATAATAACTAGTCACACATAAATTAAAATTATATTGATAATTAGAATTAATTGTTAATTGGAATTAATTTGTTAATTAGAATTTAATTTACATGTTAATTATAAATTACTTTGTTAATTAAAATTAAATTGTTAATTAAGAATTACATGTTAATTAAAATTAATTGCTAATTAGAATTAAAAGTTAATTTGAATTTATTAATTGTTAATTAGAATTATTATGATAATTAGAATTACATATTGGTTTATAAATACATAAAATTGCGTTATTACTTGTTAATTGAGATTGTCATGCTTTATGTGTTTCTCCGGCCACAAGACCCACTCAATTGCTTTTCTAAGTGATGTATGGGGCGATCTAGGTATTACATCCTAGTGACGTCTTATGGTTCTCCGTTTGGGGAAGACTCGCAAGAGAACTCGGAACAATATGTGGTTATTTATATTGATGTTTATGCTTGTATGTTTGTGATTCCTATATATGCATTATTACTTGTTTTGACACCTAATTGTATGCAATATGGAATAATACATATCGTAACCATAACATTAATATTGGTCTTTATTTACACGCCAAAATACCATGCTCATTGTGACCGCTATTTGTTTCGTGAAAAATTGTTTTGTAAAATAAAGTGACCTAATATATGAAACACGTTTTCAAGAATTTAAAACTAGACACTATGGACACTTGGGATGTACGGCTCACCCACTAGAACAAACTAGAAAGGGGTTTAAAGAAGTGAGCACGTCTCACCGAAAGGATGTCTAAGGTTATGCTTGACGCTTACGGTCCTCTGCCTCCCAATGCTCGATTCGAGCTACCGTGAACCATGATGATCACTAAAGTGTCATTACCAAAGTTTTAAAATTAGTGTTACAAAGTTGTTTTGCATGCTTCTTTGTACACGACTTTTACCACATTTATATGTGCATACCTATTTGTTAATATTAAGTCTATGCCACCCAACTATGGACACGTGCACTTGGATTGACTTCTGCGGTCGACCTAAGGGTCTTTCCAACCCATGGTAATTATTTCTCACCGTGAGACCTCCGGTTATTTTACACGCTCATACTTGGTCGACTTATATCGAGTTAACCTGGTCAGACCTCGGACCCGAGGCATAAGATGAGAACTAAACATGCTTTTGACATTATTACTTGATACTAATGTCTTAAATAGTCTCATAAATCTAAGAGTTGCATTATGCAATTAACGCTCGTCGCTTACCTCTTGTCCTATTTTTTTACACACTGGTCAGACTTATGGTAATTAAGTGGGGTTGCAAGATGGATCTTAGTCTTAATTAGTAATTAATTGGGTAGTTAATTCTTTTAAGAATGTAATTATCGAAAATACTAGATTTGAACTTTTTATGTTCTGATTAATTGTGTTATTGCAACATAATTTGTAAACAAATTTGTTTTTCTTTGAAGACAAACTTAGTCTCTTTTCCTAGTAAGAAAAATGAGACTTATACCTATCTTTTCTCCTTAGTTGACAAACTAAGATAGGATTCCTAAATTGATAAACTCTTATATGATCTTTCATTACCCTTTTCGTGGTCTAGAATTAATTGAAAGATAGAATATTTTGTGTAACTGGAAACATTGTGTTTAGAGCTACCAAAATAAATAACATCCGCACTTGTCACGATGTATGAGTTTAAACCGCAAAGAGTGAAGGAATTACTAGCATATTTGCTAGGTAATCTTCTTGGACTCTTATTATTCCTAAAGTGCTAATTACCCTTGGGGCTATGTAGACGATAAAGGAGAAAATTGCATGCTAAAGATTCAAGTTAATTGAATGAAAGAATGGCTAGTCCATTATCCACATAAGTAGAACTACATATACTCTGCTCAATACCTAAGTACATGCTACTCGTAGGCATTTGAAGAGAATAGGAAAGTATATTAAACTGCTATATGCTTTCTAATGGAAATGTAACACTTACAATGTTGACAAATCCAGTGGGAGCAGTTGCATTTTATTACTGAAATATCATTCATGTAACGTTGTCAATTTCAGTGGGAGCTACGGGATTTATTTCCTGTTAGTCACTCATATCATTTCAAACTAGCTTTGAAATAATTCATTACTTTTCGAATATGAACAACCATTGCTTAAAGGAAAATTGCATTTTATTTTATAAGATAACACGTTGCCTTCCTATTGTCGCTTCCTGAAGTGTTATCTATAGAATAATAATCCACAATTCTTTATTAAAGGCTATGGTTCTACAACTACTTATGATCTCTATGACATTATCATATTGTTTGAATAATCAATCACGTGTTGTTTGTTTTCATAATATGATGTTGTAACTTTCACAAGTGGGAGAAATCTCAAAGTGTGTGCAAGGAACAACAATATTATTGGTATCTCTTGACCGCAAGGTAAAGGAAACTAATAATTCTACTATGACTTAAACACGTTAGATGTTTAATGCCCTACTACATGTAAATAAGAATTCTACTAGGACTTAAACACATGAGATGTTTATTGCCCTACTACATTCTAATAATGATTCTACTAGGACTTGAACACGCTAGATGTTTGTTGCCCTACTACATTCAAATGTCATAATATAGTGTAAAGATACTTCAACATTTGACTACATGTTTTTAGTCAACATAATTATGGTTATATGATAATGATCATAATTCTGAAGTATAAAATTAACTTGAAATTACTATAGAACTCAGCAGTTTGCGTTCATGATTACTTTTGTTAGTATACTTATGCTTACATGTTAAGACATAATTATAAAGTCCTTGAATTAATCAATGACTTATAACATAAAGTATATATAGTAAAATTGTTATGTCTTCTAGTTAACACATAAACATAAGGCTTTTGAATTATTCAAAGGCTTATAATGTATTATTGAAATTTTCTGTTTTCTTGTTAACACATGAACATATAATCCTTGAACAGTTCTGTCTTCTTGAGAACACGTGAACATAAGGTTCTTGTGTTGTTCAATGAATATACATTATTGCATGCACTTGGTTCGTAAATACTTTATATGCAATTTGGCTCGACCCAATTGACAAGTATTTGGGTATAAGAGAATTAAGTTATCTATAAAATTCTGATATAGTTTCACAATTCTAATAACTCATAGGATACCACTTCATTATGGTATGTCTAATGTGTTGGATCAAACCTTATTCATATTGTTTGGTTCATGATAGCTTTAATTGCTCTACCTCCAAAACATATCAAGGTTATAAATTGTGTGTGTCATGGATACACTCAATAGAGTTTAAACCTAGAAGGTATTCAAGACAACCCATATCTGAAAACCCTAATTCATTAGGGATTTGAGGTTTTACCACTCAAACCAATTGAATCATAAACCCTTTTGGATTTTTGATTTTCTACACTTCCTAGCTTGAAGATTGTAGTTTTGATGTTCTTCCTGGCTTGATGAAACACAAAACTGTTGCTAGAATTTTCGGTTAAAGAATGATACTAAATTAGAGTTTTTCTTTAAACCCTAATTTGAGTTGATGGAAGGAATTCCATTATGTCTTGATTTAAGTTCTGAATTTGTTAAAACTTATGAAGCATTTTGTTAACAAATCTTGAAAAGAGAACTTAAAATGTATTTTGTGATTCTCCATAAAGAACAATTTATTGTTGCTTAAATACTTACAAAAGTAAGTGGGATTATATACATATCTCAAAGTTTTTGAGAACAAAATACTTAAACATTCTAAAATCCACTTATTAATGTCATACTAAGGTTAAACATGAAAATGTCGACCGAAGTATAATGATTACTCTTATTCATAAATCCGAAAGGATGCCTCATCACTTAAGTAATATTTTATATCAATCTTGAGGATATAAGTTAGAGATTATTGTAAATCGCCTAACTACTAAAATACATTATCACATCTTGAATCGATAAATGTTTTAGAACTATGAATGACAAGATGCAGTCCTTAAAAGGCAAATCAAGTTTTGTGATTGATTGTTATTCTGCCTAATTGTTAACCTATGAGGTTGGAATGAGTTTCTTTTGAAGAATGACTCACAAGGACAAAATTGTATACATATTAATGTTTGGCATTTAATAAGAAGTTTTTAATCATACTTAAGCAATTGACTGTGATTAAATTTTCTTATATACACACGCATTAATTATATAAAGATATTGAATTGTCAAAAATGTTCCTTGTATGAAAAATATGACAATTAAGATTTTATAACTTTTCTTTATGATTACCTTTTGCGAGGACGGTGTGTAATCAAAAGGGTTATGAATCTATATTATCTTTATGTAGTATACAAAATTTGAGCAATCCATTTTTGGATTGGATCATGCATCTAAGAGCTAAGATCTTGGATTTAATTACAATATGATTCTGATTGAATTAAGTTAACTCTTGAGTACATCTGACATTAAGTGGGAGCATTGTGTTTTTTCTTTAAAATTTACACGTTCAAGATATCATTCTATTTAAGCTAGATATTGATCTTTAAGCACGGAATGAAACTTCACTTGGAATTTAGGAATAAAACAAACAACCTTGGAATAAATGTTTATCCGGAATAAACAAATGCGGAAAATTAAGTCGACACAAATGCAATATATCATTTGAGCAAGTCTTAAAATGGTATATTTCACTTGAATAATTTACATGGATGGAAACCTTGTGTTTTTAAACTAAGGATTCATCATGTATATATATTATATTGTGTATAAGACTAGTTGTTGCTTTTGTACAAGAAGAAAATGAGTCGACAACAACAATATATAATTGAGAGTGTTTAGATTATTGTTTTATAAATGTTTACTGAATTATAAAGCATAGTGTTGTATAAGTACAAATGATGCTAGAGGATTATACTAGTTGTAGTAGGATTTTATCATTTATGACAAATCGCTAACTAGTTGTGTTCAACATAGAGCATTGTTGCATTACACATTAATGAATGAGAATACTTTACACTTTTAGAAACCGTAAAGATGATCACAAGATGTCGTTGATTTCTAATACCTCATGCAAGGTAGGGTGACATCTCCATACTATAATTCTTGCAATAGTATGAGCATATGAGATAAGACACTCATCTTATATTTCAAATCTCTCACTATAAATGATATTTTGAAATAAGTATTCGAAAGTTTATTCGAGATGACTATTTAGTTTTCTTTTAAAGAAAGGTTGAAAATGTTGGAAACATTAGGCTTCAACTTACTAAATGAGTTTCATGCATATCTGTTTTAGTATTTGGATAATTGGGATTGAAAGACAATTTTTACTTTATGATGAATAAAGATACTTGGTATTTGTTATTCATTCATATAATAATTGTTATCCTATATTTGCATGTTTAATCCTTGAATAATTTTATTATTCTAAATATGTCCATTGTCGGTTAACAATATGGGAATATTGTTATGATAAGACAAATGTGAGTGTTGGTTATAATTCTAACGAGAATTTGAATTGTTCCCATAAACTCATATGTATTCACTAGAGATGCATATTGGATTCCCCAACTTTCAAACATTTACTTTTGGATCCTTGTCATAAGTAAAATATTGAAAATGGTTTGTTATCTTCATCCTTACACTTGAGATACAAGCAAGTTTCATATATGTGGATATCATTTTTTGTAAGTATACGCAAAACGCTATCCGAATAAGGTAGTTATAAAAGCTATATTTCGGAGTGATGTGAGCGACATCCACAACACTTGTAGTCAATAAAGGATTTGTTACTCCACTTGATATATGCAGAAAGATACCATGGCGCCTCTCCAGATTTAATAAGATAATTGTTCGGCCGAACCCAAAGGGTAATGCAAGATGATACTTGATTACATTTGGTATATCTAATTAAATTCTATAACGAGATTCTAAATGGTTAAACTATATGGAATGATTTGAGATCCATAATCCATGGTTTAACGGTATCTATAACAAAGGATGATTAGAGCAAGACATTGAATGACCATGCTACTGAGAAACTTTTACGAAACTATTCTCTCAGACACTTTTAGTTAAAAAGCGAGTGAGAGCGTTTGCTAGGCGTTTCCGTCGTTAGTTTTGTGTGCCATTCGACACTCCAACTCCCAAGTGGGAGCTGTTGGTTTGTGGGAGTTATAGACACGACAAAACGACTAGAAGTGTGTGAGCCTATTGGGGGCACACACGTTAAACACAAAGAATACGTTTATATCGTTTAATACTTGAACTTGACCCGCGTATGACCCGACTAAACTAGACCCGGTTGAAACCCATTTATCCTAGCCCATTGTCGGTCACATTGTGGGGCGTTTGGATTGAATGATGGGCTAGTGGAATTGTATTCAAATAAGGAATGTGGTTTAACTTGGTGCTCAAGTTTGGAGCCCAAGAATTGCTAGGTTTTAAAGGCTATTTATACCCTACATCCTAGCATTCATGTTACACGACACATAACCCTAATGTGATACAATTTATACACTGCATATTATTCTCACTACAAATCACATGCAGATATCGATCTTACACATTCATTGTTTTCATGCATGCAATGTCATGCACATGCATGTAAAACCACATGACGTGTAAGTTGTATTGATTGCTTGTCAACAAATTAAAAGGATACATTCTTTTATTATTGTTGACCAATCAACTTTGAATAAATCCTCAAGGTTTTCAATGATTGGTTTTCTTGGTGTTTTCTCCAGGTCGACTAGAACAGCCAAGGCAAAGAGATTTGATAGTGTTGTTCTCGAGCAGATGGTATGTTATATCGGGTTTGTTTATCACACAATATCGGATACTAGGGGCTGTGGTTCTCGGGTATTATTTGGATCTCGGGTAAACAAAAGGGCAGCAGGTTCTTGGTTGTTTTGATTCGAGGGTTCAAGTATTAACAAGATTTGTTTGGTTAAACGTATACGACTAGCTTGATCGGGCGTATTCGTGTTAAAGTGTTTGTGTGAGCAACCGTAGAGGTATCTATTTTAGATACTTAAGGTTTCGTTTTGGTTTCTTGTTCCATTACTAGAGATCAATTGCCAAGCAAGATTAGATTTTCTATATACCATTTTATTAATTAATTGATATATTAATTATTGTTTATTATTACGTGTTAATCTAATTGCGATAACTAAATCCTTATCCGCTGCGTACTCGTAGAGATTAATGGTTAACTGCTTCTAAAATCCCAACAGACCCTAAACTCAAGCCTTGTTTGGGCTCATTTAATAACGATTTTAAGCCTTAGTTTGAGCATGCGATTATCACATATATTTGTATATGTATACATGTATATTATATTTAATGAGCATAATAACCGAGCTCGAGCCTAATGTACTTGACAAACCAAGCTCGAGTCGAGTTTATTTACCTATCCTAAAAATGAGTTGATCCCTGGCTTGTATAATATGCTAGGAGTTGAACTCTTGCTAAAAGTGTAAGGTCCGAAACGAGCTTGAGCTTTGGCAAACTTCGGCTTAACTAGGCTTGTTTTTATATTTCTACCTTTATTTGGTAGTTATATTACGAGTGTTCGTTAAATTTCAAACGAGCTTAACTACTTAACTATTAAGTGAGTATAAAGTAGTGGATATTTTTCAGTTAGCCAATTCAAAGATACTAAACTACATTTTGGCCAAAGAAAAAACAAAAAACACACAAGACTGGTTTGGTCCAGTACTAGAGCTCATGGGCCGATCCTCCATGCACTTATTGTGGTTCAAAGCCCATATACAAAATTTATCAGCCGCTAGGGTTTATACCCTATAAATCTTAGCGCCCCTCTTGGTGTTTTTATCAGAATCAATTTCATCCCCATCTGTTCTTCCAATCCAAAACACTATTCTTTTTTGCAAACATTCGTTTATTATTTTCTTTATCTCAAATGTTTATTATATAGAGAAGAGTATGGAAATGAGGATAATGGAGCGGAGATGGTACAAAGTATCAGATGATCCGATTTAACTCCTTGCTACGTTCTTTCTGATCCATATTTTTTATTGTTGGGTTTGTTTAGTTTTTATGTTTTATGATTTACTGAAATCTTGGAAAAGATGATGAAACCATAATAATCTTAGGACACCTACTGACACAGTTTGACAATGCTGTGTATGAGAACATCATTACATCTTTCTGATTTTCCAATATTTCTTTGAATCATTTTCTCTTTTTTGAGTTATGTTTTAATTATTTTGCCGTTATACCATGCTGTAGTTGTTAAACTTTTATTTTGTATTCCTATTTTGTAACACGATACGTTTTTTTAATTACGTCATTCAAGTCATTATATTTTTGTTTGAATGACTTTTTTCTAGTCAAGCTAATTTGTGTGAATTTTCTACCAAGGATGAAGAAACTTGTGGTCTTGTTTGTTTTTGCCTCATTTTAGTAACTGTGACCGCAAGCAATTGGTCATGGGCTTATCTCAGCGTCCCTTTTCTTTGTGACTACAAAAAACATTCCATTTAAAACAATTTATTAAATAAAACTCGCATACAATACCACACACAACAATTGGTTGACCAAGTCTTCCTAATTGCCTATTTGGTATAACATATTTACATATGCGAGATAAAAAATGTATATATCTATATGAAAATAGATTACTTTTTTAAACGCAGAAGATCAACATGAGCTTGTTAAATATGTTATCCGACCTATACTTCAAAGGCCTGTTAAATTAGATATACTGTGAAAGCTGTAAAAACGTTAAATGGCATTTAGTACGTAACGTACTTCATTTAGTACGTAACGTACTTTATTACCTTGAAAAAAGGTTCAGTTTTTATTAACTTTCAGAATACTTTAAATTTTTTGTCTAAATATAACCGGTTCTAACTATAGAACAATTTGCAATCAAACCAACAACACATACAAAAGGATTCGCACACCAAACACTAAAATCAATTCATCAGTATTTTACAAATCAGGATACATAAAACATATGATTCACTAGTAACAAATCAGGATCATATTTCATCGTTCTTGAAAAAGGTTGGGTTATTTTGACTTCTATAATTTTATATTGACCTTTTTTTTTTTTTTTTTTAATTTTGTTTATATCAAAAACTATAAACGCGAAAACGCGAACGGTAAATATAAAGTTTAATAAACAAACGCTTAAAACTGCCGTAAATCGAATGTAAAACCGACAAAAAACCGCGTATTGTCTTGAAAAAGTGGGGACAAGGGATATTCCCCATGATTTGACATCATAGGGGTTTCCAATAAGACAACCTCTTGAAAAGGCTTTTAATAGGTTTTCAGATGCCTGCCTAGCGTCGATTTCTTCTTACATAATACTGTTGCAGTCTCGTGAAGAATATGCGATCAACTTGCTGGTAGTACCATTTGCACCACCTCTTAGAGAAAACAAGTGGCAAAATGAAAATCCCCAATCCAACAACTAATCCTAGTCCAACGCTTATAAAGTCGTCAAAGATCTTGAAATTATGGCGGCTGTTCGTTGATGCGGGTGGAACTTCTGCAACTCTTGTGAATGAGCAAGTTTTGGTTAGTGGAAACCCGCATAGTCGTGTGTTTCCTGCATATGAAGAGTTATCAAAGGTTTGGAACTGAGTCCCTTCAGGGACTTTTCCTTCTAGTTGATTGTTTGACAAGTTCATCACCGAAAGGAAATTGAGTCCTGTAAGGGATGAAGGTATTTCACCCACAAATTTGTTCTTTGACATATCTAGTGATTCAATTTGATTCAGATATCCAATCGATGATGGGATTGATCCTGTAAACTCGTTATTAGATACATTAAGAAGATATAACGTTTGGAGTCTTCCGATGTTGCTCGGAATTTCCCCTCCAAAGTGGTTACTTGAGATATCATGGATGGGAACCCAGTCAAAATCTTGCCAAGCTTTAGTCCAGTCCCCTGCATGGTAACAATCACAGTATCCTGATAGTAAAGGCCATCAAGTTGGAGAACCCTAAATCTCAGGTGTGTCTTAGATGACTTATCGGCTGTCATCATATCAAGCCAATCCAAAAACAAATCTGCTGGCATGACACCTGTAAAAGCATTAAATGCTATGTCGAAGATCTGAAGTTTCTCCCACGGGGTAGAATGGGATGTATCTATACAATGTAGCCCCCCGTGTAACATGTTGAACCTCAGGAACTTGCAAGTTGCTATTGTTTCTCAAGAAACATGGAAAAATGTCGTTTATCTTGTTGTTCCCAAGGTTTAAGACCTCCATCAATTTACAATTTGCAAGAGATTGCGGTATCTTCCATTCTAATGAATTCCCATGGAGATCAAGAGTGTTTAAACTGTAGTTGCTAGTAAATGAACCTATAATAGGACCACTGAGACTATTGTTTCCCAGATTGAGAACTTGAAGTTTCCCACAACATTCAAACAAACATTCTGGTATCCTACCACTAAAACCATTGTGTGACATATCAAGGACATGTAAGTTACTAGCATTGCATATGGTTTGAGGGATTGGACCAGAGAGTAAATTATTAGAGAACAAGAAGAAAATAGCCAAGCCCAAGTTGCTTCCAATTATCGATATAGGTAGCAAATGGTGGTGGTGTTGGAATAACTCCAGTGAGCCGATTGGAATGCAAGTCGAGGACACTAAGAGATTCTGGAAACACAAAGGGTTTTGGAGACTGGGTATCTGATTATGCGAAAAGTTGAAATAGGACAGCATTCCATTGCCCATGTCTCATATCCATAGTGGTACGTACTTCCTCACTAATATTGTTGTTCGAAAGGTCAAGAATGGACAATCTCGATTGGTTCCTTAGGTTGGGGATAGTCTGGAGATTGCATGAGGCCAATTTCAGAGACAAAAATTGGGGAACTGGGAACATGGTAAAGTCCGTGTCACTTGTTTCAACTGACAAGTTACTGTATGAAAGATCAAGTGTTGTAAGGTTTGGAAAACGATGGAAAGCTTTGAACTGTATAGTGCCGTTTAGGTTGTTTGATGACAATAAATACTAAGTTCAAAGAAAGAGATTGGAATTTCACCTTCAAGTCTGTCCAAGGTCGTCCCATGAATCGGCGAAATTTTTGAGGGCCTTGTACGAAATTATATAATGAGGCGTTTCGTTAAGCAATCTTATATATAAAGTGTCATCGTTTATAAGATATAATGCAATTAGTTATCTAAATGTTCTAACATATTACTCATTTAAGATATTTTTCCATCTAAATACTTTTTTGTTCGTGAAAAATATGTCTACACATGCATATAATTATTAACGGGACAAATTTTAGGGCCTTAAAATTTAGGGCCTGAGCGGTCGCTTCACCTGCACACATATGTACTTAACTTGAACATTTTTTGGGGGCGAATTTATTTTATACCGAATCGGAGATTGTTTCAGAACCTCAACTAAATTACCCTTAAAACCTATAATATTTACACAAGGTGTCATAAATTTTGGGGTGACGGGGCCTCCGATCTCCATTGGGTCCGTCTTTAACTTACAGCCTCAAAGACGACCCTGAGTGTGTTACTACTTAAGTGAGTGTTTCTAAGCAAGATATGGATGCATTAGAGAAGTTAACAAGCGAACCGTTAAAATTGTTATTGGAAAGATGTATCTTTTGCACTTGTGGGAGATAGAACAAAGATGACGGTAGACTTCCACTAAATGCATTGAATCCCAAATCAATTGGCAAAAGTTTATGAAGATGTAGGAAAGGGCAGAAGGGATCGAGCCTGAAAAACTGTTTCCGGAGAGGTTTAAAAGCATGAGATTCTTGCACAACTGCAATGATGGTATTTGGCCTGTGCAAGAATCTCATGTATCCTGGTTGCCTAATTGAGGTCAGGCAAGATGGTTCAGAAACTGAGAAAAGTACTTGTGGCTCTTGATTATCTTTTTGTGTGAATGTATTGACTATAGGCTAAGCATAAGCAAACAAATAAAGTTGACTGGCCCAACAGGAAGGAGCTTGGAACCTATTTTGTATATATATTTTTTGCATCGACTATAAAAGTATAAAGCATGAATAAACAAAAGATAATTTACATACCTACGTATGGTTTTTTCTCACTTGATTTGTTTAGTATATAGGATTCTGTACTTTAATTTCACTGATCATTAACGATTGTTCACGAGCTCACTGAGAACCTGGTATAAATAACGAAAAATGAGCTTACTTGAACGACAGTCATAAATTAGTATCCTCTCTTTTTACTGTAAATGATGGCACGTTAATTAGCGTTTGTTCACGAGCTCACTTTGTGTTACTATACTCTTAAGATGGTTCATGATAGGGTAACCTCCTTTACAATATCTCACTATGGTTAACTCTAACATGATAGGATAACCTCCTTTCAAACTTCCACCTAATGCCTTTTGGCTTAACTATATGTGAGTGACTCATCAATCTAAAAGATTATGGGTTCAAGTCTCTTGTGAGACATATATGAGGTGTATATAATTGTGCGCGTTTCTTCTCGTTTCATAAAATTAAAGAGAAGACAAAGAAGATGTTTTGCTTTGCCATTTAACCTTTTGTCCATTTAATTTCCTTTTGTCTGGGTTGACCAATTACAAGTCGCCCATTTGACAAATAAGTCAAGATACCTATATATCAAGTGAAGTTACAATGCGTAAAGTTGAATAGATACATCGAACTTTTATATCTTTTAATGAATTATTAAAAACATGTGTAACGGGTCTCCTTCCAATATAAAAAAAATAGTCTTGAACATAGGTACAAAATAGAATTTCTTGTAGTTCAAAATAGATTTTCGTAAGTTGATACCATGTGAGTTGAGGTTGTGACGGGTTGGAAGAGTCCTATATAAAATGATCGTGTGAAAGAATTAAAATGTATATAATGAGAGTCGAGAGATTGCAGTTCGTAATAAAAAAAATAAAAATCCAAGTGGTTAAATAACATCTAAAGTATGATTCATTAGCTCTCAAGATCCAAAAGCTATTCTTCAAATTCTCCCATTTGCAGTTGGTAAGGTATCTTGGAGTTCCACTTATAACTAAACAACTAAGTATCAAAGACTCTGAACCATTGCTGGAAAAAGTGAGAAGCAGAGTTAACAATTGGAAAAGCAATCTCTATCCTATGGTGGCAAGTTGCAACTAATAGCATCTATACTTTCCTCTATGAACCAATTTTGGGCTTCTGTGTTTCATCTACCTAAAACTGTGATCAAAGAGCTGAATAAGGTGTTCAAAGGCTTCCTATGGAACCAAGGTGAATTAAAAAAAGGCAAAGCAAAGGTGTCCTGGGGCTCTATCTGCAGACCCAACACCCAAGGATCAAGGTGGTTTGGGGCTTAAAAATATGAAGTTGTGGAGTAGTGTTACTTAAACATTTATGGAACATTGCTTCAAAGAAGGATTCCATGTGGGTCAAATGGATCCATGAGGAAAGGCTAAAAGGTAAAAATATATGGACAATTGAAGCTGATGCTAATTCCAGTTGGAGTTGGAGAAAATTGCTTAAACTCAGAAATGGCATTGAAAAGCATGTATTTTGTAAGATTGGGAATGAAAAAACAACCTCAGCCTGGTTTGATAGATGGCATGATCTCTGTCCTCTTAATAAGTTGATCACCAACAGAGATATCTATGATGCTAGGTTATCTCAAATTGCATGTGTGGCAGAGTTAGTTGAACAAGGAGCTTGGAAATGGCCTGCTAGATGGTTCACTAAATACCCTGCACTAAATCAGCTACCAATACCTGTGATTCAGGAAGACTTAAGTAACAAAGTTGTGTGGTTAACTAATGAGGGGAAGGCTGTGAATTATGCTACTAGTACTGTATGGAGGGATTTAAATGATCAAGCACAAACCGTTCCATAATGCACTTCCAAACACTCCTTTGTGATGTGGATGGCTATTCAAGGGAGGCTGGTTACCCAAGACAGGTTGGCAAAATGGAACCCAAAAAAGATTTTCTCATGTTCTTTATGTAGTAATTGCCCTGATTCCCATGAGCACTTATTTTTTCAATGTGAGTTCTCTAAAACTGTGTGGCAAGCAAAGACTCAGAAGTTGAACTGTAACATTCGAGATAAGTGGTCACTTATTATTATGATTAGTTTGGGATTCAAGAACAGTATTGGAAACATAGCAAAAAGAATACTTGTTGGTGCTACTATATATCAAATATGGCAAGAAAGGAACATTAGAATTTTCCAAGATAAGAAAAGAACTGAGGAGGCTATCTGTCAGATTATTGTGGAAGGGTTAAGAGCCAAGCTTATGAGCCTTATTGTGAAAGACTCTGTTGCAGTCAGAGATATGGAGAATCGGTGGAATGTGAAGATGATGAGGAATGTTACTAATGTAGGTTAAAGTTTCTGAGTAAGGAGTTTTTTAGCTGAACACTGGATGGACAGAAGATGGTTGGGCCTTTGATATTATGGATGATGCCTTTCATGGATGCTAGTCTCTAGGATATACTGTGAGGATGGATGCTACAGTGTTTGATTAGGCTACCTTCATGAGGAAATGTAGTCTCTAGCAAAAGGTAACAAGTTCTTTGTATGTGATGATGCCTTTTCATGGATGATAGGCTTGATGGTTCACTGTGAGGTATGGAACTGCAGTGTTATCATTAAGTCTGCCTTCATGAGGGAAATGTAATCCATACATAAGAACTTACACAACAAATGAGGACTATTGACAATGTGGTTTAATGCTTTTCTACACTGGAATGGCTTAGATGGCATTGTTTCTATAGGAAATGTAGTTTGTTGTGTGTGAATATGTGAAGAATGGTTACTGAGAATATCATTATTGTATACTGTCTAGTAATAAGATCATGGGTGTCCAGGGACGGAGCCAGGACCAAATATGACCGGGTGCACAAAATTTTTGAACCGTAATATAGAAACACATTTCAATGGAACGGGGTCATTTAAGATGCATTTGGGAAAAATCGATGTTTTCTTATTAAATTAACACTACATCGAAAAAATCCATAGGTGTCCCGGGCAGCCGCGGGACCCCCCTAGCTCCGTCCCTGGGTGTGTCCATGTATCTTAAGTGAATTCATGTAACCTTTATACGTTTGATTAATATATTCTTCACATTTTCACCAAAAAAAGATCCAAAAGCTATTCAGAGGATTTGTTGTTAGAAAATCTGTTAATAAAATCGTTTCGATCAAAAACGAAGTTAACGAAATCGAAAAGAGGCTTCTTAAAGATTCCGAATTTGTTAAACTGATTCGTAAGGATGCCAAGGAACGGGTGAGAGTTAACGAGACGTTAATGTCGTTACCTTTTAAGCTTGATTTGATTCAAGGCGTCGGTAACAGTGTTAGAGAGCTCACGAAATCTGTTACGAAGAAAGCGATAGCATTACAAGCTCGGCGTCGTTGATAATTAAATTCATTGAGTCGAAGAGTGGAGCATTTGGAGAAGGCGTTTATGAATGATAAGTTACAAGAAGAAGAAGAAGAGAAAGAAAGCGTATACTAGGAGGGAAAATGATGGTTTATGAATTTGACTTGCATTGCATGTAACCATTGTTTGTGAAATTTCATTAACTTTTTTGTAATGGTTTTAGATTTTGAAGAAATATTTATACATCAAAACTAAAGGTATACTTCAATAACACCTCTAACTCCCATCCCCATATATCAGACTGGAAATCAAAGTCCTATATACTTAAATTCGACTCTTACTCTTCATTGCAAGATGACACGGAATTAAGTTCTTTTTGTTAATTTATCTGCAATTCTTCGATTCCTTGAAGTGGAGTTTCAGTTATGCCGCCCCATCCTGGCTGAGGAAGAGTTACGGGCTAATAAAGGAATGGACAACCATTCTCCAACTCCTTCACATATATGTATCCTTGAACTCTTTAAGTAAACTCCTAAGCCTCTTACAAATGTCTTGTGCTTCAACCTATCCAAAATTAAATGTAATATGTTTTAGAAGTGAGACAACTATAAAGAAAAGGAATAATACTTGAATATGCGTCAATATTCAGGCTTTTTTTTTTTTTTTTTTTTTTTTTTTTACCAAATATGAAAGGTCAAATGGTCGTTGCTTGAAGAAATTGTCTAGTATAACCTCATCACAATATTCGTTTAGTAACCAAGCAACGTCACCAAAGCTCGAGTGGTTGTTCAATCGTGTAATTACCAAACAACATTAATATCATTACTCATTTCATGAATTTGGATATCAATCCGCTTGCGCACATGGTTGATAATTTTCTTATGTGCTCGTGTAACTGTTGAGTTTATTATATATAAAATACAATAAAACATAAAGGCATCAAGAGTGCGGAAGACTTAAGATCATAACAAATAAATTAATTAGCGAAAGTATGCGTAACGTCGTCTCTTGCGAATGTCAAATCCCTCGAGCAAAGCAAAACAACCCTCGAGCAAAGAAAACAAAGAAGTCTTTATTGGTGTAAGAATAATGTCTTACAACCACGTTCTGTCTGTGAATTAACCAAACGAATCAGCGATTGCTAGATCTAACACAAGTCCTCGTTTAAGAAAAACGAAACCAAACTCCCTTACTTGGGGTGTTCGGCCGAATATTAGACTAGAGAGAGAGAGAGAGATCAGGGTTAATTCAATGCATGCAGTGTATGAAACCTGTAACCTAACCCTCCTTATATAGTAGGTAACTTAGGGAACAAGTTAGGGATTAGGCTTTGTAAAGGCCCTATGGCGGCCATGATGGAAAGCCCAAAGCCCAAACCATAACTTTTCCAAGTTTTCCATTTCTAGTCCTTCTTTTCCATTTAACGGTCGTTAGTCATTTTTCCTTTAAATACTTAACGATCGTTAACCGGACTTAATGTGTAATAATTAATCGTAAACATAAACATTAATTATTAACTTTAATTCTCATTCGCTAATGTGTGCAATCCCGTGGTCACGAGTTCGAATCCGAACATTCACATGTTTGTAAATATATACATTTCCAACAACTCCCACTTGGATATATTTACAAGCGTGAAATGACATTGGTTAGCGTCAGCAACACGCCAATGCCCGGTACAACTCGTGTATGGTTTTACGGAGAAAACCAAGTTTGATGATTCATCATCATATTCATCCTTTGTCTCTAATACAATGTTAATAAGAATATGGATCTCACTCATTTCTTAATTAACTATTCTGCATTTCTCGCTTCATATGATTTATTAAGATTACCAATTCTTACGAGCGAAGACCCGGGTATGGCCATACAAACATCTTAACAATCCTACGAGGGGCCGGTAGTATTATACTTCAAAATGAATTTGAAGGAAACAAATCCCATTTGACTACAAGCGAGATTAAGTAAATTTCGCAACACTTACGAAAACAACCCTTATAACTACCGATTCGTGTAGCGTTAGATTGTTTCACAAAATGCACTACATCCATGACATATCTCTTGTATCTCAAGTCGGAGGATAAATATCCATGATATACTTAATGACAAAGATCCATAAAGTATTATCATGCGGGTGGGATAAGTCCTATACTCAATACATTGAATATCATACGAAATTAGTCATGCTACGCATCAATATACTTTCAAGTATATTCTAACTAATACTGATTTGTCTTAATTCAATATCATTCCCATGTTATTGATTGACAACGGACTATTTAGAATAACTTTAGTTATTCAAGGATTTAAACATGCAAATCTGAGGACACAATATTATAAATGAAATTAAACGTATACCGTACTTTAATTCATTATAAATAATAGTTGTTTAACATCCTTTATCCAAATACTAAATAGATCAATGTATGATAATTCTCAGTTAATGAATTTTGCCACAAGTCATGCAACTCATACTTGTTGACAAGGCATAATTTCAACTAACTTTGATCTACAAGAATTTTGAGAATACTTATTTCGAAAATTCAATAATTGAATTTCTTGTGTGTGTTTACACATATCTTGATATTGTCATATCATTCCATAAGGTGCGTGATAACCTGAACCACCTTTATATGACAATCATCTTTCAAAACTTTTAAAGTTTTAAAGTATTCTTCATTCTTTAATGTATAATGCAACTATGCTCTTAGTTGAGCATAACTAGTCAACATGGTCATCATCAAGAATACCATGACTAGAATTGAGTGTCATCTCAATTATACTAGCATCATTGTGTACAACAATATGCTCTTTAAACATCCGTAAACTTTGAATATTTATTTGTTTGGTGTCATCCAAACCTCAAGTTTGTTGACTATAACAATTACACAACAATTGTCGTATAGAATCTGGGAGCAACTCCAGGCAGAGGAATGCAATTCTAAATCCAAACATAAATATTACAATATTGTTAAATCATCTTGTAACCAAGCATGACACAACAATCTTATACACAACATGATGTACATGATGAATCTTCAAGTTAAACTTTAAGATCTCATTCATATTATATCTTGTCAAAGATATGTATTTATCATGTTTTATTAGACTCATTTATTTTACCGCATATGTTTATAAACATATATTCCAAGGTTGTATATATTATTTCAAATCTTACAAACGAAGTTTCATTCCCAACTAAAACTTAATTTAAGTGGAATGTAGTTGCCCATACAACATATAAGATTTAAGAAAAATAAATAATACTCCCACTAGCTTTCGGGAATACTTATGAGCAATTTTATTTTAATTATTAAATCAAACATGGATTTAATATTAAACATAAGAATCATCTCCTAGATGCATGCATATATCCATTCATGGATTCTTGCAGTCTGTACATATTCAAAGATTATTTGAATTCATAAACTACTTTGTATTACTTATCGTCCTCGCAAAAGTAATTCACAACAAAGAGTTTTGATATTCATTGTCAAAATTTCATATCAATGAAACTAAGTAAGATAATTATAATCTTTATACTTCTATTTAATGTAGCTAGAAAAGAATATTCAATCATAGTTAATTGCTTAAATATGATTAATATTATTATCACTAGACATGCATTAAACATGTGTACAATATTGTCCATATGATTTCTACTTAAAGATTTAAGCCACTAGGGTTTACATCCTTTGAAGAAACTCATATTCATTATTAAGATAAACCACGTATCTAAAATTGATTATCTATATGGACATCATCTCTACATTCATAGTATGATTGATTTACCACAATTCAACATTTGGTAAAATTCATCATTATGATTAACAGGCTTACCATGATCCTGTAACTCATATTCCCCAGCATATTAAATATCTGAGATATCCTTACGGATCTATGAATGACAATTCCATCATATTGAGGTCTATCATATACATGTTTAGCCTCATCATGATATTTTCTAGTGCATTTTAGAAGATTATGTATTTTGTAACTTTAATCTTTCAAGATCTAAACCAAAACTCCCACTTGCCTTTAACAATTTAAAGATTATCTCTAAATAGTTTAGCAAGTAGAGCAACAATACATTGTTCTCTTTTGGGATATTACAAAAAACATTGACAGTTCCTGACTTTAGTTTGTTACAACCCCTACAAGTAGTTTAACAAATTGAACTTCATTATAAGACTTAATGTGATTCATCACATTCCATAAACAAATGGTGTCTTATCAATCTTCTAGGTTGGAGTCTTATTGAGTATATTCAATCTATACTCAATCTACTAACCTTGATAACATGTGGAAGAAACTATAGTTATCTTGAATCAAACCTGCCAATAGATTTTGATTCTTCTAAGTGAACATACCATAAGTATATGGTATTTCATTAGAATTAATATTGTAAGATAATCTAACAATATTTAAGATAACATCTATTATTTGGCTTACCTATTTACCAATAAAGTAAAACTTAATGGTACAATAGAATTACCAAGTCAATTGCATGTATTATAACACAAGTATTTTTGACCAAGTCAAAAGACAAAACAGTTATAATCCCACTATACGTTATAAGTCATTGATCACCTCATTGACTTCATGCATATGTCTTAAAACATAGCAAGTTAACGTCTTACTTTATATTGTAAGTCTTGTATTAAAAGACTTCATATTTGTGACTTTACAAAATCATAAACATTTTTTAATTAAAGTAATTATGAACACCACCTCAGGTTTCAATTAATATTTCAAGTTAATACTTACTACATATATTTAAGTCATTCAACGAATACTTAAATTCAAAGTAGTATTAGATTACTTCATTTAATTATGTCATTCCATGAAAATTCAACGTAAGAAACTGCAAAATCATCCATGCTCGTTCTCACGACACGTGGATATTTTACCTTGGGCTATAATCTAGTTCACGTTCTCACGTAACATAAATTGTAACTACAAGTGTTTCTTAAATATTGAATGACATAAATTTTGAAAATAAAGTAGTCTTTGTTATCATCTTGACACATGTTCTTAATAAGGCAATCATACATATAAAATATATAATTCCTATTAACGTAACTCTCTTTACCTTGCGATCAAGAGAATCCATTTAAATCATATTTATATGTGTTGTATCTTGCACACAATAAAGATTTCTCCCACTTGTGCATGGAACAACATCATGTAGCAGATAAACAACACGATGCACGTTCGTTTATTTGATTAATATGATTTGTGTCATAGATATAACAAGTAGATGTAGAACTATATGGTTTAGTAAGGAAGCGTACACGACTATCCTTAAAACATAAGTGTCTACAATTGGAAAGTAATTATCTTTGAAGATAATGCAGGTTACTACACAGAAATAAGGCTTGTAGCTCCATTGAATTAGAAATCATTAAAACAACTTCTTATTCAAGAATGCAACACAAATGCTCCCAGCTGAATCGACAACATTGTAAGTGTTGCATAACCGATTAAAACAACTTGCTTGCTTTTACTTTCCTACACCTTTAAAGAACCATACGTAATCATTACTAAGGTACTAAAGGTGTATTCTACTCTATGAATGATGGGTTATCCATCAAAGTTATTAACTTGAAAAATTGGGTATGCAATTTTTTCCTTAACAGGCCTACCATGCCCATAATGGTATGTAGCACCTTTAAAGGTTAAAGTAAACCAACTAGATAAATTAAGCTAGTTTTCCTTTTACCAATTTTCACGGTAATTTTTATAGCTTCTACTTTTGTAACTCATATACATGTTTTCCAGTTAACCAACATTCATGTTTGTTACAAAAGGATTCATTCACCTAATGAAGGTAATGAAATCTTTATGGAAAATATGACGTGCAATTCATTGCTATGAGTTACATTAGAATTTAGACAATTCAAAACGTTCCTATTATACCTTTCTCATTCATGAAAAGGAATAGGATTGAGTCTAATGCTTCTCCCATGGAAAATAGACTTCGTTTGTCTTTTCGATGAAATTATTCTCGATCAAACATTTGTTTGAAAGCGAATGGAGCAATTCTTGATCAAAGACTAAACTTTGTTCTGGTTAAATGTTGCAATTATACATTCAAAAGAATTACAAAATTCAATTTTAGTATTTTCGATAATTAACCTTTTCAAGAAAATTAATTACCCATGGTTCATAAGCATATAACCATTTAATTTTCATTTGAAAACTAGGATCCAAATTGTCATAATCTCATCACATCAGTTGATCTGCTAGTAATGATCCTTATACAAAGTGGTAGAGTTTTTGCTCAATTGCCAATTTCAATTGCAATTCCTAGATTTATGGGATTTATATATAGCCAATTTCAATTGCCATGTAAACATGTTTTATCCCATCTTATGCCTTGAGTTGCCGTTCTCACTACAAAACTCAATTAAGTTGTCCAACTTAAGCGCAAAATCGTCCATGCCCGTTCTCACGACACGTGGACATTTTACCCTTTGATTAGAGCTAAGTCACGGTCTCACGCAAATAAAAGGTAATCTTAGGTGTTTCCGTTTCGTTGGATGGCATATAACTTAAATTAAAGGGTAATAGTTTTGATGTTGAATCAAATATGTACAAAGATGTCATGCATTCATCTTTGTAACATAGGTTTTATTAAAACATTTATATCTTGTTTTAATGTTTAAGTTTTTCATCATCAAACTTTAATTGAGGAATTGGGTTCACCAATCAAGGAATTAGTGTTAATTATCATCCATTATACCGTACTTTTGCATAAGTGTAAACACTTAGTGTTTCGGATAATTACCACCTAAGTGGCGCATGGAATCAATACTAATTCGCCCTTAAGATGAGCTTGCACATTTAATGACTTACTAAGTAGCTCCACTCGAACTTACAGGGAGAGGACCAGTGCGTGCTAAAGCACAACCTTAGACATCCATTCGGTGTATGTATGCGCTTCTTTAAACCCCTTTTATTAGTTCATTCTCATGGGTGAGCCGTTCGGTCATTTGTACCAAAGTCATCAATCAATTAAACGATTATGATTACTATTCTTAAAATGCATGTTTCACCATTGTTTAGATCGACTTATTTTTCTTGTAAAATACCCTTGTTACCAAACACAAACAAGCAAGTATTTAAAAATAAACAAATAAACAATAAATGCATAACAAATAAAGTCATGCATATCAATTAGCCACATGCAAACGGTTTAGATAAATCCTATTAATTAACCAATTAATATATATATTGAGGTCTTCCCAATTTTAGATCTATCAAAATTAGTGTATATCACTTAACCACGAAAGACATTCAATAAAAGCATATCCATGATAAAACATGCATGTAATTATCATGGACATAAAATTACACTTAACAATTAATGCAATTAAATCAAAGTTACGCATACACATAAAGTTGTATGCATCTTAGGGTTTCTAATCCAATTAAAAGTTTACAAAACCCTAATTAGGGCACCAAAAAACGCCTCCGAAATTAGGGTTTAGGTTTTGCAAACCCTAGATCTAAGCATACAAATAATAACACATTCATGTTTATTTTAATTATGTGTTTGATAATTAATTACTTGTTATACAAGGCTCGTGATGCCTTTGTTGAGTTTATGATATATAAAATACAATAAAACATAAAGACATCAAGAGTGCATGCGGAAGACTTAAGGTCATAACAAATAAATTAATTAGCGAAAGTATGCGTAACGTACCTCTGCGAATGTCAAATCCCTCGAGCAAAGCAAAACAACCCTCGAGCAAAGCAAAACAAAGAAGTACTTATTGGTGTAAGAATAATGTCTTACAACCACGTTCTTGTACACACGATTAACCAAACGAATCGGCGATTCTAGATCTAACACAAGTCCTCGTTTAAAAAGCGAAACCAAACTCCCTTACTTGGGGTGTTCGGCCGAATATTAGACTAGAGAGAGGAGAGGAGAGATCAGGGTTAATTCAACGCATGAGTGTATAAACCCTGTAACCTAACTCCTTATATCTTGGTAGGTGGCTTAGAGAACAGTTAGGGGATTAGGCTTTGTAAAGGCCCTATGGCCGGCCATGATGGAAAGCCCAAAGCCCAAACCATAACTTTTCCAAGTTTTCCATTTCTAGTCCTTCTCTTTTCATTTAACGGTCGTTAGTCATTTTTCCTTTAAATACTTAACGATCGTTAACAGGACTTAATGTGTAATAATTAATCGTAAACATAAACATTAATTATTAACTTTAATTCTCATTCGCTAATGTGTGCGATCCCGGTGGTCGCGAGTTCGAATCCGGACGTTCACGTGTTTGTAAATATATCATTCCGTGATAACCTCTTCCTAGCTACTAGAGAACTTCTCCTTGTTCTTGAGTATATCCAAGTTACTTTTCAACGTTAAGCCAGAATATACTCTATGGCTCTATCCAGTCGATCCGACGCATCACTTTCTTGAATGTATAAAATGAGTTCAAAAAAAAAGTAATTGTTATGCATGAACCTAAGGAGAAGCAAAGAAAAAGACGAAAGAAAACCTTAGAGAAGAGATTAGGAGGGATAAAGGGATTATAGAGTAGAGGTTTCGAGTAGAGAAACTTCATTTGGTCTCTTCTATTCTTCTCAACAAATCTAAAACTTTCAACCTTGTCATTCGTAAAAATATTGATGGAATTCGCCCACCAAAATTCGAGAGTGACAAGTTCAAATAAATCAAACTTGAATCATTTGATGTACGACAAGCTCAGTCTCTGAAGCTTCTCAAGACTGAAGAGAAAACTCGAATCATTGATGCCAGCAGATATACATTCCAGGCTCATGTCTAGACCAACGACTTGACCTGCAATGTTGCAATAGACACCTTTCCAGATGCAGCAATCAGTGGTGTTCTGACCCCAAGAATATAACTTGGTCGAATTTGTGGGATCAAATAAATGAGCTGTTGGTCCCTCCGACATCGTCCCAAGGCAAAACCAACACATTAATACACAATAAAAACTGTTAAGAAGATGAAAAAGTTCAATAGAGTATTCATTCTCCTCCTTTGTTTTTTTTTTTTTTTGAAAAAGTGAAATATATATTACTTTGAAACCAAAATACACTGTACAAACAAACATTCTGGTCTATGTTTTGGACATGCCCACAAACTAGACATTGGATAGAAACAAATAACAGAACATGCTCTATACTAACATACATTGTTATGAACACAAAAACTGAAATTCAATAGCTAACCTCCATAGCTTTAAACACCTTTTTCACCCAAGGATACTACCTAATTTTTAATTCAAGATAATTGAAGAAAAATTGAAAAAAGACAATTAAAACACACAAAATAACTTCTATTGAATCTCAATTCAACCAACAACACTATCTAATCTCAATCAAAAAATCAAATCTCACAACCACAATCTACCTAGGCTATGTCATGATATGATATGATCATGCGGTCGAGTAGTGTAGCGCGCGTCATACACACCTTTCGTCAATTTTAGATGCACTGGAGTCACGACCAGTGTATCACTAGATTTGTAATATGATATGATTTTAGCACATGGGAATGCACTTGATATGATATGATGTAAGATCAGGGCCGACCCATGGATTTCGGGTGCCTTGTACCATGAAAAAAAAATGCCCCTTACGTCGATAGAGCCAAAATAATGACTCAAATTACATAAAAAAAAACCCAACCGGTAGTATTATATTATAGGACTAGTAGTAACTCAAATTTGAAATTAGCTGAAAAAAAGAGCCCCAAATGTTGGATATATTGATAAATTCAAAGATCGGTTGGAAAAGGGCCCAATGGTTGGTTTGTACTTTGTAGTACTACATTTTCATACCTGGGCTTACAGAAGAGGCCTCATGAAGTAATCTATACCAGGGGTGTTTATCGGTTCGGTTATCGGGTTATTCGGTTCAGTTAGTTCTGTTAAAATTTTTTTCTGGGTCAAACCGAAAACCGAACCGAATCGAATTCAAATTTGACTCAACCGAACCGAATAACTAAAAACCGAACCGAATAACCCGAATTACACAATTTTAATTATTTTTTTATTTAATAATATATATTTTTAGTTCAAAATTTATTTTCAAACATAAATAATGATATATTATACTAAAAAAGAGTTTTAGTAATTTTTTTCACATAAATACATAAAAAAATGTTATATTTATACTAAAAAAGAGTTTTAGTATTTTTTCATATAAATACATAGAAAAATATATATTTATAAGAATTCGATTTTCGGTTCGGTTTTGGTTTTCATGCCATAACCATATCCAAATCGATAACCGAATATTTAGTTTGGTTCGGTTCGATTATGACCAATTTGGTTGATTCTGAATTGATTCCGTTTTTTGGTTCGGTTCGGTTTTGGTTTTGATTCTTGTGGATATTACTCGATCCGTGAACACCCTAATCTGTACACAAGTAGACTATACAAGATGGTGCCGTAAAACATCTTGGGCCTTGGTGTGTTGCATCCCACATACGTCCAAATCCGGTCATGTAAGATACTTTATATAAGGGGTGTTTGGGATTCTTATTGAAAATAGATTATTCGTTTTGAAAACGGATAATCAAATAATCAGTTGTTGCAAAATGTGGTTTTGAAATATAGTGTTTGGATTTGATTATGCTATTTAATATTGTAATAATCAGATAATCATTTTTTTGAGTGTTTGACAAATTAAATTATTTATTAATTTGATAGCTAAAGTGTCAAAAATGGACAAAGATAACATATTTTTGTGGGGACTGTTGAGGGTCTTATAGTAATTTGATAGAAATAATGTAGGTCCCAAGAATCACGTTTCCAAGCTGCACCTTCATGTCTACTTTTTCAAAACGTGGTTTTCATCATTTTGAAACGCAAAAAAGCAATTATTTGCATTCTTTTGTCAAACATTCCAAAGTGATTATCTACGGTTTCGAACGTGATAAGCAAATAATCTATGTTCAAACGCACTCCCAAACACCCTCAAAATATCCAAACCATTTTTTTCCCTTTAGCCTTACAATTCTTTATTACTTTGGTGTTGAGGTGTTGATATGATGGGGAAATTACCTTTTATGATCTCTTTGTATTTTCTCTCTTCATTCTTATATAGTGTGTTATTGTTATTTGTTATCTACTTCCGTGCACTGAGCAATTAGCTTAGCCGCATTTTCTTTTCTTCTGCGGCATGTAATCAGGGTTAAAAGAGATGTGTGACGAGAGGTAGCTAGACCTTAAAGATTATGCATTTAGAGACTCTATTGAGATTAAATTTTTGGACTTGGTATTATGAAAGTTTGGAGTCTAAACTTGCTAGACAAATTTTTAACTATTATCGAAACTTTGCTTATTTATGAACTCATTAAAAGATTGGTCCTTCAATTTTAGTTACTTTGTCATTATTGTGACATCTCGCTTCCTTTTAAGGGTGGGGTGTTACACTAGTTGGGAGACTTGATTTTCCAATTAAGATCAGATAGTGTTGTTGGTTAGAATTGAGATTTAATAGAAGTTATTTTTTGTGTGTTAAATTGTGTTTTTTCAAGGATTGCTTACAAGCTCGCTTCCTCGTGACTCATGGTATCACGATCGATGTGATAAACTCTTTTACAATATATCTTGATTTTTCAATTTTTATTTCGAATCCATAGTAACGACAAGTTGCATGATATCCGAGTTTTCATTAATCCGATATCCGAGTTTTCATTAATCCCAAAATCCATATTTCTCTTGTGTGTGCTTTTTAAGCTGTAAGAGCCCTCGGTATAGTAACGCTCAAACGAGCGTTAAAGGTTAACGCTTGGGCGTTATTTCCCGTTACCCACACCCACCTCCACGTTAATGTTGCGTTAAACATAGCATGTTAACCAAATAACGTGCGTTACTTGCCATGATTTAATATAAAAAAATAACTTTACCCCCTAAACGGCCACTAGCCGTTGGGGTTTAAAAAAATTTCACTTTACACCCCCCCCCGCCATTTCAAACGTCTACTTTTAATTTAGAAAAAAAAAATTAAACATTTTTTTACTACTATAAATATACAACTAAAACACAATTTTTTTCACACTTCCATAATTCAAATTCAAGTTTATATACTTCCTCTCACACTTTCATAATTCAAATTCAAGTTTATTCACAATGGATCCGAATCAAATTGAAGAATTACCTCATGATAATGGTCGGACATTGATGCCGAACCGACTTGAAATTTATGATGACCCGGCGTCTGAGTATCGGCCACAGTTGGAACAAGAAGCATCTCAACCTCGCGTAACTCGTACCCGTATATATCGTGAGCGTGAGATTGCGGAAGAGCGTCTGCGTAACGACTATTTCATTGAAGGTTGTAAGTATTCAAACCGGAATTTTCGTGAAGATTTTGTATGGTAGGAAACTATTTACGCAAATAGTCGAAGGTATTGAATCTTATACTTAGAAAATATTCGGATCATTTTAATTTCTTTAGGCAATCACCCGATTGTACGGGTCGAATGAGTTTAAGTGTTCTTATGGAGTGTACATCTGCCATACGCCAATTGGCGTACGACACCTCACCCGACGCATTTGATGAATACTTGCAAATGGGTGAGCATACTTTGCGTGATTGTATTGATAATTTTAACAAGTTCATTATTTATTTGTTTATGCCGGAGTATTTAGGAAAACCAACATGGGCCGGCATTCAAAATATTTATCAACGACATGAAGAGTGTCATGGTTTTCCAGAATGCTTGGTAGCATTGATTGTATTGGGAATGGAGAAATTGTCCGATGGCTTGGCAAGGGAATTTGGTAGGGGTGATAAAAAATACCCAACAATTATCTTGTTATTCTTTATTAAGATTTATGGATTTGGCATGCATTTTGGGATGGCGGGGCGAATAACGATATTAATGTTTTAGACAACTCTCGTTATTCGACGACATTCTTCCGACGATGCCCCAAGAGCCTCTTATATGGTCGATGGGCCCAGGTATGAGCAGGGAAATTACTTGGTGGCGGAATTTACCGCGTTGGGCAACTTCGTCAAATCCTTCTAGTCGACAACCGACGAAAAACATACTTACTTTAAAAGGAAACAAGAAAGTGTCCGAAAGGATATTGAGCGTGCTTCGGTGTGCTTCAGGACGTTGGGGTATATACAACAACCGTAGCGTCAAATGGAAATTGTCAAGATCGTAGAATCATGTATTCTTGCATTATTTTGCATAACATGATTATAAAAGATCAAAATTTGCATTACGTGACTATAACGAAATGTGGGTGGATCCGTCGTAGACGTTTGAGGCAACAAAGATGGGTCGAAAGATGTGATACTCACCGTCGTAAGAAGAAAAGAAATCTGTGACCGAAAGCATACCCGACTCTAAATGGACCTTATGGGCGTGTTTGGCGGAAGCAATCTTGAGCAACAACAACAACAACAAGAGAGCGACGATGATTAATAAGTATTTGTTATGTTTCGTAATTTTTTTTATCGTTGTAATTTCTTTTAGTTATTTTATATTTCGTATTGTAATATGTTTAAGTTAAGGTTATGTTTTTTAATAAATGAAGTGTTTGTTTTAGTTTAGGGGTTGAATTTGAAAATATTTGAGTTAATGTTTAACCTTGAGAATGTTATGATAAAAGGTACGGAGTATTTTTTTGTTGAGTTAAAGTGAAATGATAAAGCTGATGTGAAGCTGACGTGACAAAGATTATAGTTTAACCTGAAGTGACCACACCTAGGGCTCTAAGTACAGATACGAGCTTAATTGGCTTACAAAACAAGGACATACTAAAATGCAATGGTATTATCAAGAGAAATGCAAGATTACTGTTTTCGCAATTTCTGGTCCTCCCGTCAACATTTAATTTTGTCTCGTTTTACCAATTAAAGGTCGTCCATGCAACAAACGAGTCCATGGCTTTATTATTATTATTATTATTATTTTTTAAAGCAACACACGTGAATTTAAAGATACATGGTATTTGTACAAAATATATAATGAATTATTCAAAAGGATATGCACTAGGTCTCTTTCGATCAGGATAACAAAGTCTTGAACATTCGTGAAAAATAGAATTTCTTGTTGTGATATTGCACGACACATATTAATAAAAGTGCCAATTACTTTTTACAAATTGTCTTGTTTTTATTGACTGGCGATAGCTATCAGGCCCTGAGTGCCGTTATACATGCAGTGATGCTTTTGTACTTTTATGAAATGAAAATATAGCATTGGATTTTGCTTAAGAGCTATGCTTAAAATAAAATGGATGCTAAAATGATCCCACGGAGAATATAAAACATAAACTGTGCACAAATTGTAGTTAACATAGTTTGTTCACAAATTGGTTATCAAGGTCTGAGGCATACATATTTGATTATGGAGCAACATTTACGTTTCAACACAGGTTCTTTGAGCGAGAAATTTTAGGGTGAAAGACACTTAATTCAAGAAAGAATATAGCAGGACTATGCCTTTGAAATTGAAATTTGAAACAAAGTTAACTTTTCAAAAGTAGGTTCGAATAGCATGTGTTCTTGTTATGGCATAAAACATTGACATTCCTTATAAGAGGGCTAGCTGGTGCTGCATTGGCCGACGTTACCATATCGGCGTCATGACATTTTGTTAGGCATTGAGCCAAGTTATAAGCGAGCGTAGAAGTGAAAAAAAAAAAAAAAAAAAAAAACCCTTAATTTAAGCGGTTATATGTTTTATTTTATTTTATTTTTTCAAATGCCCACATATATATATTATATCACTATTAACCATTTTCACACAAATAATTCAAACTCGTCTACAAAAACATGTTCTTTCACGATAGATCCAGATCAAAGTAATGAAGAGCGTAACAACTTTTCCGATATCGATGACAAGACCGACATTTACTTTATGATGGCCGCGTACGAGTATCACCAACGGTTACAACAAGAAGAAGCTCGACCTCGATTGACCTGTAACCCGATCTATCGTGAACGTGAGGCTGTCGAACTAGATGGCCGACTATTTTAACGAATGTTGTAAGTATCCGTTATATTATTTTCAAAAAAGATATCGTATGAGCCAGAAATTATTTTTAGAAATAATCGAAGGTATTCAATCTTATACTGCCAATCCTCTTCCAAAACATTTTAAATTCTTTAGTATTGCACCCGATTGTTCGAATTCGAATAAATATGAGTCTTATTATGAAATGCACATCCATCATACGTCGATTGGCGTACTGACCTCACCCGTCGTTTGATGAATATTTGCAATTGGGTGAGCAACGCTATGATTGTCTAGATAATTTTAATAAGTGCGTTATTGATTTGTTCATGCCGCAATTTTAAGAAAACCAAACTATAACGACATTCAAAATCTTTATGCAAGCCATGAGCATTTTCATAGTTTTCGAGAATCTTGGTATCGTTATTGTATACATTGAGAATGGAGAAATTGTCCGGTGTCATGGCGGGAGAAATTGTCGGTGTCATGGCAGGGGCAATATGCTAGGGGTGATAAAAAAAAATACCCAACTATAATGCTTGAAGTTATTGCTTCGCATGATTTGTTTATTTGGCATGCATTTTTGGGGGTAGTGGGGGCGAATAACGATATTAATAATTTAGATAATTTTCCATTATTCGACGACATTCTTGATGACGTTGCCCCTATAGCTTCATACGAGGTAAATTGAGTTGAGTTTGAAAAGGATATCATTTAGCTAACGGAATTTACCCATAGTGGGCAACTTTCGTCAAATCATTCACGGTCGCAAATGACGATAAACATGGTTATTTTAAAAAGGCGACAAGAAAGTGCACGAAAGGATATCGAACATGCTTTTGGTGTTCTCCAAGGACGTTGGGGACTAATATAAAAACCGACGCGTCAATATCATGTTACCAGGATAAGTAGAATCATGTATTTTTGCATCATATTACATAACGTGATTTTAAAATATCAAAAGTTTACACTAAGTGAGTTCAACGAATTGTGGGTGAATCCGGTACCACATAGGCAACGAAGGTAGATCGACATATGTGAAGTCCAACGTTGAAAGGCAAAAGAAATACGTGACAAAGATACGTATCTTAGTCTCCAATGAAACATTATGGAGCATATTATGCGACAACATCAAGAACAAGAACAAGAAAAAAATGAATAAGTATTTGTAATTCGTATGTTTTTTTAAATTTCGCATGTTTTTATTATTTTTTATTTATTTTTATTTTTAGTTTCGCATGTTTTTAAATTTCCGTATGTTCTTTTTTAGTATTTTTAAGGGTGAAAGCTAAATATACGCAACATATTTTTCTAAATAAACAGGTCTACGAAATGTAATTTTTAAATTGTCAAAAATACACAATATATTTTCAAATAATCTTCGATCTAGCTAATATGACCGGTTAGCAGCAGGTTACTAGGTTATCCTTGATTAAAGTTACGCCGTTGGTTCCCGAAACTAGACCAAATTCGCGCATTTAGTCCTATTTTGATAACGTTCGTTAAAAAAACTTAAAAAAAAACTTTTAATTTTTTTCTTAAATCTACTTTTTAAATTTATAATTTAAAAAAAAATGGATAACTTTTTGTATACACTTTTTTTTTGTACTTTTTTATAGGGTGAGCAAAACAAACCGAAAAAACCGAAACCGAACCGAAAACCGAAAAAACCGAACCGAAAAAACCGACCGAAACTAAAACCGATGGTTCGGTTTTACTTTTCAAAACCGAAAATGCGGTTCGGTTTGGTTTTGATCAAAACCAAACCGCAAAACCGAACCGAACCGAACCGATTTTATTATATAATAATATCTAATATCTAATTAATATAATATGATTAAATAACTAAATAAATCAAATTTATAAATTAATATTCATTTTGTGAGTGGATTTATAATATATTTATCTTTAATGTTTATATTTATATGTGTGTTTGTCGTGTCGCGTGTTTTGTGTGAATAAATCAATAAGTATTCGAATGATTACGTGTATGTTCACTTGTATGTGTATGTCTCATTTATATGTTTGTAATTATATTTTTATGCAATAAACATTATTATGCTTAGATTGAAAAAAAGTAAAGAATAATAACTAATTTTGTACGTAAACCAAGTTTGTTTGTATAATTTGGCCATACCCAAATATTATGATTAGAAACCGAAAAAAAGCGAAAACCGAGGCAAACCGATAACAAACCGAAAAACCGAACCTTAAAAACCGAGCGGTTTCGGTTTTGGGTTCTAAAAAACCGAACATTGTGGTTCGGTTTCGGTTTCTTAAAACAGAACCAAACCGAGACCATACACACCCCTACTTTTTAAATTTATAATTTAAAAAATGGATAAATTTTGTAGAATATATAATCAAGATAAACTTTTATATATTTTTTAAAATATTGAAAATTGTAATTTTAAAAAAATAAAATTATCCGATTTAAAAAAAGAGATTTTTAAAAAGTTTTTCGGATATATATATATATATATATATATATATATATATATATATATATATATATATATATATATATATATATATATATATATATATATATATATATATATATATATATATATATATATATATAATACTGGATAAACTTTATACTTTTTGTAAATCTTGAAAATTGTAAAAATAAATATAAATTTTTGAGTTTTAAAAAAAAAAATTAAAATCTGGAAAAACTTTTTAAAAATCGATTTTTTTTAAATCAAATAATTTTTATTTTTAGAAAATTACAATTTTCAAGATTTTAAAAATATATAAAAGTTTATCGATTTAAAAAATTAAAATTTGGAAAACTTTTTAAAAATCGATATTTCTTTTGAAAAATATGGATAATTTTTATTTTAAAAATTACAATTTTCAATATTTTAAAAAATATAGAAGTTTATCACAGTTATATATATATATATAAAGCGTAAAAAAGTGTATAAAAAGTCATCCATTTTTTAAAATTATAAATTTAAAATTATATTTTAAGATTTTTTTAAAAGTTTTAAAACTTTTTTAACGGCGTTAAAATAATACTAAATCTTGTGAATTTGGTCGGTTTGAGACCAGCAGTGTAACTTTTAATTAAGAGTGGCCTGGTAGCCGGTTGATAACCGGTCATACTAGCTAGATCGAAAATTATTTGAAAATATATTGCGTGTTTTTGACAATTTACAAAGTACATTGCGTAGACCTGTTTATTTGAAAAAATATGTTGCGTATCTTTAGTTTTCACCCTATTTTTAATTTGTACTTTTATCTAATAAATGAAATATTATTTATGGAGTAATGTAATGAATGAAAAATTAGTTAAAGAGGTTAATTTGTAATTTATAAGTTTTTAAAGAAAAGTGGGACACAAAGGTAATGTTAATGTTGTGTTATGATAAGAGTGATATTTGAGTGTTAGTATTAAAATGTTCAAACCGACGTGTGATGATGTACAACGTTTTTTAGATAACTCGAGTTATGATACCTTGCCCTCTAAGAATAAACACCTTACAACTGAAGTCATGTGATAGTTTTGAAGTTTTATACAGTTTTTGATCATTTCTATTGCTTATATTGTAATAATGTGGGATTATAAGTTTTTACCTTTATGTTGTAAACTTTATTTTTACTAATCCACAAGTTTTCCCTTTTATTCGTTAAAAACATAATGACCAAACGGGATGTCACTGGATATACAAATTACACCAACAAATCAGCTAATCAAGTATGACAAGCAATGGGAAGCCGAGACTAACATGACACTGAACAGACCCATGGAACTGTGCAAACGTAATGGGAAAATTCATGTTTCGTCACTTCGTGTGATCAACTTTTAATAGAATTCTTGATAGTTCTTTTACATGTACCATTACATACAACCTTACGTGTATCATTAAGTGATTTTGGATCTTTATTTTCGGTCGGTGTTACCAAAAGCAGTAAGTAGTATTAGGACTCATTTCATAGATTTGTATATCAATTGGCTTGCACACATTATTGATCATTTTTGTGTTTGTGCGATCTATTCCTACTCAACAACTTATCCTTCTTGTTCTTGATTATGTCTAAGTTGGTTTTCAATGTTTGTATGTACTCTATGGCACTATCTACTATATCCGACACGTCACCTACATGTATGTTTAAAAGCAAGTTAAAAAAAAAAAAAAAACATTGTTTAAAATAGGGATAATTTGTTGGAAATGTATCATACTTGATATTTTTTGTTATTGTGTGTAGCGTCATTTTTTATGATACTATAACACAAACTTATTGAAATCATGCTAATTGTGTGTATTTGTGCATGTAAAATGACCATTTAACCCTACGGTCTATATAGAGCTGTTACAAAATAAAAGGGTAAAATGGTTATTTACATGCACAAAATACACCCAACAACAGGAATTAAAAAAGTTTGTGTTATAACCATAAAAAAATAAAATAAAAATAAATAAAATAAGAAAATAAATCCTATGCACAATAACAAAAAATGGCAAGTTAGATATATTTTTCTGGTAATTATCCTTTTAAAATAATCAGAATTGAAGAAACAGATAAAGTTGAAAAACCTTGGAGAGGTAATTGGGTGAGATTAGAGAGAATAGTTGAGAGTAGAGAAACTTCATTTGGTTTCTTCTATTCTTTTCAATAATCTTCCTTTCAGGTTTCTTCAATTTTGAAGGTAAACGCTTAAGGCTTGCATCCATGTTGAAACCTCTAGAGTGGCTTGATAAATATAAAAAATATTATATGTGCTTTATAAACACATGCATGTGTGTTTTTTAATGGTTAGAAAAGGAAAAATAAGTGGAAAAAGGACATGGTCCGGGTATATGATGTAACAAAGTAGAAGGATCCATGTAATTAATATGATGTCACCTTACTTATTATTTTATTTTTAATTAATTTATTTATTTAGTTTTTTGTTAAGTGGAGCATCGAATTAGATTTCAACCCGTTGTTGAAATTTCAACCCTGATATTCTTTTCTCAAACTAGCAGGGTTGTCGTTAAAAAATTTTAGTTGCACAATCTTATTAAAATTTGAGCATAGAATATGAATGCACCTCCTCAGGTTAATTGGAGTCATCAAGTAAAAAAAATGGTCAATGAGTGATGTTTTGCCTATTTAGATTATCACAGGAGGGCGAGTCTTTGAAAACTATTACCTACCTGAAAATATGAAACTAATACACCTCTACGTACAAGGGTTTGATTGGAACCATCAAGTATTTGGATAACTATTGCCTATTTGATGCCACGACCACTGAGACTAAAAAGTTGAGTTGATTGTTCATTTTCCGGTTTGTAGTTATAAAAAATCTGACATATATCTTAGCTTACTAATTAATATCACTTGAATCTAAATGAGATTAGACCGGTTGATATGTGATCTTGATAATCTGAACTTTTGTGAATTCTCATCAATCAATTTTGACCCGTTTCTCAAACTTGCCCATTTTGCACCTTTTATTCATCAACTATGAGGAAACCCATGTAATCGGAAGCATGATTAAACGAAATATTTATTTTCTCTCCTTTTTCCTTTTTGTAGTTGTTTATCATAGGAATCTAGGCTTCATTTACGCTAATTGTTAATGTATATCCTCGCTTTTCTTTGTACATGACGGTGGGGGTCCATGATATTGGGCAAGTCCCGGCCGGAGCCGAACCGAAAGAACGAGGAAGCGAAAATAAGGAAAAGTGGAACCAAGAACCGTCCCAAGTTTTTCGGTTCGGTTCGGTCACGAGACTTCGGTTCGATGACGGAATTTTAGTAATTCCATGAGTGCGAAGTGTTAAAAAAACATGTTTGGATGGATGTGAAATTATAGTACTCGGTTCGTAGAACTTGAAAGAAGTTGACAATTTTAATAATATTCCACGACGACTTACAAAAAACAAAAAAACATATATCCAGTAATAAAGCTCATTATCCATTAAAATAATTGCAAACTCATTGAGAATATTATATATCAATCATAGTGACTAGCTTAGAATAACTTATATAATGACAATATATCATGCAGTGATACCATAATCGTTAATTGTTTCTCGACTTTTATCATTACATTTAATGAAAAATAAATACCAACAGTTAACTACAACTTCTTGTTAGTTGTTACTAAGCAACATAAAATTGTTAAATATGCGGCTATGAGCATACTCGATATTCTAGTTTAGAAAAAAAACTCACTTTCATGTTGATAAATGATTTTTGAATCTTTGAATGGAATCAATGGATTAAAGGTTAAGGTTTATGGGTTTTTAGGTTTAGGTAGTTTTTTTTTTTTTTTATTTTCTTAAAAAGCCAAATCTTTGCGTATTCGCGATGTCCCAAACAAAGCCTATAAAATTACATCTTTTCATAAAAGTCGGTTCTTTTGGGAAAGTCTCGGAACCAGACGGTTCCGACCCGAACCGTCCAGAACCGAAATTTTGAAATTTTAGGAACCAAGAACCGTCTGTGGTTACAATATCTGATCCGTTAAATTGATGCCGATGCTGATTTCTTGATTCTTTTGGTTCGCCGGTTTTTGGACACTTTTACATGACGGGATAACATCTTTTACCTTATTTCACCCTGGCTAACTCTAAATGCTAGTATATGATCCTGAGCATAAACAATTTCAAATTTCTACCAATTCCTTGATTTTTCCAGTTATTGTTTTGCATCCGTTAATAATGAGTTATCAGAAAATCACAATATTCAGTTTTCTATTATTTGTGATTTTAAGCTGCAAGTATTTCCGCTATGCATTAATTCAAGATAAGAACTTAATTGGCTTACATATTAAGGACCTTTAGAAATGCTAAGGTAACGGGACCAGATTGTTTTTAGTCTTCCGATTAACCCTTTCCTTTTGTCTCGTTTGACCAATTACAGTTCGTCCATTCAGCGAATGAGTCAATGTCATGGTACTTTTTGTTCGTTTTTCTTTCGTAAAAACACCTCAATTTAAAAGATACATCGAATTTGTACATTATCCAATGATTTATTACAAATATGTGCCACGAGCTATTTTGATTCAGACAGAAGCTTTCCACATGCGTGCACATAAACTTAACAAATCATCTTATTTTTGTGGCAGAAATATTTTTGTTGACCAACAAATCATCTTATTTTTGTGGCAGAAATATTTTTGTTGACCAACAATAACTATCAAAAGGTAGTTAAGTGCCCTTATACAAGGACGTTTTTCTGCTTTTATAAAAACATTAAGTTAACTTAAACTACGATTTAAAGAGCATCTCCGATGCTATAGACTCTGTTAAGTCCATAGCAATTGTAGAAATCAAGGAATATTGAAAATTATATTAATCAGTTATTAAACAATAAAGATTACAAACATTATATGAAAAGAACTAACTTAACCCTGCAACTTAAACATGCTTAAACAAGTGGTAGTAATGACCTTTATTATCTATCACCTTCTCAAACTCACATGATGTTGTAGCGAATATCGAGAGTTTGTCAACATAAAATAAATTAAAGCGAGCAAAGCAAGCGGATGGTCGCAGAGTGCAAGCGGTGCAAACTCAAAACACGAGCAACACAATTACGGAGATGAGCGAGGCGGATTCAGTGAGACAGATTCGAACAACGGTCAGACGGCAGATTCAAACGAGCAGATTCAAATTCGGATTCGAGCAGATGACGACAAAACCGGGCGAAAGCGTGTGAAATCGAATGGGTTAATGTCGAGATCGCAGCATATGCTACTCAAGACTTGGTCGGATTAAATTAAAACTATGCATCATCATCACCAACACAAACCAATTCCTAATTGAACCAACAATCCATTATAATCCGAACAAGTATAACCGTGATTACCAAATACCGATACCAAAACATGATTACTAAATAATACCAATACCGATACTTATACCAATACAAAACCTAATTTACTAACAAACACTTCTCAAACTTTTCCATCTTTTTTTTTTCTTTTCAATACACCAACAGCAGCATAACCTATACAATAATTTATTCAATCAAACAACTTTTACTAAACCACTAGGAAAAGAGAATTATCTCTTTGTATGCGGCCAATAATCTTAATACCCCATCCCATTCATTACATCACCCAATTGGTGCTGATCAAAATTCAATCTATAAAACCAACCGACCACTAATATTCCTCATCCAATCAAAACTTACTTAAATTCATACTATTTGGCAGATTCTAATAAACCAAAAAAGGCACTATTAATAAATCTTCACGTTTGAACAAAGATCTAGTCGATGGCTGCTATCGGTAAAAACAAACCGAAACAAAGAGTGAATAGAAACCGGGCAATTGGACTTACGTATATTTTATTTTCTTTTTCTTTTTCTTCATCTTGACCAACTTTTGATCAATATAAAAATCGAGGAATCGAAAATTATATTAATCGATTCAACTAAACAATAAAGATTACAAAACATTATATAGAAAAGTAACTAACTTAACCTATTAAGCAACTAAGCAAGCCTAAACAAGTGGTACGCTAATAAACGTTTATTATCTAACAATGACAATGACATGCCATGCCATACAAGATTTCTATAAAGGATTGTTTAATAAATCACCTTTACCACCTTCACCCCCATTTCACTGCATTCGAGAGTATCTACAGCGGTTTTTATCGGTTTTGTTTCGTATTTTTGCGGTTTAATCTTTGATTGATTAAACTTATATTTTATGTTACATACTTTTACTTTTACAGTTTTATAATGAAAACATTATTGGAAATTAAAAAAAAAATGCGGAAGGGGTTGCCATTGATGTTTTTCCGGGTATGGATATTTGTCCTTCTATAAAGTATACTTCATAAAAACCATCATCCCCAATGCTATAAATTTTGTAAGTTCATAACTTGTATGGGTGAGTCTCTATTTATTTATCTCTTCTTTATAAACTTTTATAAACATTGTGCTCCAATGGAAGTTTATGGATATAACTCCACATAAGCTCCATCTCACTATGGACAAGCACTATAAACCTCCATTAGAGATGCCCTAATAACTTAAACTACAACCATCATTTTTAACTACTATATATAGAAACAAGATTTAACATTGTTTTCATCTTATGTATAAGAAAACTACCGTGCAGGAAACTAGTTTGCTATAGTACATAATGTCAACGATATCTAATGTATTAGAGCATACACATCGTTAACGCCATAACCGGCGTTATGGCCCATTTAACGGCGTTATGGCCGTTATACCATTGGATGTCCGGCGTTATGGAGGCGTTGGAGGGGCTGCGTTGGAGGGGCAACGCCCGTTTGAGGGCTAAAAAAAAAAAAGTTACACTTTCACCCCCTCAATGGATTAGTTACCATTATATTTAAAAAAAAATTCAAAACATTTACACTTTGACCCCCTAACGACTAGTTTTTATAAAATAAAAAAATAAAAAACATTTTTTTACCACTATAAATACCCAACTAAAACACCGTTTTTCACACTTCCATAATTCAAATTCACAATTTATATACTTCCTCTCACACTTCCATAATTCAAGAATCGAGTTCATTCACAATGGATCCGAATCAATTTGGAGAAATTCCCTGCATTGGTCGGATGTTGATGGCGAAGATGACTTCCGATTTATGGCGTCCCGCGTCTGAGTATCACCCGGTTGGAACAAGAAGAAGCATCTCAACATCCTACTCGTGCTCGTAGCCATATATATCGTGAACGTGAGATTGCGGAAAACGTCTGCAAGAATCGATTATTTCGTTGAAGGTTGTAAGTATTCAAACCGAATTTTAGTAGAAGATTTCGTATGAGTAGAAAACTATTCCGCAAATAGTTGAAGGTATTGAATCTTAAACTTCGATAATATTCGGATCATTTTACTTACTTAGGCAAACACCCGATTATGCGGATTCGAATGAGTTTAAGTGCTCTCAATGAAGTGTCGTCTACCATACGCCAATTGGCGTCGCAAGACCTCACCCGATGCATTTGATGAATACTTGCAAATGGGTGCGAGTACTTCAAAATTATGTCTTGATAATTTTAACAAATGCATTATTGATTTGTTTATGTCGGAGTATTTAAGAAAACCAACATGGACCGACATTCAAAAATTTATCAACAACATGAAGAGAAACATGGTTTTAAAGGGAATGCTTGGTAGCATTGACTATACATGGCTGGGAATGGAAAAATTGTCCATTGGCTTGGCAAGCAATTTGATATGGGTGATAAAAAATACCCAACAATTATGCTTGAAAATTCTTCTCAAGATTTATGGATCTGGCATGCATTTTTTGGGATGGCGAGGCGAATAACGATATTAATGTTTTAGACCAGTCTCCGTTGTTCGACGACATTCTTAATGACAATGCCCCAAGAGCACCTTATATGGTCAATGAACTAGGTATGAACATGGGTATTACTTGGTGATGGAATTTATCCACGGTGGGCAACTTTCGTCAAATTCTTCTCAACAACCCATTTAAAAACATACGTACTTTAAAAGGAGACAAGAAAGTGTCCAGAAAGGATATTGAGCGTGCTTTTGGTGTGCTTCAAGCGTTGGGGTATACTACAACAACCGCACGTCAATGAAAAATTGTCACGACACGTAGAATCATGTATTCTTGCATTATTTTGCATAACATGATTATAAAGATCAAAATTTGCATTACGTGACTATAACGAATTGTGGGTGGATCCGTCAACAAATTTGAGGCAACGAAGATGGGTTGAAAGATGTGATACTCACGATCGTGAAGCAAAAGAATACACGATCGACAAACGATACCCAACTCTAACGGGGACCTTATGGAGCATGTTTGATGGAAGAATCTTGAGCAGCGTGGACATCAACAAGAGAAGGCGGCGATGATGAATAAGTATTTGCTATGTTTTGTTATTTTTTCGTTGTCATTTCCTTCATGTTGTAACGTTTAATTTGTGGTGTATTTTTTTATTTCGTTGTAATTTTTTATTTATTTTTTATTTTTTATTTTTTATTTTTATTTATTTTTTTAAAATTTCGTATTGTAATATGTTTTCAAATTTAATGTTATGTTTAGTTTAATAAATGAAGTGTTTGTTTTAGTTTAGGGGTTGAAATTGAAAATATGAAATGTTAAAGTTTAACTTGGGATGTTATTGATGTGGGTGTTTTTTGGGATGTTAAGGTGAAATGTTAAAGCTGATGTGGCGCTGACGTGGCTGGTGTTATTTTATAACTTGAGTTATGAATGTGAATGCTCTTAGACCATTACCAAAGGTAACGACCCAACGGCGTTAAAGGCCCAAACAACGCCCGTTAGTGGCGTTATGCCCTTGGAAGTGCATCATGATCACGCCGTTAGTCCTCGGCGTTCTGAAATTGGCTAAGCGTTCATGTGCTAACGCGTTAAAGGTTAAATAAAAAAAAAATATCATTTCACCCCTAAACCATTTCAAATAAATTTTCACTTACACCCTCAACCTATTCAAATTCAAATTTAAATTATCTTGGTCGATTACGGGTGGGATAATTCAAATTCAAATTGAAATTTAAAAATCAAATATGAGCGGGTTTATTCAAACTCAAATCAACTCGCTTATATATACAACTCTACAGGAGTTGTTTAGAAACATACAACACACACAAGTTACACACACAACTCGGACAAAAAAAAAATGTCTCATGAAAGATTTTTCTCGTGATTCCCAAGTCCGGAAAAGTTGGGAAACCGACTCGAATTCCAAATCACTTGGAAACCGACTTTCCAACTCTACAGAACACGAAGTTTACTCAACACCACCGGAAAATGTCTTTCCGGTGGGTTTAAAACATCCGTGCCTCACAATTGTTCCAATCCACCGCGAACAATCCACGGGTGGATTTTCAAACCACCCCAAGTTAAGTGAAACTTCTCCCAAGAACTGAACAAGATGAAGAAAGCGTTAGGAAATTATGGAAGAAGCGAGACCGTGAAGAAATTGCGTCACGTGGCAAGCAAGCGGGAAGCTCAAGTCATCAAAGACAACTACTTGACGTAATGGGCGTCGATCTTATAATGGGGAGTTTAATTCTCCGTGATCGATTCGAGGGTTGGGACTCGGATGATTCGTTTTAAGTTTTAGTAGTTTTATTTTCGTGATGTCGTTGTATCTTTAATTTTAATTTAATTCGTGTTTAACGTTTAATGTCTTGGTGTTTTAATGTTAAATGTGATATGTGTTTTAATAAATGAAGTGTTTGTTTTAGTTTAGGGGTTGAAATTGAAAATATGAAATGTTATTGATGTTATTGGGATGTTATTGTTGTGGGTGGTTTTTGGGATGTTAAAGTGAAATGTTAAAGCTGATGTGGCGCTGACGTGGACAGTGTTATTGGTGTTATAATGTTATTGTTGTGCATGCTCTTAGTATCATGTTTACCATATTTTTGTACATTCGAAAAAAGGCTCATATAGTCATACATAAACTTATACGACATAACATCCTATTACTTATTGGAACACCTCTAACTCAGATCCCCATACATTTGGATGGAAATCAAAGTCCCATATACTTAAATTGGACTCATAGTCGAGTTCATTGCTAGTAATCCATACATTTGACTGGAAATCAAGGTCCCATATACTTAAATTCGAATCATACTTGAGTTCATTGCATGATAGAGAATTAAGTTCTTTCTGTAAATTTATCTGTGATTCTTCAATTCTTTGGGATCCACTTTCAATTCCGGTGTCCAACCCTGGTTGAGGAAGAGTTATGGGCAGAGAAAACAATGAATGATTATTCTCCAACTCCTTCACATTTAAAGACCCTTCAAGCAAACTCTTGAGCCTCTTACGTATGTCTTGTCCTTCAATCTAACCACAAGATAATGTAAACATGTTATACACTATATAAAAGTATAAAACACAAAGGACACAAAATGTTAATGCATATGTCTGTTCACCTTTTTTTGACGGATGTGAAAGGTCGAATGCCCGTTGCTTGAAAAATTTGCTAGTGTAACCTCAGCACTATACCGGCTTAGTAACCAAACAACGTCACAAAAGCTCGAATGGTTATCCAATCCTGTTACCAAAACAGCATCAATATCATGACTAATTTCATGGATTTGAATATCAACCGGCTTGCACATTATTGATCATTTTGTGTGTTCGTGTGATCTCTTCCTACTAGACAACTTCTCCTTCCTGTTCTTGAGCAACTCCAAGTTAGTTTTTGACATTTGAATGTACTCTATGGCTCTATCCACACGATCTGACACATCACCTTCCTGAATGTATAAAATTAGTTATAAAAAATAAAGTAATCTAATTAACGTCTTAAAAGTAAATAAGCAGATAAGCAGAAGCAAGAGACGGAATAATACCTTGGAGAAGATATTAGGAGGAATGAGTGAAAAGAGATTAGAGTAAAGAGACTTCATTTGGTTTCTTCTATTCTTCTCAATAATCTTCCTTTCTGGTTTCTTCAAATCAGAAGCTGAACACTTGATGCTTCCCTCCATATGTTGATACCTTAAAGAGTGGCTTGTATACTTGATAAGTAGAAGAAATATTTAATATGTTAGGAGCATAATAGATTACATTATATACAGATAGATAGATGGGTAGACACGTATGTGTACTTCTAATGGTTTGAAAAGGGAAAGTAAGTGGAAGAAAGACATGGTCCGGGGGAAGTATCAAAGTTTACAAATTTGGTATATGATGTCACCTTTCTTTCATCACTTCTCTTTTTTTTTTTTGGGTTTAGTGGAGCATCGAATCAGATTATACACCGTCATTTAAATTTTAATTCGCATATTCGTTTCACAAAACATTTTTTTGGTTTAGGATTGTCGTCCAAATCTTTCGGTTACAAAAATTTATTTAAGAAAAAAAAAATAAAAAAAATGAGAATATAGGAGAAATGTTTGCTTATTTTTGGCCAAACAACCTCCAACACAAAAGGAGAAGGTTTCTTTCTTTGGTTCTTTTATCATCATAAAATTTACACTAGACCATGAAATTCGTCAACATGGTTTGTTTATTCAGACTCGAGACCATGTATGTCACAAACTATTGACATAAATTGTTTTCAAAAGACAAACTCAAACAACATTTATCTATAGAACCAAGGGTAACAGCTTAACTTTCATACCAGGAAATCGAAGATGTACCAAATCGTTCTTTATCGACTAGTAGTTGTCTAGAGTCAAATAAAACCTTGCTGCCATGACTGCAAGAAAGTTTACCAGGTCAGTGAGTTGACGGTTTTACTTAACTTTTCGGCAAACATTATCTTCCCACGGATGGTTTTCACTTCACTTTTTGTTTCTCAATAATGATGCAAATCACTAGTTTGTGATGAGAATCATTCCAGCTAAAATAGTTATTTTGTAATTTTACTCTTACAATTATTTTCTTGCAAAATATCAAATCAAATCAATTCCTAGCAACAAATCAATCAACCTTGAAACAGCTTAGGTGGAAACTAATTAAAACAGAAGAAAATGACCTAAAAACAAATTTCATGATGAAATTTGATGATTTATTGTTGAAAATTCAAACAAAAGCCACTATATTTTGTGTTTCTATAAGTTATAGTACACACATGCACTGGAGGAAATAATATCGATTGGGTACGTATGGTCTGGTGAGTTAGCATAAAAATGTATGCATCTGCACCAAACACGGAGTTGAATACTACATGCATTTGGTTAGCAAAACTATAAGAACAATGTAAACAGCGTTTCGTAATTCATAACGTTGAATTATATGTATCATCATTAAAACTACGATAACGATTTATGCTAAATTATGTACTATATGTGGCTTGGTCCACTCAAAATCATATGTGGTGGTGGTGAGGTTCCAGTTGAGAAAACTACAAGAGATATTATTATTGCACTATTCATATTCAATGAATGGTTGTGAACCTTTGGGAAATTAGGTACCTTTGTTGGTAATAAATGTGACAATGAAAGCTTGTCGTTGTATTTAACACAACTTTAAGGTTTGAAATGTTTTATATTTTATCTTTGAGTGAATTACACTGGTGGTCCCCAAACTCTGCCCGATTTTCAAATATCATCTCAAATTATTCAAAATCGCAATTGTGGTCCCAACATTTTTTATTAATTTCGCGCCGGGTCCGCTTTTAGCAATGGTCGTTAGTATTCTCATTGGCTGCAAGGGCGAATTTGTCTCTTCATATTTTCTTATCAAAACAATGCAATTACACCGTTGGTCCTTATAAATCCAACCAACCCCTCCCATTCTTTCTCGCCTAACGAATCCCAATTACTACCCCCATTTCCCAGAATCCTAATTAAAACCAAACCATCCGCAATTAAATTGCCAAGAACCCTAATTACCTTTCCGGATGACAAATAAATTATCATCACCAACTGTCGATATATGAGAGAATGATAAGAATAAGGCTGTTATTACTAAGGATGATGATAGGGGTTGGTCGAAAAATGATTGGCCAAAAAATGATTGGTCGAAAGTGACAAACACATGAAATCATGGAGGAAAGATATGCTAAATATGGTGAGGAAATTAATGCTAAATCTGGTGGGTGTGCGAACATAAGCGATGAAATGACAAACAAGATACTTGAATGTTAAGAAAAAAAAAGTATAGAACGAAATGCCTTTGGATTTACCAAGTAAGTTGTAATGGTCTGTGTTTTGCTATAAAGTAATGAAGTATGGATTTAGGTTTCTGTATAAAAACAAATGTTATTATCTTCCTTGAATTGCAAGCCGCATTATAAAGGAATGTTTGGGAGTACAGATAGAAAACCATACTATATCACACCATGGAACTTTATCCCACTTGTTTCCAATCTTTCCAAGCTCTAATAATAGTGTAGTTTACACACTCTCCCTCATTTGTCAACCACATTGTTTTTTCTTCTCATTCTTTATTCAAAGTAGGAACATGCCGTGTTTGGGTAAATGGAAATTCACTACACCACTCCACTGGCCACTTCCAAATTCCATCAGATATCATATCTTTTACCTTCATTTGGCTTTTTAAATTTGCTTGTATCAAGAGTTGTAGTGTATTTTGGTCGTGTATAACAGATGCCTTGTATTTAACTTTTATATATTTCAGTTGTAAGTTGAAAACAATGTTTAGGACTGGTGGTTAGGTTTAGTGGTCCTGGCATATATTAAGTAATGAAGTATGGATTTTGGTTTATGCATAACAGATTGCTTTGTATCTTGATTGTTTTTCTTATTTTGGTTTCCTTCTCAGATGGTGTTTTAATGTGTATATTGTGTAATTTGACTGCTAAAAGTCAAAATAACCTTATGACAAGTAGATGGTCTTTACACATGACTTTTGAAAGTCAAAATTACCTTTGAAGTTTAGGGGTGTATGGGCGCTTACTAAACCGGTACTTCTGAAACACATTCTATACTGACCAAACATGTCCTAACTTCATTTGGCTTTTTAAATTTTCATGTATTAAGATTTGTAGTATGATGTCAACTAGTATACACACAAGCAACTTGATTCTTATGTCATTTTTTGGTTATCTTTGTAGATATCAACTTCAAAAGAAAGCAGGTTGATGTAATCATTATTTTAGATGATGATACATATGATGATGTGATTCTTTCAGACTCTGATGATGCTATAAGAAATGATTATGATACATTTTTAGACTCTGATGATGATGTGATCTATATGGGTAATTTTTTAAACAGTGAAGGCGATACTGGATTGAAGGGTGGCTGGGTGCTTCCTAATCTGACTGCTTCCACTTTAAGGGTAAGCAAGGTAAAGGGAAAGAAAGGTAGAAGAAGGAAGATTGCAATAACAGATTGCATACTTGGTCTTATAGCCCCTAAATGTGAGGTTAAGATACCTAAAAGTGAGGTTTCATCAAGAAAATGCATACTTGGTCTTAGAGCTCCTAGAGAAAATATAGGATGCACTAGCAGCAGAAGGAGGAAGTGGGATGTTCCAGCACCAAAAAGATGAAGTGTTAACTAGTTAGGTGATGTGAAGTATGGATTTAATTGTAAGATATAACTTGAAAACAATGTAGTTTGGTTCTGTATAACAGATGGCCTTGTTTTTAACATTTATGTATTTTGGTTGTAAGTTGAAAACAATGTTTAGGATTGGTGTGTAGGTTTGGTGGTCCTGACATATATTAAGTAATGAAGTATGGATTTTGGTTTGTATAACAGCTGGTCTTCTATTCAATGTTGCAAAAATCGGTCAACTCGGCCGATTAATCGCCGATTAATCGTTAATCGGCCGAGTACCTTGTCGATTTTTGAAAATCGGTCAAAAAATCGACCTAGGAAAAAATCGACACTAAGCAGTCAAAAAATCGGCCGAATCGGCCGATTAATCGCCTGAATCGGTAAAAAATCGGCCGAATCGGGAAAATCGGTCTTTTTAAAAATAATAATAATTTAGGCATTCTACTTAATTTGGGGATCGTATATTTCACTTATAACGTACAATGGGCATCATAATCAGAATTGGAGCCTTTTATTGAGGTTTGGAAACATAGCGAGCTTTGAATCGGTTAAGATTTTTAGTTTGGTCTCCGAAATACCAAAAATTGCGAAATGCCAATCCGATTAATCACCGATTAATCCCGACTTGACCGATTACTCGCTGCAGGATGGTCGACCGCCCGACTACCGATTCACGATTTTTGCAACATTGCTTCTATTTGAATGCTTAAAGCTTTGTTATTTTGGTTTCCTTCTGATATGGCCTTGTAATGCGTATATTGTATAGTTTGACTCTTAAAGGTCAAAATAACCTTATGACAAGTAGATGGTCAGTTACGCATGACTTTTAAAAGTCAAAATTACCTTTGCAGTTTAGGCGGTGTTGTTAGGATTTAGTAAATCCAGTTATTAAAGTGTCGGTCACCTCAAGTATATGTAATCGTTAGAAGCTCGTAGTCGTAGTTATTTAATGTTAAGTAGTATTTAGTTATGTAACACCGTGGAGGACGGACGGGTCTTTACCCACTTGTATGCACGATCCATGACCCGTAGGTGGCGATTTGTGTAAGACTATAAATACCCTCTACCTCCCAAGGTAGAGGGTTGGAGCTCATAATAATACTTTCATTTCTCTCACTAAGTTCCCAAACCTCTATCTCTTTCTCTCTCTAAAACCATAAGTTATACGCCTACTTGTGATCATGTATTGATGTGTTTGTGAAATCCAATATGTTACAAATGGTATCAAGAGCCATGGTTTGATCATCTCTCTTACTTATCCTTGGATTTCTAGTGGTTTTATATGGTTTTTGAGTTTGAAAAAGTTTAGTGGTTTTTGCATCATTTGGATCAATTCTTGTGTTAAAGTTTGAATTTTGAGTGTACTTTTGTGTTTAGAATCATTGTAAGTGCTTGGGTTTGGATTTGGAAAGCTTGAATCAACGTGGTTGAGCTTGTTTTGGATTGAAAAGTGTGTTTTGAAGTTTTTCAAGGTAGCGACTTGAGTCTCGTTGTGAATTTCTTCGTAGCGACTTGCTTGATAATTTCTAGCGAGTTGTAGTGTTAGTCGTAGCGACTTGAGCTTAGCGACTTGTCTATTGAGACAAGCCGACAAAGCAGTACAAGTTAGTGGATTCTCCACTACTGACTAGCGACTTGGTGGGGTTAGCGACTTGCTTTCATTATTTCTAGCGACTTGTACTTATTGTTCTAGCGACTTGATCTTAGCGACTTGGATACTTAGCGAGTTGCTCTTTAGCGACTTGTATGCTTAGCGATTTGGTTGTTCGTTTGACTTGGGTTTTAGCGACTTGTGCTTAGCGACTTGTGACTTGAGGTTTAGCGAGTTGCTACTTAGCGACTTGGTGCTTAGCGACTTGGTTCAAGGATTATAGCGACTTGGTTAATACTTGTTTCTAATACGGTTTCTCTTGATTTAGTAAAATCCCGTGAAAGAATCTATTTCCGGTTTAATCATAGAGTTATAAAATCCGTGAAATCGTAAACATGTCTACCAACGTGCCTACAATCATCTCTCATTGTAGGCGAGGGCGTTCAGCGGTGGTTGAGATACTCGTCCACCCATGCTTGTGAGGCCGACTACGACTCTTGGGCTCAACGAATCAGATTGTCTTGTCTTGGAAAGGAAAATGGGGTCAACATTCTCAAATCCATTGATGAAGGACCTTATCGATTGAGACTACAAGAGACATAATTGATCTTCTGCAGATGGAACCATGATCTTTGGATTGGACAAACCAAAGGCGTATGATGAGCTCGATGATAAGGAGAAAAGAGATTCGATGTTGATATCGGGGCTTCAAACATTATACTTCAAGGTCTTCCAAAAGATATCTACAAGCTTATCAATCACAACACGAAGCCAAGGTGTTTGGGATAATGTCAAGATGCTTCTCTCGGGTTACGAATTAACTAAGGAAGACAGAGAATCACGGTGTATGATGAATTTGAGCACTTCAAGATGAAACCGGAAGAGAGTATCTATGAATATTACGTGAGATTCCACAAGCTTGTGAATGATATGAGGAATATCAAAATGACTATGCCAAATATTCAATGAACTCAAAGTTTGTGAACAACATGAATCCCGAATGGCACAAGTTTGTCACCTCGTGAAGCTAACTAAAGGATTGAAGAACACCAACTATGAGCAACTGTATGCCTTTCTTCTTCAGAATAAGAGACATGCTATGTTTGAATAAAGGATTCTTGAACAATTCAAAGCTAAACAGGGAGAATCAAGTTCATCAAATGATTCAACCGCATACTACACCAATGTAGGGATCACTACCAAAGCATCTAAAGTCATACCTACTGGAAATGGAAATCACAAACTCATTCCCGATCCGAGGTTCAAACAACCTGATGCTGATGCAGTCATGGAACACTTCATCAATCAACTGGCTCTTATGGTTAAACAAAACCTGACCTTCACACCACATACTAATAGTCTTCACACAAACAATGAAGTCGAACCTCATCCAATCTACACAATCATGCTTTGGTCGAGATGGAAAGGTTATGGTGCAACCACTCAAGGAAGACAATATGAACAAGGAAGAGGTGGAGTAGGTGGAGGTATGTGGCAAATCGAATAGGGAAGGAATGGAAATCGGGGACAAGCAAAGCCGATCAAGTGCTACAAGCTGTGGTGGTGATGGACATATAGCTAAGCGCACATCTCAAAACGCCCTCAAAATGCTGAGTACTTGAGACAAGATGTTACTTGTGCAAGCTCGGGATAATGGGTTGTGTTGGATGAAGAGGAGTTGTTGTTTCTTCTTGAGGCAATGCCAAGACATATGATGCGAGATGTGGATGAGCAACCAATTCGGGAGATAGGTCATAATCATAGAATGCCTTTCAAGTCACCGATCGTGATGCATACGACTCGACGTTGATGATGAACCTCTGCACAGACAATTTTCATGGCTAGCATTTCTCCAATGGTCTCTCCAAAGGTCCCTCACCACACAAGTGGTCCATCCAAAGACTCAATCATTTTTGAGGTATTAAAACTATATGATAAAGTTGATGAGCAAAGATGCATAATAAAGTACAATCTCCTGAAACTTTTGAATCAGATATTGATAATGAGGGTAATAGCAATATTGTCCCATATGATCAATATGTGAAGCAAAGTGAAAGTGAGATTGTACCAAGTGATGCATCTAATGCGATCAATGATGACTATATTTTTGATGAATACACTGCATGTTCCTGATGATTTCGTTATCTCTGAACTCGAATGCCTATAAAGAACAAGTTGCCATTTATGAACAACGTGCTAAGTTTGAGTTAACTACCCGTGAGCGGAAATGGATGACCAAATGCGTACAATTATTAGAAAAAGTAATTTTAGAAGAAGTGTTAAAACAAGAGTTAAATTCCTTACAAGAAAAGCTTTCTAAATCATTAAGCAAAAGCAAGAGCTTCAAGATAATGTTAAAGTGCTTAAACAAGAATTTAATGCTAAGGAATCAAAACTTTTGAATGATTTTCTAATCTAAAAACTTTGAAAAACAAACTTGAAAATAAGTTGTGCGTACAAGGAATACCATTGATTGCTCACTTGATCACTAAGCATAGAGTCTTAGCGATAAGCATAGCATTCCCTTGTTGAGGAACCTAATCCGAGGTAGTTAAAAGGCTAGAGCTGCTCATAAGGTATTGTATGATGGTAATGAGATTCTTAAGCCTAGGAAAACACCATCATGTGTTGGAAGCACGGAAGTGGATAGAAAATTAGATGATGCCTCTAGGGAGAAAATGGATAAGAAGCTTAACGATCCTGTGTGTAAAAAGGAAAACATAACGATAAAACCCCATGATTACACTAAGGAAAATTGGATCTCCTTGAACAAGTTTAAGCCTCAGACTCTATTAACCCCTGAACAATTGTTCTGGAAAAAGGATATGGATATGCAAAAAGCTGAAAATCTTGTTGCAAAAAACACTCCCCTTAGGAAAATGCCTGCAGCTACTGTGTATCCTCCAAATACACCAATGCATCTAGTTCCTAGATCGATTGCCACTAATAGCAAAACCTTAATCAGCCTGTATGTTGTTTATCAACTATTCGTTGATTTTGAGAAGACATGTAAGAAGAGAATCACACCTACAGGGATAACTGAGGGGGAAAGGGGTTTTGAGCAAACTAAAGAATGTTATTTAACTGAGGTCATGCCTTTCTTTAAACAATTAAAAGGTCAATTTGAGAATCTTCAAAAGGAATAAATTCGGATATTAAAGAAATGGAAAAGGAATTTGATGCAATGATAGTTGAGGTCAATGATTATGAACAGAACTCAAATATAATGAAGTTGAAAGGAAGAACTTGCATATCTTAAATGAGAATTTGATTTCGAGTTGTGTTGCTCAAGATGTGTTTTATCTTGTTACTAAGCACTCTATTCGCTTCTCGATTTCATGAATTATCTATTGCATTGAAAGTTTCCCATGATCGTGTCATTGAGCTTGAAAACAAAAACTCATAACTAAATGAGAAAATTGATCGGGATGATCACGATAATTTGGTAAAACATCTTTCTAAACTAGAAGTTGAACATTTTGATTTGCAACTAAAATATCAACATCTTAAAGAAAATGTCAAAACCTCAAATATCAAGACATCCTCGGATGTTCGAGTTTGATGTAGTTTTCGGATAAACAAAGCGTGACGAACAGATTCAAGCTCATTGTAACACGATCGAGAAAATTGAAAGCCCAAATTTCACAATTAAAGGGTGAAAAGAACAATGTGATTGGCTCCCAAATGCCTCCTCCTTTAGATTCTCGGTATTCTCGGACTTTTCATCTTCAAAACTTGGTTAATGTTTTACAAAAGGAAAGCGAGGGTTTTCTTGAAGAAAATGAAAAAGTTAAGCGACACTTTAAAGAGTTATATGATTCAATTAAAGTCACTCGTGACAAGAACAACGAAAAATAACGTCTTTACAAAAGGAAATTGAGAATCGAGGAGGCAGGAAAAAGGAAGCGCCACTTGTCTTTAATGAGAATGTTGCATCAAGGTCATCCTCAGACTGCAAATATACTGTGACTATTAAATACATTCCTCCTCATCTTAGGAATAATGAACTTGTGTTTCATAACTATTTTGCTCACCTTAAGGATAGTCTAGAATGTCTCCGTGAGATTGTGGAAGAGGATTTCATAAATAAGCCTCTTGATAGAGAAATTAGGTTTGCGTGCATTCAAGCCAAACGATCTCAGGAGCTGCTAGAATGTTTAATAGCAACATGTCCTAAATCCTTAGGTGCGAAAGGTAAAGTTGTGATGCCTTGTTCTATGCCTAGTGCCAAGCATACAAACCATTCTATGCCCAGTATTAAGAAAGTGAACTCTAATGTGCCTTCAAGTAGTTCAGATCCCTGCACGTCTAGTTCAGGAATGCAAAAGTAGATCAACCAACTAATGTTCCCATAATTCCTTCTACGAGAGTAATCGGTGACATAAAAGCAAGCGGGTCAAAGCCTCCGAGGCAATACCAAGCAAGATAGGACCTCGCAAGCTAAGAATGTGCATTGGAGAGAGTAGAAGATCACCCTAGGAATATTAAGTTTGAGTTGAATAAAGCGAATCGTGTTGATTCTAGTATTAGCTATAAGCGTCTTGTAATTAATTCGATTACGCTACTATCCGCAAACCATGTAATGATGATTGCTTGATTTACATTACTAATCATGAATGTGGTGTGAATGATTTGTCTAATCTTTGTCAAATGCCTAGTTAAAATTGTTAATGTTAAAAATCAAGCGAAGAAGGCTAAAAGGCAAAGGCGAAAGAAAGTTAGAAAAGTGGAAACCCGGGAAGGAAATTTAGTAATATAGGTTATCAATGGATACCTCTTGGCCGTAAGATTAATGAGTTGTGCCCTAAATTTGCTAAGTCAATGCCCACTAGAAAATGGATGCCTCTTGGTAGAACTATTCCTTAAGAAGTGAACACACTTTGAATAGGTCAAATATGGACACTAGCACCGCATCTATTTCGATGATTCTATTGTTTCTACTTACGATGTGGGTGTTCCAATCATTACTAACCAAATGGAACCCATTCTTGCATGGGGATCCCAATTATCCGATTATCCATTCTTGTGCGTGTTCAACTGCGGATCGTTCAAATCGTTACGTGGTACACGGACTCAGTTGTTCCAAGCATATATTGGAGATCGCTCATGGCTCATGAACTTCGTGAGTAAATTCATCGGGATTGTTAGATTCGGGAGCGACCATTTTGGTGCAATTATGGGTTATGGAGATTATGTTGTTGGTAAAGTGTAATCTCAGGGTATATTATGTGGAAGGTCTTGGTCATAACTTGTTCTCTGTTGGTCAATTCTGTGATTCCGATCTAGAAGTGGCTTTTAGAAAACATACTTGTTTCGTTAGAGAACTCGATGGTGTGGAATTGCTAAGAGGAACTCGTGGTTCAAATCTATACACCATCTCTATCGAAGACATGATGAAGTCCTCTCCAATCTGCTTGTTGTCAAAGGCTTCGAAAACAAAGTCATGGTTATGGCATCGTCGGCTCAATCACTTGAACTTCGGCACCATTAATAACCTTTCCAGAAAGGATCTTGTCAGAGGATTACCCAGTTAAAATATGAAAAGATCATCTTTGTTCGACTTGCCAATTGGGAAAAAGCACGAAATATGCCCACAAACCAAAACCCACAAACTCGAATGGAAGTTCTTCATACCCTTCATATGGATCATGCGGACCAATGAGAGTGCAAGCGATAAATGGGAAGAAATACATTCTAGTAGTTGTTGATGACTACTCTCGATTTACTTGGGTAAAGTTTTTGAGGACAAAGGATGAAACTCTAGATGTCATCATCAAACTTATCAAACGACTTGAGTTCGACTCAACAATCTTGTTAGAATTGTTCGAGCAGACAATGGCACAAAGTTTGTTAACAAAGACTTAATTCGGTTTTATGAAAGTGTTGGAATCGGTCATCAAAGAAGTGTTCCACGAACTCCTCAATGAGCGGTGTAGTTGAAAAGCGAAATCGAACTCTTGTGGAAGCCGCAAGAACAATGCTAATTTATTCAAAGGTTCCAATGTTTCTATGGGTGAAGCCATTGCCACCGCTTGCTACACCCAAAATCGTTCCCTTATTCACACCTCTCATGGAAAAACTCCATATGAACTTGTCCATAAGCGAAAACTGATCTATCCTATCTTCGTGTGTTTGGTGCTTTGTGCTATCCAACAAATGACGGTCAAGATTTAGGTAAATTAAGAGCTAAAGCGGACATTGGAGTTTTTGTAGGTTATGCATCAAACAAGAAGGGTTACGAATTTACAACAAAAGAACTCGAGATATCATGGAAACTATTCACGTCACGTTCGATGAGTTGTCCGGCAAATGGCTCCGGGACAATCCGATTCGGACCCGCATTTCAACCTTCATCAAGTAGTCCTATCGGTTCTACCCTTGTTTCAAATCCTCACCAACAACTCCTTATGTACCTCCTTGAAGATGATTTGAAGAAATTATTTGATCCAATGTTTGATGAACACTATGAGCCAAATGCTAATGATATGTCAATTCCATCAACAGATGCTCCTATCCCCATCAATGAAGTTAACCCTTCGGTTTCAATGTCATTAAGTCAAGAAGCGCTGCTGCGATCACTCTGTCTCATCAACAAATCATCAATCATCGAGTGTACATCATGGAATTGTTTACGGCACCCATGATGAAGTTAATCCCTTTGCTACTCCCGAAGATGCCCCTTTGAGAACATATTTGCTCTGAATCATCATCGAACCATCTTCATCGGGAGATATCGACTCTGCTACTTGGTTCCTCAACAACAACCACATGAACACCTTAGAAAATGGACACATGATCATCCATTGGACAACATCATTGGAAACCCTCTCGTCCGGTATCCACGCGGAAACAACTTGCAACCGATGCCTTATGGTGCTTCTTCAACTCCGTACTCTCTAAGGTCGAACCAAAAGATGTTAAAACCGCCATGAATGAAGGCAATTTGGTTCAATGCCATGCAAGAAGAAATTCATGAGTTTGATCGACTAGATGTATGGGAATTAGTACTGCTCCAGTTGTGCAATGATCATTGCTCTAAAGTGGATCTTCAAAGTAAAACTTGATGAGCATGGTGATGTTTTAAAGAACAAGGCTCGATTGGTTGCAAAAGGATACCGTCAAGAGGAGGTATTGACTTTGAAGAATCATTTGCTCAGTTGCTCGTATCGAGGCAATCGAGAATCTTCTTGGCTAATCTTGCAAGTAAGAACATGGTAGTCTATCGGATGGATGTAAAGGCGGCTTTTCTTAACGGAGATCTTAAAGAAGTCGTATCGTCGACCAACTCAAGGCTTTGTGAATCCGAGCATCCTACTCACGTCTATCGTTTGAAGAAGGCTCTTTACGGTTTGAAGCAAGCTCCAAGGGCATGGTATGATCGCTATCAAAGTTTCTTCTATCTCTTGGATTCAAAAAGGAGTTGTTGATCCGACATTGTTCACCGAAAGTTAGGCAAACATTTAATTCACGTTCAAATATATGTTGATGATATTATTTTTGCCTCGTGACCCCAATGAATGTGACCGTTTTCCAATGAAATGGGTTCCAAATTTCAAATGTCAATGATGGGACAAATGTCATTTTCTTGGGATTACAAATTTCACAAAGTCCGGAGGCATTTTTATTAATCAATCTAAATATGCAAATGAGATTTTAAAGAAATTTGGATTTGATTCTTGTGACCTCATTGACACTCCCATGATAGGCGTACTAAAGCGGATGAGGACCACTCGGGGATCATGGTAGACCAAGCGAAATATCGTAGTATGATTGGATCACGATGTACCTCACGGCCGATGAACCAGACATTCTATTCATTTGTTTGCATGTGTGCTAGATATCGAGGCTAAGCCTACCAAAAGCACCTTGAAGCGGTTAAGCGGGTCTTCGGTATCTCCAAGGAACCATCAATATGGGACTTTGGTACCGAAGGACACCGGTATGTCACTAACGACCTATGTAGATCTTGATCATGCGGGATGTCAAGATACACGTGAAATACGTCTGGAGGTGCTCGATTTTTGGGTGATAAGCTTGTGAGTGGTCTTCAAAGAAACAAATGAGTACTTCTATTTCCTCTCTGAGGTGAATACATAGCCATGTCATCTTGTTGTGCTCAAATCCTATGGATGAGATCCCAATTATCGACTATGGCTTTGAATTCAACAAAATTCCTCTGTCTTGTGATAATAAAAGTGCTATTGCTCTCTCATGCAACAACGTTCAACACTCAAGAGCAAAGCACATCGACATTCGACATCATTTCATCGGGAGCAAGTAGAAAGCGGTGTGGTGGAACTCTATTTTGTGAGGATGAATACCGGTTAGCGAGACATCTTCACCAAAGCTCTTCCTAGAGAACGTTTTGAGTTTATTCTTCCACGACTTGGTCTAAAGAGTCTACAACCGAAAAACTTAAACGTCTTCAAGAGGAAGAAGAGGAGTAAAGGTCTTTCTTCATCCATCTCTTGTATATAATTTTTTTTTCGAAAAGCAAAATACAAAATTACAAAACCTTCAAAAAGCAAATAGAAAAATATAAAACTTTCAAAAATCCATAAAAATTTGAAAATCTTGAAAATTTTCAAAAAAAATATTGTCATTTTATCATGCTTTTCTCGATTCGATAATATCTACGGTCTTTGTGCTGTCATTCAAAGAATGACACGGGACTTTAGATATTGTTCGAATGTTCAAAAAAAAATTGAGAGAAAATGAATCAAAGGTTTATAGTCATTTCAGTCTATAACCCGTTTTTAATGAAAGAACAGAGCCATGCTTTAACGTATGTTTCAAATCTCATGCTCTGATTCTAAAAACAAATGTTTGTCACCAAAAGGACAAATGTTTCTTTCACAAATATTTTTCCTTCTATAAATTCTTCTGAAAAATATTTGCTATCTAATGAAAACAATGTTAAACAAAATAACTCGGACTAAAATTTTGAAATTCACTTGGACTTGACATCGGTCAAAATCTCGATCTCTCAATCAACAACTTATGTCATTGATTGAGGGGGAGAATAATTTCAATTAAATCAAAAGGTTATTTGTCATGTTTTCAAAAGATATTCATGCATGTTATTGAGTTTAAAGTCTCATAAGTGATCCTTATCGGTTAAATGTTTTCATAAGCAAGTCATAATTCTCCTTAAAAGCTTTCAAAACAATTTAAATCTATAGAGATCACAAATCTCAAATGATTTGAAAATTGTGATCGGGGAGAATTTGTGATTTAAATTGGATTTAAAGCGATGATTCGATAAATGGTTTCACAAGTGTTTAGCAAGCTTTCCTCCCACATGTGCCAAACGATTTCAAATTTTCCATGCACATGTTGAGGGGAGCATCCTTTAAAACCACAAAGAATTGAAGCGTGATTGATTTGTCTCTAAGTGCGGGTTCCTTCTAATATGTGCAAAACTCTTTCAAACCTCGAGGCACATATTGAGGGGAGCAAACTTATGAAAACCTCATCCTTCCCAATATGCTTTATCTACTTGATTTGATCGGGAAGTGATGTTGATATCTTTTAGAAAATGGTAATCAAAGAAGTTAATTCTTCCTCTTGCCTCCGTGTGCCAAAACGATTTCAAATACACGATGCACATGTTGAGGGGAGCTCTTTTCTAAAAATATCAAAACAATTCGGTACAAAATGCTTTGATAATATATCACAAGTATATGGATTGATTTTTCAAATGGTTTTCAATTGGTTTCAACGGCGGATGAACAATACCAAATAGACCGACCAAATTTACTTTATGTATGGTGATATAAGGATGGTTAGGTTAGGTATTCGTTCCCACGATCCGCCGAACCGGAGGGATCTACCGAGGACAATCCACTAGATAGTGTAAAAGTCCTTAGGTATGATGAAAAAGGAGAAAAATGAGAAATGGGAAGAGTGCGGATGAGACAAAGCTAGTCTTGGAATAAACCCAACAAGGTTCTAGTTATGAAGTCTCGGTAAGCTTGAAGGGTTGAAGAATGAAAAAGAATTGGAATGTGAAAAGGGTGAAATAAAATAGCCCTATAATAATTCAACCTTAGAGGCGAAACCGGGTTCAATACATATGCTACTGGTGGTTACCAAGGTAACACTGGTATTGAAGACAAGACGTCATGGACCCAGTGACGCACTGCACTAACTTCCCAAGCTACTCAAGTTCCTCTTAAAAGGGCTTGTTTCATTCTCACGGGGAACCTACATAATCTATCGACTTTCTCCTAGAGATTGTTGATATTGAAGAAGGAGACCCTCTCCCTAGTCTCCGACATAGGAAATCAAATGTGCACAATTGAGTCTAGAGCCACGAGATCATCAATAAATCTCATTAGGACACTTAATTCTTGAAGACTCACAGTTTCACACAATGTGGAATGTGAGAATATATTTTGAGAAGTCCTACGCATTATCCTTGTGGTATTGCCAAGACTTGTTGTGTCATCTGGACTTCATCAATGGAGCGTTTCATTATTGAATCGTTCCTTGTCCAGGAAAATGGATTGACGGATATCTTTGAAAAACCGGTCGGTGTGCTCAAAATTCTTTTCTTCAGCACGTCGACTGTGTATTATGTTTTCAAAATCAAAAGGGATATTTATGATTGATAATTGATTTTCCATAAAACCTTCGTTGTATTGCAAAACCTTTATATTAAATACACGATTGTTTTCAAATCACTTTCATCAATCAGTGAATCTCAATTCGCTGGTTCACTCACTCCGTGTTGTCTTCTTTGAGACGTTCCGGTTTGAGAACGGCTAGAGCATTGTGAAACCTGTCAAGAAAATTCTTGAATTATACGATCACAGCGATACTTGTCTTGATCAACGGGAACCGTGGGCGTGTACCTCAATTCAACAAAAGTGATCAAAGACACTTTATGCGCTTTATTGCTAAGCTGTTTTATGCGGGGACACCCGACATTTGCGGTGATCGAATGGAGAGGTCAATCCATAGCCGCATGCTCACACAACACATTCAATTCCTAAAGACATCATGATAAGTGCATCAACGACTCGATATTATCACTCCATGCTTACGCTCTGCGCCAATATCATGAATCAACAAAAGCTTCCGCTACTCTGATGAAAAGTAATCATGATCCAGAATGTGAGCATGTCGGTCCGAATATCACAACAACTCATAATGGCAATACAACAATAATGGATGAGTCAGAGATTTAATGTGGCTGATGATATCAAAGCTGGCTCAAAACTCATCATCACGTGGATCAGTTTAAGACATCCACTCAGATTATCCAAACATGCAAAAATGAAGAATCAAAGACTACGAGCTCTTGAGCAATGAACTGGAACAAGAATCCAAGAACAATCTTAATGTAATATCTGTTTGTATTCAATGTAATTTGAGGTGACCTCCTTAGGGGAGATTGTTAGGATTTAGTAAATCCGATTATTAAAGTGTCGGTCACCTCAAGTATATGTAATCGTTAGAATGCTCGTAGTCGTAGTTATTTAAAGTTAAGTAGTATTTAGTTATGTAACACCGTGGAGGACGGACGGTCTTTACCCACCTGTATGCCCGATCCATGACCCGTAGGTGGCGATTTGTGTAAGACTATAAATACCTCTACCTCCCAAGGTAGAGGGTTGGAGCTCATAATAATACTTTCATTTTCTCTCACTAAGTTCCCAAACCTCTATCTCTTTCTCTCTAAAACCATAAGTTATCGCCTACTTGTGATCATGTATTGATGTGTTTGTGAAATCCAATATGTTACATAAATACACCGCCAACCTTCCATAATAGAATGCTTAAATACACTTGCCAACCTTCCATTTAATTCTTAGCTCAATAGTTACATTGAATTCAGTTTGATTTCAAAATGGGCGATGATGTGGTTATTATTAATGGTAAAGAATTCCACTCTCTAAGTTGACTCGTAAAGATTTAGAAGATATGCTTGTAGCACTATTACCAAGTAAAGGACTAAGTGAACAAACCATTGTGCCAAAGAAAAGGTAAGCAAGCTAAGAGGATAGTCGCAAACCCTTTAGTTGTTGACAAAGGTAACAAAGCCAAAGCCCACCTCCTATTATAAATTGCATACTTGTTTACAAGTTGTTGTAGTCAATGGTAAAGAGAGGTTGCGCAGGAAGAAGGCAAAGAAGGGATGGTAAATAGGTTATGCTTTGAATGGTTGTATGTTGTTATGGTTTGGTAATTGATGTTTAAGACAATGAAGTTGTATGAATTTGTGGCAAGTAGCTGTTAAACAAAGTCTAAACTACCCAAACACTCAATTTTTTGCCTTTGTAGTTTGTGGTATTTACAGTATAAGGATATGACTAATTATTTTGTGTCAAAACAATACAACTTTAGAAGTCAAACAATCTAAACCAGGTTGTCATTTATGTTTCTGTGACAAGCGGTAGATTTTGAACTATTATTTTTATCGAAAACTTGAAATATCACTTTTCTAACATTTTGAGACTAATTTAACTCAAAAGCGAGAAGTTATCTCACTTACTATGAAAAAGAGCCCGAACGTGTACCGACACCAAACTAGCTATGGTTTGCAATAAGTAAATATATTACTGTTGTCAATAAACTTGTTTTTATATTATTTTCATAAAATGCTTATAAAATTTAATTTTACAAGCGTGTCCTAAAAAATGCTCAATGACTCACCATTTTTGCATTTCGTCAAACTACACATCAAATAAACTCAAAATTTGAATTCCCTTCCCCCTCTTGTTGTCGCTAAGACCACCACAAACAAACACACAAAATGTTTGTCTTGATCTTATTAGTGCTAAGTGAGCTCATCTTGCTTGTAATTTTATGTTGAAAAGTAAATATGTATCCAAATAAAAACCTAACATACTCTTTCACTCTCACAAAATCACCAACAACAAAAATACATCTCTCCCTTCTCCTCTCCCATTCGTTTGAACCAAAATACACCCTTAATCCATCATTTTTTTGCAATCTTTGAAGAAATAAGTTGTACTTTCGGGTTTAGGTCGTGATTTAGTATAGTTCTTGGGTAAATTTGAGCTCATTTTGTTTCTTGAGATTACTAGATCTACAAATTGTTTCTCAAAATTGTAAGTGTTCATTTACTCATATCACTTGTACTTTGATGTTGCTTATGGTCTAAATCTTACTAAAGTACAATTTGTTTGTGTAAGTTGTAAGTAAAACAAAAGATCTTGACATTTCATACATATACATATTTCGACATACACATATACATAATACTAGATGTTTGTATCACCATGTTTGTGTTATTTTCTTGTTTAATCTTGATGTACAAAAGTCCTCGTTTGATTTGTGGTTTACTTTAAAAACTATTATGTTATTACTCTTGATATGATGAGTTATTGTAACAAATTTGTGGAAGGAAAACTAGGATAGTTTGGAGTTGTTGAGATGATGAGAAAATTGTTACAATCGGTGGAAGGGACTAGGTGTAGATTGAAGTTTGGAGGTGTAGATTGAAGTTGTTGTTTGAGGTTGAAAAACTAGTTTAGGCGACGAATATACAATGTTATAACCCTTGTCTGTAATAGAAAATACATAAAATGAGACTTATAATTTTCAACATTAGGATAAAGGAATAGAAACTAAACACTATAAGCTAAACTTGGTCTTTGAAACACTAAAAACGGTTTAAAGCGAGAAAGTTACGCTATTTTTAAGTAACGACGTAAAATATACTTTTACTAGAAAACTATACTACATGGTAAAATATGTTTTTATAAACTTTACAATGGTGAACACTAGAAACGAGATAGGTAAAATTGGTAAAGTAAGATTTTACGAACGGTCATGCCGAAATTTTGCTAGAAATATATTATTTAAACTATTTTTATAAAACGACTATACTTTTATAAAAGGTAAAAATGGATATTTCTTATAAATACGTCAAATAGACGAAACTAGAATTTTATAAGTAACAATGGCTATTATCTTCGAAAACCCGACAAAAGGACGAAAACCTGACAAAAGGACGAAACTCGACAACAAGACGAAACCCAACAACGAGACAAACCTGACAATGAGACAAACCCGACTAAAAGACGAAACCCGACTAAAAGATGAAAAAGGACAAAAAACAAAATATTTATATAAATTATAAATGAGTACTACTTTCAACACTAAGATAAAAACAATATTATTTTCACTACGTGACTATCTAAACTAGTAAACACGAGAACGTTTGTTAAAGCATTGAAACTTATAAAAATACATAACTTGACGTACAATGTATTTTTTTTACTTATAAAACTAAAGCACAAACATGCCGTCGTGATACAAAGTCTAGAAAACACTTTCACACTTATTGCATTTCATATAATGTATATTGAGTCGAACCATACTTACTTATGTCGCGTGTCGAGCCGTAACCTTCTATACTTTGGTTTACTATTCCAGTTACTACTTGACCGAGGTGAGTTTATAGCCTCACTTTTACTCTTTTTACCGTTTTGCAAACTTGGGGTGAGAGCATGCTTGTTTTCTTTGGACACAAGTACTACTTTTAAACTATATCGATTAACCTAAGTAGCGATAACCCACTATGTCCACTATCATTAACCGTTAGTTCTTACGAGAAGCACGAGTGTGTAAATAGATCTTTGGGGTGACTCCTGCTCGGGTTGACCGGATAGGCAAACAAATGTATACCATGTCGAATTCTAAGTGTCGAGGGTTAGACACTTACCGGCCTTTATACTATGTGTGCTTACTTGCATACTTAATCGTCAGAGCTTCAAGATCATGAGACTTAGTGCAATCGTAATACTTTTTGTATGACCTATTACATGTGTTGTGATAGTCATATACTTAAATTTTGTGGTCCACTTACTGTATTTACTTAAACCTATGAACTCATCAACTTTTTGCTGACTTTTAAGCATGTGTTTCTCAGGTTGTTGATTTCCTGCTTAACTGTACTTTGAGGCATGACATCTATTCACTTGCATTTCAAGAAGTTTTTACACAAACATTTATGTCATGTATTGAACTACTTTTTGGGACCATGTAATGAATGGATTACCAATGTTGTAACCTTATTTTTATTTAAATCAAATGTACTTTTAAAATGACTCACGAGGTCGTTCTCTATTATTGTGTGATCCAAGCATAAGAAATGACATGTCATACTTATGCAAAACAAAATAAAACCACCTATCTAATATGAATACGGAGACTAATGTCATAAGCATTAGCAAACTTCAATTGAGCATCGGTCCGACCACAATCATCAAACTCATCATCATCATAAGGGTTTTGGTCATGAGTATCTTCATTTCATTGCTCCAATAAGCTCCTCATGCCCACTCTACTACCGCCTTTAGAACCATCAAATGCCATAAAATTTGAGGTTTCATTGAAGTCATCAGGGACTTCGTCATCATCACTATTCGAGATAATTAGATCACCAACCTTAGAAAATAGATTGCCTACCTTTTTTCCTTCTTTAACCATGTTAGGAGTGCTCTTTGAAATACAAGGAGGAGACGCATTGGACGAACTTGGGATTCTTGCATAGTTTTCCACATTAGCCTTTTGCATAAGAAGCGGCTTCCCATTATCACCCGAAATACAAGTTTCACCTAAATAAACCGACTTTCAAGCTTATTAATCTCTTCAACAATAGGAGTAGTTGACCGCCAAATTTAAACTATGAGAAATATTTGTTAGGGCAATTTTAGCACCAAATTTAAAATTTTGTATGACATTTCTGAGTAAAACTTTAGTATTAATAAAGCGTCTTGTTAATACAAATAAGGCGTAAAACGTTTATTTATATTTTACGAACTTCTAATGTTTTGTCGATAACAAACGTAAAATCATTTTAACGAAACAAATAAAATACGTAAATGGTTTGAGCCAATAGTTTACTAACACACTTACGTTTTCACATAAAACACTAAACAAGTAAAGGTGGTTTTATGATATAGTAATACATATACAACAACTAGTGTTTACATATTGGGAAAATATATACATAACTAGTATGTATCATAATGGGTAATATAGTGGGTAGAAGTTTAAGTATTTGACACATTGACCAAATACATTGAATGTTGTTAGATAAACCCAAAGTCCATGACCCATACCCATGGAGCATAACCCATAACCCATTGCATGACATCATGCATAAGTCATATGTGGATATTATCCATGACCCATGGTTTTAACCCATGACCACGGACTAGATGCATTGCATCTTGTAGATACATTGTATCTACTTGGATACCCATGGTCCAAAGTCTAGGACCCATGACCCATAACCCATGACCCATGACACAAAACCATGGGAAAGAGGGCGTCCACGGTTCCCCAGGATTACACCGACGGATCCTCAGTGGGGATCTGTGGGATCCGAGGAAAAGTAGCTAAAATTCCTCTATAAATAATGAGCCATTTCTTCATTTTGGGTTGCCACTCCCGCATGTGGTTGCCATTCCACACATACTTTCTCCAGTATTGTAACCTTTCTAACCTCGGATCCTATGGATCTCTATGTTGTTTGTGTTTTATTTTGTGTGATTCTCTAGGTTCCTCTTAAAGGCGAGATCACCAACTCTTGAAGTCGAGCAAGCTCAAGTCCATGAGTTGCCATGCTTTGTCATCATCAAGACTCTGATTTTCTCTTGTTGATAAATCTTTCTTCCTCCATAGAGGTGTTGTGTCAAAGGCATTAGTGAAGAATGCCAAAAGAGTCAAGGCGAAGCATTAGTGAAAGGTGTTTAACGTCCGTGACAAAGACATTAGTAAAGAATGCTAAAGGAGTCAAGAAGAAGGAATTAGTGAAAGGTGCCAAACATCCGTGTCAAGGGCATCAGTGAATGATGCCTAGAAGTCAAGTCAAGTGGCATTAGTGAAAGATGTAGGATCGTAAATATATTGTGTTTGATGATTCGGGTGGTCTTGGATGATGGAAATACATGTTAGCCATTTGAGAGAGAAAGATAAGAGAGGGTGTTCTTGGTAGAGACTTGCTTAACAAAATATGAAAGGTTAGATTGAAAGAAGCACCACCCCTTCCATGGATGGAAGGGGTATTTATAGTTACAGACACTACGTCCTCCTGTCGGACTGTGGATCAGGCATACAATGGGTAAAGACCCGTCCTTCCTCCACGGTGTTACACTAAACTATTCTACGCTACAAACTAACTAATAAACTACTAAATAACGTAAATAACGACATGTCTACGAGCTAACTTATGCTAGACTATAATTGGGGTGACCGACACTTTAACATGGGTTTCCAATTCCTAACAATCTTCCCTAAGGAGGTCACCCATGAAATACATTTGCATCCTATCATTCTATTCTTGACTTTGTTCTTGAGCTCGTAGACTTCAATTCCATAATCTTTGTGCTTTAGCAATGATTCTTTAAAGTCCGATTACTTTGTACATTAAGTGGAGGTCTTTCATCGATCCATCTTGATGATCTTGAGCATACTTTGAGATCATCACCCGCGTAAATCTGGATCGGCCTTTATTGTGTTGCCATCATGTGATGTTGTGACTTTAGGACCGACATGCTCACACTTTCGAGGATCATGACATCTTTCCATCGAGTAGCGAAGCTTTCTTGGTTCATGATATTTGCGGCGTAGCGAAGCATAGTATAAAAATATCGAGCCGAGTTATGTAGATATGCACTAGTCATGTTTTCTTCAATTAAATATGGATCTTTGTGAGCATGCGGTTGGATTGACTCCTCAATTCTCGATCACCGCAACCGTCCAAATGTACCCATGAACAACGAGTTAGCAATAAAACACACGAAGTGTCTTTGATCACTTCGTTGAAGTGAGTCAGGCCCACAGTTCCCGTTGATCGATACAATCTTGCTGTGATCGTATAATTCAGAAGAATCTCCTTGATATTCGAATGTTCTATTGTTCTCAAACCGTAACATCTCAAAGAAGACAACACGGAGTGAGTGAACCAAATAATTGAGATTCACTAATTGATGAAAGATTGATTTGAAAACAATCGCGTATTGCATAGAATAAAGAGTTTTGCAATCTGACGAAGGTTTTATGAGAAAGATCAATTTTCAAAATACTTTTGAATTTGAAAAGAGTACACATTCGATGTGCTAGAGAAAGAAGATTTGCACATCGAGCAGTTTTCCAAAAGTAGTTTTCAATCGGAGATACTTTTGTGTTTGAAAACATGAATACACATTCGATGTGCTAGAGAAAAGAAGATTTGCACATCGAGCGGTTTTCCAAAAGTATTCGTCAATTCCATTCTGGACCAAGGTTGATTTAAGATTGAATCTCCCATCGTTTCTATCCGGTTGTCACAAGCTTGATCTTACGAGAAGATCTCACATGTCACCCACCAAGAGCTTGTTTGATGTTGGCTCTAGAAGGATTTCCATCTTCATTGTGAATATTTTTACATATCATTCGGATGTTACGGCAATACCACAAGGATAATCGTGGGACACTTAAGATATATTCTCACTTTCCACATTGTGTGAAGCGGTGAGTCTTCATTAATTTAGTGTCCTAATGAGATATTGTGGATGGTCTCTTGGCTCTAGACTCAATAATGCACATTTGGTTCCTATCTTGGGAGACTAGGAGAGGTCTCCTTCTTTAATATCAACAATCTCTAAGAGAAAGTCGATAGATTATGTAGGTTCCCGTGAGAATGAAACAAGTCCTTTTAAGAGGAACTTGAGTAGCTTGGGAAGTTTAGTGCGGTCGTCCTTTGGGTCCATGACTTCTTGTCTTCATTACGGTGTTACCTTGGTAACCACCAAGAGTATATGTATTGAACCCGGTTTACGCCTTAAGCTTGAATTAATGGAGGGCTATTTCTTTTCACCCTTTTCACTTTCGGTTCTTTTCATTCTTCAACCCCTTGATGCTTACGAGACTTCATAACTAGAACCTTGTTGGGTTTATTCCGGTTCTAGCTCAATCTCGTCGGCACTCTTCCCATTTCTCATTTTTCTTTTTTTCATCATACCTAAGGACTCTACACTATCTAGTGGATTGTCCCTGGGTAGATCCCTCCGGTTCTGGCGGATCGTGAGAACAAATACCTAACCTAACCATTCTTATAACACCATGCATAAAGTAAATTGGTCGGTCTTTTGGTATTGTTCAGTCTTCCATGAAACCAATTGAAAAATCATTTGGAAAATCAATCAAAGTACTTGTGATATAAAATCAAAGAATTTTGTACCTTAATTGTTTTGATCATTTTAGAAATGCTCCCCCTCAACATATGCATATGATATTGAAATTGTTTGGCACATGGAGGCAGAGTTCTTTGAAATAATTTCTTTGAAATAATTTCTTGATCACAATTTCCTTAGAAAAAGCCATTTGAATTTCTTTGGTAAATTCTCCCCCTCAATATGTGCATAGGATATTTGAAATTATTTTATCACATAGAGGCAAGAGGTCATTTGAAGTACATCCACGATCACAAAATCCATTAAGAAACCATTTAGAAAATCAATCAAGGTACGTATGTTGAAACATAGAAATCTTTGTACCTTGAAAGTTTATTTTCTTTAGAAATGCTCCCCCTCAATATGTGCTTTGAGATTCGAAAGCGTTTAGCACATATGGGAGAGCAGTATGCACATCTGAATCAAAATTTCATTATTAAATCACAAATTCATTATTAAATCACAAATTCTCTTTGTACCTTGAAAGCAGTGTGCACAATTTTCTTTAGAAATGCTCCCCCTCAATTTTTGTACCTTGAAAGTTTATCAAATTTCATTATTAAATCACAAATTCTCCCCCGATCAAAATATCAAACCCTTTGAGATTTTGGATCCCAAGTGATTAAATAAGGTTTAGAAAACATGGGAGAAAATGTGGCTGGTTTAAATACTCATCTTGTTTTGGATAAATGCCTCCTCGATCATGTGCATCATATATTGAAATCGTTTGGCACATGGAGGCGTGGAGTTCCTTTAAAGGACTAAAACAGATTTGAGATTTAAATCACGATCTCTCCCCCGATCAAAAATATCAAACCATTTGAGATTTGTGATCCCAATTGATTTAAATCATTTAGAAAATTTTGGGGAAAAACGTGGCAAGATTTGATTTTGAAAAAATGACAGATAAGGACCATTTTAAGACATTAAAGATTGTTAGTGTCAGGTATGATTGTTTTTTTAAGAGATCTTTAAGTAAATAAAACAATTTCACAATCAAACAAGAACAGATAAAATTTCATTTTGTAAGATCTTTGAGTTTTAAAGAAAATCATACCATGATATAACATTAAATCTTTAGATCACCACTTATTATTATACAAACGGACCTTTTATGAAGAAATATCGTTTGAAAATATTTTATTTTAAATCACTCTCCCCCTCAATCGATGACCGTAGTCGATGATTGAGTGACTTAAGTTTTGATAAAATGAAGTCCGGTGATTTCCAAAATTAAGTCTAATTTATTTTCAAACAAATATTTTCTACCATACGGACATGGTATCATCACAATTAATCCTGCACAAAGATCGTTAGGCGGTTGGTGCTTTTGTTTTGTTGTCGGAGGTTTGAAGAAAACCATCTGCGAAGCGGTGAGACTTTACGTTGCATTTTTCATGCCAAGCGAGGTCAAATTAAGCTCCGTTTCTTCATTTGATGATGAAGAAAACCATCTGCGATGCGATGGGACCTCTTACGTTGCATTTTTCATGCCAACTTTCCATAGAAGTCAAATTAAGCTCCGTTTCTTCATTTGTCAACCCAAGATATAGTTACCCTTTCCTTTCGGCATCCAATCATCTTCAATTGTGGGATCCGGATCGGGAACATTCTTATATACCATGTTATCTCGCATACGTTAATGAACACGAGATAGACATATATGGTGGTCGACAACACCCAAATAACAATCGACTAATAAAAGTCAATTCAACTTATGAGTCAGTTCATATAAGGTATGGGAATTATGTGTTTATCAAACTTTAATCATCTAATCCTAACAATCATATCCTAAATTCCTAGTCCTTCGACATAGGCAAATATCATTTTTAATTAAGCACGTAGGATAATTAAGAAAGCCCCGTTAGATGATGTAAATTTGAAAACATTATCCCCCTCAATCAATAACTTATTTTCAGAAAAGTTTAAAAGCTGAAGTCATTGATTGAGTTTTCAATTTTCTTGAAAACAACGTCATCGATTGATTTTCAAGCAACTCATTTTCCACCATTTTTGAATACAACAAATATTTTTTGAAGAATTTTAGACGGAAAAACATTTGTGTAGGAGCAATGATCCTTGACATACTTTCCTCATTTTGTTTTAGGATAAGTGCGAAATATTTGAAAAATTGGTTTAGCAAAGACTTTCCTTTCTTGAAGAGCGGGTTGCTATCGAGAAAAATAGCAAGCCATGATTTAAGCATGGGTTCTGATCAAATAAGCGCAAGCCATTTTTGAAGCGCGAGTTCGATCTGAAATAGCGTAAGCCATAGTTTGAGACATGTTTTGAAAAGAATATTTACACCTCCTGCTCAAACTTCATCTATGGTCCCGTGCCATTGTTGAATGACATTTCTAAGACCGCAGATGTGATACCAGAAGACATATCTTTGAAAAACAATATTTTTGGTATTTTATGATTTTTTCAAAATTTTTAATGGATTTTTGTTGATTTTATATTTTTCTATTTTGTTTTTGATGGTTTTATATTTTTATATTTTGTTTTTCTGAAAAATATTTACAAAGATAGAGTAGATGATATAATTTAAGAAGATAATGGGGTGACCGACACTTTAACATGGAATTTCCAATTCCTAACAATCTCCCCCTAAGGGAGGTCACCCCATGAAATACATTTTGCATCCTAGCATTCTATTCTTGACTTTGTTCTTGAGCTCAGACTTCAATTCTTCAATTCCATAATCTTTGTGCTTTAGCAAATGATTCTTTAAAGTCCGATTACTTTGTACATTAAGTGGAGGTCTTTGATCGATCCACATCTTGATGATCTTGAGCATACTTTAAGATCATCACCACGAGAAATATCTGGATCACCCTTTATTGTGTTGCAATCATGTGATGTTGTGACTTTAGGACCGACATGCTCACACTTCGTGATCATGACATCTTTCCATCGAGTAGCGGAAGCTTTCTTTGGTTCATGATATTTGCGCAGCAGTAGCGAAGCATAGTATAAAAATATCGTAACCGGGTTACGTAGATATGCACTAGTCATGATTCCTTCAATTAAGTGTGGATCTTTGTGAGCATGCGGCTTTGGATTGACTCCTCGATTACGATCACCGCAACCGTCCAAATGTACCGCAAACAACAGTTAGCAATAAAACATACGAAAGTGTCTTTGATCACTTTCGTTGAATTGAGGTACACGCCCACGGTTCCCGTTGATCGATACAAATCATCGCCTGTGATCGGTATAATTCGAAGAATCTCCTTGACGGGGTTTCGCAATTGTTCTAGTCGTTCTCAAACCGAACGTCTCAAAGAAGACAAAGCGGAGTGAGTAAACCAAATAATTGAGATTCACTGATTGAAGAAAGATTGATTTGAAAACAATCGCGTATTGCATAGAATAAAGAGTTTTGCAATACGACAAAGGTTTTATGAGAAAGATCAATTTTCAAAAATACTTTTTGTATTTGAAAAGAGTACACATTCGATGTGCTAGAGAAAAGAAGATTTGCACATCGAACAGTTTTTCCAAAAGTAGTTTTTCAATCAGAGATACTTTTTGTGTTTGAAAACATGAATACACATTCGATGTGCTAGAGAAAAGAAGATTTGCACATCGAACGGTTTTCCAAAAGTATTCGCCATCGATTCCATTCTGGACCGAGGTTGATTCAAAATTGAATCTCCCCATCGTTTCTATCCGGTTGTCACAAGCTTGATCTTACGAGAAGATCTCACATGTCACCCACCAAGAGCTTGTTTGATGTTGGCTCTAGAAGGATTTCCATCTTCATTGTGAATATTTTACATATCACTCGGATGTTCGCAATACCACAAGGATAATCGTGGGACTCTTAAGATATATTCTCACTTTCCACATTGTGTGAAATAGTGAGTCTTCATTAATTTAGTATCCTAATGAGATATTGTGGATGATCTCTTGGCTCTAAACTCAATAGTGCACATTTGGTTCCTATCTTGGGAGACTAGGGAAAGGTCTCCTTCTTCAATATCAACAATCTACAGAAAGTCGATAGATTATGTAGGTTCCCGTGAGAATGAAACAAGTCCTTTTAAGAGGAACTTGAGTAGCTTGGGAAGTTTAGTGCGGTCGTTCATTGGGTCCATGACGTCTTGTCTTCAATACCGGTGTTCTTGATGAGTGTGTAAATACTCATCATTTTGGTCAATCTGAACTGCAAAACGTTTAAAAATGCTCGTAAATGCATCAAAATCGAAAATATTCCAAAATTGCATTTTATATGTTTCGGATGCAAAATGTTTAAAATCGGATGAAAAATGAGCAAAGTTTGCATAATTGGCGATTCAGTCCCCAGTTTCTAAAATTGTCAAAAATAGTCCCTGAGTCCTAATTTCAAAAGAAAAATCACCAAAGGTCCTTTTAAAATCATAACTTGTCAAAATTAGTCCTTTGGTGAAAAAAATATAAAAAGTTTGAGAAAATTACAAGTTTGGTCCTCCAAGTTTCAAAAATTGGCAAAAATGGTCCTTGGAAAATTTGAAAATGTCAAGTTTGGTCCTTGCATTATTGAAACTTGTCACTTTTAACCCTTGGATCAACTTTGATGAAATGGCAGAAATGGTCCCTTGAAATTCAGAAATTACACAAAAGGTCCGTATGTTATTATTATCCTTCACCGTTTTGGACCTTGAACCCATTATGTCCTCGCCATCCTTGTGACCCTTCCACTTTTGACCCCTTCCATTATTAATACCTGGTCAACAAAGCGGTCAAACAATCCACCTTGGCGCCAAATAGTCATCCCTTCAACTGCTTGCAAGACCACGCATACACTCCGAACCCATCCCCAGCTCACCTTGTTCCCCTCCTCTCCTACCCTCCAAAACACATTAAATGCATTCCTTTTCCCCAACACTCAACCCCAAAGCAGTCAAAACCAAAATTCCCGCCAAAATGAAATCTATGGCCATTATCTAACTTAGTGATCCAAGGGTCCTAAAAGAAGGTGGGAACTACTCGGAGATGAGAGAAGACAAGCTTGGGTATATAAAGGAGGAAAGAAGCAAGATTGAAGTAGTAGTTAGTTTTATAAATTTTCTTTATGTCGTTTTTTAAATTAATGTCTTAGTTTAATTAAAATGTTGTAATTTTAGTTCTATGTATCACATTTAAGTTAAAAAATCATTGTATTGTGCTTTTGAGAATCAATCAAAGTTTTCATATAAATTTCAAGCTTGTTGTTCACTATTGCCTTTGTTTGGTTTCAAATTCTATTGTCAAAGTTATTAGTGGCTTATTTTAAGCTTGAATAAGTTTGTCTAAGCTTCTTATAAGCTTTGTATAAGCTCGCATTTCATTTTCAAGTAAAATTTGTTTGATGGTCAACAAAAGTCAGCTGTTGATGCAAATTGGGAATGGTGATGATAATAGTTGATGCGAGAGGTGGATTGGGTTTAAATAGATTAGTTTAGAACGGGTTTGGGTTTGGTTTTAGCCTGCGTACCAGTTGGACACTGTGAGTATTAATCTACTTCCATTTTCATTCGGTTTACATTTTGTCTTTGTATACAGTATTTGTGGTTAAGGATGGTTTAAGCTGTTTAATTAAGTGATAATTAGGATATTAGAATCGGTTTAGTGTTTGCTATAGCTGTCGGTGGTAATCTCGCTTTAGTTCATAAGCATCATGTATAATGGTGTTTGGATTAGCTTATTCATCCGTGTTTTAGACTAGTTTAGTGGATAAGTCATGTTGGTTTAAGTTTGTTATGCTCTATTTGACTCATTTGAGTCGACAAATTGTCCTCGCTAACCACCAAAGTCAACATCACATCATATCTGTCTTAATAGCTTAAGCTGTGGGATTTTGTAAAACCAAAAGCTCATTTTGTGTGTAAAATACATAGAGATAGATTGTAGTAGTTTTATTTCATCATATTAGATCCTAATCGGTCCTTAAATTGAGCCCAAAGTTCATAAAAGTCAACTTTCCGGTTCTTTATCAAAAGTCAAATCTTGAAAAATCGGTTTGAGCCAAATGGGATGAATTTTCACATGCTCGATTAAGGCCAAATCAAATGCAACTTGTTGTTTTAAAAAGTCCCACTGGTCTAGTTCATTATTGTCATTTTGTATAATTTTGTCAAATTTTTATGAGCTTTAAAATTGATGTTCAATATGGTACAAATACCACTGTAATCGACTCGGTGTCAACCGAGTCTGACAGGATTATCTGAACCTGCAGACCTAGCCTGAGCTTATCTTACCTCAACAAGGTCCGGTCTTTGGTCTATTGGTTCTTGGCGAGGTCTAGTTTAGGACCTTTCTTACATTTTCATTTCTAGCTAGTAGGATAGCTTATTTCTTGGCTTAAAAGTAGGGACCTAAATCTTTTTAGCTTATAATCTCAAAACCTCAAATCTTGGTAACTTGCGTTAGGTGGTTTAAGCTAGTTGTTTTAGTTGCATTTAGGTTCTTTTAGCATATTTTAGCTTGTGTATCGTTTGGTGCTTGTTTTGTTCCTTTAGCTTATCCAGTGCTTATTTCATAAGCACTTTGTGCATCGATTCAAATTCCTCCACACACCACCTGTTTTTATTTTCCTAAATTCCTCATAATATTTTAGAGTTTTCCTGAAATTTTCAGATTTTTCCTAGCTTGTTTGCTATTTTTCTTGATTTAAATTAGTTTTTAAGCATTTTTAATTAGCATTTAATACAAAAATTAAGAAAGGTTCAAAAAATGAAGTTTTCATTTTCTTAAGTTAAGATAAATATAAAAAGCCAAAAAATATTTTTCTAAATTTTTCTTAGTTAAATTTGTATTTTTAAGCTATTTAATTAGTTTTAATAGTTTTAATTCATAAAAATACAAAATATTCGAAAAATATAAAATAGTTTTGAAAATTCTTTTTGTTATTTTAGATTTTTCCAAGTCATAATTTTATTTTTCTAACTTTATTTCCTGTTTTCTTGTATTTTAGGTTATTATTTATTAGTTAAAATTAGTTTTAATTAATAATAATTAATTAAATAGTCATAAAATAATTTTCTTTTCTATAAATTTTCTTTTATCATTAGGTTTGTAAAATGTCATTTTCATATTTTTAGGACTTTTATTTCTTAGATCTCACTTTTTATTTTGTACGCTTACGTAATTTTATTTAAACGTAAGTTTTAAGTTTTAAACGTTCATCATTTTAAAAATAGTGATAGCGTTTATTTAATATTTTTATCTTTTTAATTTCCTTTAATTTGCATTTAAGCCCTTGTAGTTTATGTCCTTTTCTGTAGTTATAATAATCTCAATTCCTTTTCCGATTCAAATCTCTCGATCACTATCGTTTGGTGATTCTTCATGACTCATTGAGACATAACGACGGGAAACCCTATACTCCCGATCTTCATTGCATTTGCTTCGAACCGTTTAAGTTTGTTACGGTCGGCCATTCACAGTGGGCGGCTTGAGTGATAAACTTGATTTGTTTGGGAGCGGATCAAATTTTACAGGCGCCCACGGGAGGTGTCAGGCGATTATCTTCCGTTTAGCGATTAGTGATTTGGATACTCACTCTTTGTCTATACCATCTGTTTGTGTTTATATTTTCTTTTAAAATCAAAAACCCAAAAGATTTTCATTCTTTGTTTTGCAAAATGTTTTCAAAAATACCAAAATATTCCTCTTTACCCTCTTACCCTTTTGATTCTTCATTTCTTACCCTCGAAAACCTTTGATTCTTTCTATGTCTTATCCTCACCCTCTTGGTTGTCAATGGTGTGGTGGTCCTTATAATGGTGGCAATTGCCCCGGTTGTGGCATGGTGGAGTCGGGAAACGGGTCCGTTTATAACCAAGATCCCTATTCTTACCATAACACGGTGATTTATTCCATCGCCTACCACCTTTGTGAGACTCAGCAGCTTTCTTGTTGTGAGTCTTGTGGTGGTTCACTCGATTCGATTGTCCATTGGGAAACACGCTTGTCTATGAGCGGTGTTTCGATAACAATTATGACTACAACACATGTGACTCACGACCACAACAGTTTCTTGTTGTGAGAACTGGAGGTCCCATTTCACCGATTGTCAAATAGGGAATCCATTTCCTTGTAACAATCATGACTCTCACATGTTTGACAATTTCCAACCTCCACAAAGACCATACGGTTCAAACTTCACCGAGCCGTTGTCTCAAGAAATCTCCCAAGATTTTGAAACCACAATGAAAACACTTGATGATATGATTAGTAACTTTAAGAATCAAGTGAGTGGTGAAAAGACCATGGGAGAATTGTCGGCAAGAACGAAGCGAGCGAGAGGCCCGTAAATCTAGGGAAGAATTATTAGTCCTAGAGCAAGCAACTCTAAGGCGTTCCCAATTTCTCAAGGCACTCTATATGATGATGACGGGAGAGTTTTATCCTTTTAAAGATAATATTTCTCAACTCCCTCGATCGGTTGATATCCCCAGTTGAGATTCCATCTCAAACAAGCGCTATCACACCCGAGATTCACACTCACTCTCTAAACATGGGGACGAGCATCTCGACCTTTGTTCACGAAAAGGAATCGGACGAATTCATAAAGTCTAGTGTTGAGAACCTTGTCCCAATCCCAAGAGAGTCACAGGAATTCTTGATCATGTGTGATATCCCTCCTCCTCTTGTCTTCCAAAATGATCATGTTGAGATGTTCTCCGATTACGATCGAAACCGAAATCAAAGATGAAGCTCTTCGTCTTACATTATTGAATGTCGGTCTTCTCATTTCTAAAATCGAGGCTTTCAAAGAGAAACCTATTTCATCTCCTATCCCCATTAAGGATAGTGACATTCTTTCCGATGATTCTATTCCGGAAATGAAAGCCTTCTGTTTGGATAATATGGGAGAGAAGATTAGTGGCGCATACCACTTCTCATTCTCATAATTCTCTCCTCGATCATGAATCATTTACTTTTGAGGAGTTCGCGGTGAACCCACTCATACCAATTAGAATATGATTCATTCACCTTCATGGAGTTCTCGGATGAACTCACCCATATCATATCTCACGGAGTATGATAACTTCTACTTTGATCTAGACACACCGGGATATGTCTAGACCAATTGAGCTTAAATGATGAGATTCATGCTATTATGAATTCTCCTTCGATGATGATGAGTTAATCATGATGTTTATCATGATTTTCATCTCTTCTTCACCTATCCGTGGCTTCTCCTGTTCTTCACTCCTTTGGGAATGAAGACATTATCTTTGATCCCGGCATTTCCATGTATCATTATCTTGAACCGGAATATATCTCATCGGTGTGGAACTTTCTCGTGCTTCAAATGTTTGTCCAAACATCTTGAACGAAAGTCCGATGGAGATTGTCTCTTCCACGTTACTTTCCCCATGAACAAATTAATTGGGGTGAGTCAAGCTAGCGACTCGGTAATCAAAAACAATAGCTAAACATGGGTTTTCACCGTGTGTACCACCCTAGTGTGGGGAGTTGCCCACATGTTATATATATAAGTTTTCTAAAAAAAAAAAAAAAAAAGAAAAAATCTTTCTAAATAATGGCCGTAGTATTTCCCTTTACGTTTCGGTTTCGGCATAACGGTAGGTACTTTGAATATTGAGGGTAATATTCATTTTAAAGTGTGGGGATTTCACGAATTTTATCATGTAATTATACCGCCTAATTCCCGTTTTGGCCAAAAATTTTTTTTGGAGTAAGTGTTTTACAACGACTCATCTTATGGTTATCATCCGCCATGTCTAATAAACAAAAGGATTGGCTAATCCGAGAGCAAGCGGCTCTTGGTAAAGATATCTCAAATCCGTTGACGGCTTGCAATTTGCCCAAAATTGTATGGTATTCATTCACCATATCCTAAAAGTAAAGAGTTGGCTAGCCCGCAAGTTTATGGCTTGTGGTAAAGGCGATGGAAAAACCATAATTGGTAATCACTCACCAAAGATAATATTGATAATTTATCTAAGAGTTGGCTAGTCCGAAGCAAACGGCACGGGTAAAGACAAATCAAAACCGTTGAAAGTCGGTGGTTTGCTAAAAATCACATGGTTATCGGTGTACCATGGTTCTTACTTGAACTGAAACATTTGGCTACTCCGAAGTAATGGCTTTTGGTAAAGAGATTCAAATCCATTAAGTTTTTCTCAAATGATTGCTAGGGACTAGCAATAGTTTAGTGTGGGGATTGATGAGTGTGTAAATACTCATCATTTTGGTCAAATCTGATCGCAAAACGTTTAAAATGCTCGAAATGCATCAAAATCTTGAAAATATTCCAAAATTGCATTTTATATGTTTCGGATGCAAAATGTTTAAATCGGATGAAAAATGAGCAAAGTTTGCATAATTGGCGATTTCGGTCCCCAGTTTCTAAAATTGTCAAAATAGTCCCTGAGTCCTAATTTCAAAGAAAAATCACCAAAGGTCCTTTTAAAATCATAACTTGTCAAAATTAGTCCTTTGGTGAAAAAATATAAAAGTTTGAGAAAATTACAAGTTTGGTCCTCGAGTTTCAAAATTGGCAAAAATGGTCCTTGGAAAATTTGAAAATGTCAAGTTTGGTCCTTGCATTATTGAAACTTGTCACTTTTAACCCTTGGATCAACTTTGATGAAATGGCGACAATGGTCCCTTGAAATTGTAAATTACACAAAAGGTCCCTATGTTATTATTATCCTCACCCTTTTGGACCTTGAACCCATTATGACCACGCCATCCTTGTGACCCTTCCACTTTTGACCCCTTCCATTATTAATACTGGTCAACAAAGCGGTCAAACAATCCACCTTGGCGCCAAATAGTCATCCCTTCAACTGCTTCTGCAAGACCACCAGACACTCCAAACCCATCCCCCACTCACCTTGTTCCCCTCTCTCCTACCCTCCAAAACACATTAAATGCATTCCTTTTCCCCTGACCTCAACCCAAAGCAGTCAAAAACAAAATTCCGCCAAAAATAAATCTATGGCCATTATCTAACTTAGTGATCCAAGGGTCCTAAAAGAAGGTGGGAACTACTCAGAGATGAGAGAGAAGACAAGCTTGGGTATATAAAGGAGGAAAGAAGCAAGATTGAAGTAGTAGTTAGTTTTATAAATTTTCTTTATGTCGTTTTTTTAAATTAATGTCTTAGTTTAATTAAAAATGTTGTAATTTCAGTTCTATGTATCACATTTAAGTTAAAAAATCATTGTATTGTGCTTTTGAGAATCAATCCAAGTTTTCATATAAATTTCAAGCTTGTTGTTCACTGTTGCCCTTGTTTCAGTTTCAAATTCTATTGTCAAAGTTATTAGTGGCTTATTTTAAGCTTGAATAAGTTTGTCTAAGCTCCTTATAAGCTTTGTATAAGCTCACATTTCATTTTCAAGTAAAATTTGTTTGATGGTCAACAAAAGTCAACTGTTGATGCAAATTGGGAATGGTGATGATAATAGTTGATGCAGAGGTGGATTTGGGTTTAAATAGATTAGTTTAGAACAGGTTTGGGTTTGGTTTTAGCCTGCATACCAGTTGGACACATGTGAGTATTAATCTCACTTCCATTTTTCATTCAGTTTACATTTTGTCTTTGTATACAGATTTGTGGTTAAGGATGGTTTAAGCTGTTTAATTAAGTGATAATTAGGATATTAGAATCGGTTTTAGTGTGCGCTATAGCCTAATCGGTGGTAATCTCGGTTTTAGTTCATACGGTCATGTATAGTAGTGTTTGGATTAGCTTATTCATCCGTGTTTTAGACTAGTTTAGTGGATAAGTCATGTTGGTTTAAGTTTGTTATGCTCTATTTGACTCATTTGAGTCGACAAATTGTCCTCGCTAACCACCAAAGTCAACATCACATCATATCTGTCTTAATAGCTTAACTGTGGGATTTTGTAAAACCAAAAGCTCATTTTGTGTGTAAAATACATAGAGATAGATTGTAGTAGTTTTATTTCATCATATTAGATCCTAATCGGTCCTTAAATTGAGCCCAAAGTTCATAAAAGTCAACTTTCCGGTTCTTTATCAAAAGTCGAATCTTGAAAAATCGGTTTTGAGCCAAATGGGATGAATTTTCACATGCTCGATTGGGCCAAATCAAATGCAACTTGTTGTTTTTAAAAGTCCTCTTGGTCTAGTTCATTATTGTCATTTTTTATAATTTTGTCAAATTTTTATGAGCTTTAAAATTGATGTTCAATATGGTACAAATACTCCGTGCTTGACTCGGTGTCAACCGAGTCTGCGGATTATCGAACTTGCAGAGCTAGCCCGAGCTTATCTTACCTCAACAAGGTCCGGTCTTTGGTCTATTGGTTCTTGGCCGGTCTAGTTTAGGACCTTTCTTACATTTTCATTTCTAGCTAGTAGGATAGCTTATTTCTTGGCTTAAAAGTAGGGACCTAAATCTTTTTAGCTTATAATCTCAAAACCTCAAATCTTGGTAACTTGAAATTAGGTGGTTTAAGCTAGTTGTTTTTAGTTGCATTTAGGTTCTTTTAGCATATTTTAGCTTGTGTATCGGTTTGGTGCTTGTTTTGTTCCTTTAGCTTATCCAGTCTTATTTCATAAGCACTTTGTGCATCGATTTCAAATTCCTCTACACAAGACCCTATTTTTCTATTTTCCTAAATTCCTCATAATATTTTAGAGTTTTCCTGAAATTTTCAGATTTTTCCTAGCTTGTTTGCTATTTTTCTTGATTTAAATTAGTTTTTAAGCATTTTTAATTAGCATTTAATACAAAAATTAAGAAAAGGTTCAAAAATTAAGTTTTCATTTTTCTTAAGTTAAGATAAATATAAAAGCCAAAAAATATTTTTCTAGATTTTTCTTAGTTAAATTTGTATTTTAAGCTATTTAATTAGTTTTAATAGTTTTAATTCATAAAAATACAAAATATTAGAAAAATATAAAAATAGTTTTGAAAATTCTTTTTTGTTATTTTAGATTTTTCCAAGCCATAATTTTATTTTTCTAACTTTATTTCCTATTTTCTTGTATTTTAGGTTATTATTTATTAGTTAAAATTAGTTTTTAATTAATAATAATTAATTAAATAGTCATAAAAATAATTTTCTTTTTCTATAAATTTTCTTTTATCATTAGGTTTGTAAAAATGTCATTTTCATATTTTTAGGACTTTTATTTCTTAGATCTCACTTTTTATTTTGTACGTTTACGTAATTTTATTTAAACGTAAGTTCTAAGTTTTAAACGTTCATCATTTTAAAAATAGTGATAGCGTTTATTTAATATTTTTTATCTTTTTAATTTCCTTTAATTTGCATTTAAGCCCTTGTAGTTTATGTCCTTTTCCTGTAGTTATAATAATCTCAATTCCTTTTTCCGTTCAAATCTCCGATCACTATATCGTTTGGTGATTCTTCGCACAGTCATTTGGGACATAACGACCGGAAACCCTATACTCCCCGATCTTCATTGCATTTGCTTCGAACCGTTTAAGTTTGTTACGGTCGGCCATTCACAAGTGGCGGCTTGAGTGATAAAACTTGACTGTTTGGGGCGGATCGATTACCTTGGTAACCACCGGTAGCATATGTATTGAACCGGTTTCGCCCTAAGGTTGAATTAATGGAGGGCTATTTCTTTTCAACCTTTTCACATTCAGTTCTTTTCATTCTTGACCCCTTGATGCTTACCGAGACTTCATAACTAGAACCTTGTTGGGTTTATTCGGTTCTAGCTCAATCTTAGTCGGCACTTTTCCCATGAGGTGCATCGATATACAAATAGAGATGGGTTGTATCAAGGATATTGATATCCTTGATGATGTTGTAATAAGGGTGGGTCTCCTTTGGGTTAGGTGTTTTGTAGTATTGGGTAGTAGTTCCTCCATTGTATAGGTGTTGTGTAGTATTGGGTAGTAGTTCTTCCATTGTAATGGAACTCGGTATCTAGCCTAGTACCGGATAAATGGTAGGCGACGTTGTGATAGGTGTTGTTCTACCTTGTGGAAGAACCCGGTGTCTAGCCTACTACCAGAAAAAGAGTAGTCGATGTTGTAAAGGCTTCTCCGCCATAAGGAGTTGGTGTCGTGTATTGTTTACGAACTCTCGAGTAGGTGACTCGGGGAGTGGAGTAGGGCAAGGAAGGTGTCCTTGTAGCCGAACCACTATAAACACTCATGTCGTGGTTATGTGTTTCTTATTCTTTATCTTTCCATTACACATTTACTTATCTATCTACCAATGTCCAACATACATTTAAATAGATTGACATAAGTCGATCTAAATATTTTAAAACGAAGTTTTAATCAGAAACTATTCAACTCCCTTCTAGTTTTCCACCGTCTCATGGATAGGAATTATATGACTAGCACAAAAATCGTATACCACTCAAATTCCACCTAGAAAAAATGTAAGGTTCGCCCCTAGATCTTTAGGAATAAAAGCATTCATCTTTAATGCTTAGTAAGTGTACCAGTAGTATAATAGATTATAGAACTTGTTTTGTGATGCATTCTGAGATGCTAGTGAGACTACATTCGTGTAGTGAGACTACATTCTAGAACCTGTAATTTAATTACGTCTTCTACATCGGTTGAGTAATGTTCCCCACACCCTTGCGATGTACTCATCTTTAGTACACAATACCCTAGTTAACCCCTCGAGCCTATCCTTTTCGCGGTTCTCGTGATGTTTCGCCCGAATATCAATGAAGAGCATTGTTTACAATCCACCCCAAATGTTACACCCAAAATTGCCTTAGCCTACCTTGTATGCACTCATCTTTAGTGCATTATTGTTATCATTATTAAACCCTTAGTTCAATTATCTAGTTACTTGCATGGTTGCTAAGTCGAGTCATATCATTTGTCTACGCTTTGGGACGATTGGGACTCATGGTTAAAGTAATATTTTATGGAGTAACGGGTAAGAACGATAGATTCAAATTCCTTTGTCTATGTATTTAAGTATCGCAAGTGTTTTGATTTTTCAAATCGGGTCAATTAGTGTTAGTTAAATAAAACTCAAGTGTAGGGATGCTCTTATAAATCCTTTATTTTGATGTTATCTTAGAGGATGGTAGAGTAAAAGTGTATGGAAAAAAGTGAAGTTAAAAAATGATGAGAAAACATACGGGCTACCATCCTATATTTATCTTTATGTTTTGTTTTCAAGTTTATTTTATGTTTTGTTTCAAGTTGTTTAGTGTTAGTGAGTCGAGTCTTGGCTTAGCAACGCCACGCTTTACATGCTTGTAACATAATATTTTTGACTTGCCACCACTAAATATCCTCTATCCAACAAAACCCTTTACTTCCTTACCCTAAGCCTAACGTTAAAACCCGTTGTAAAGACCTATTAGATAGTTATTCTTAAGTGCTTACGCTAAAGCGGTGGAGGTTTGATCTATTCTCATGCCTATGGTAATCTATGTACTATGCCAGGTAATGAGTGTTTATGTTCCATTTCCATTCATATTATATTTCATATAAACCCGAGAGATGAGAGGATCCAAACACCAATTGTGAGGTGCTAGTGTATAATTTCAATGTTTGTTATGACTATTGTGGTGCTTGTACTTGTTGTAAACTATTTTAAACCAATGCTTCATGCCCCTAACTTATAAATTGATTAAAGCACATTTGCTTGAGGACAAGCAAATTCCAAGTATAAGGATATTTGATAAAGATATAATACATACATTTTTAGGGGGTCATTTAAGCCTAAATCAATACATTTTATATCTGTTACTAGTTAAAATCGTTCCTTTTCATATTTTAGGTCTTTTGGAAGCAAAATGTTGGAATGAAGCATTTTTGGACGAAAAGGAGCGAAAACATGAAGGAAATGAAAAAGTCAAGAAAACAAGGCATTTTTAGAAGCCCGACAACGTCCCAACTCAAAGGGAGACGCCGTCGACTACAGGGTGTTCCAAAAAAACTCTCAAGCGATGGCTCAGAACTTTTTGTGGTCTTAACAAGTGACGGCGTCACGTGTATTTCAAAAATAGCCGTCACTCTATCTTTCTACACCGCGATTGAGAGGTTTTCCACAACGGCGTCACATGCAACCCATACATCGTCATAACTACAAGTGACGTTGTCACATCTTGATCAAGACTATCATAACATGCTTGTGAAATAAACGTCTTGTTTTGGCCATAACTTTTGCATCTGAACTCGGTTTAGGCGATTCAAAAAGGAAACGATTGGGACTAAAAAATCTTTGATTTGGCGAAAAACACAATCTCATTACAAGCCTTACAAAATCAGATCCAAAATATTCGCCCATGATCCAATAATAGCATTCGCCCATTTCAGACAAAAATAATACATGGCCCAATATAAATGCAACCCTAATTTTCGGGTATAAATCATATGCAATTCTCACACATAACCCTAATCCCATGGACAAACCCTGATTTATCACTTCTCAAATATCAACAGCACGCCCCCATCACAACTTATAACGTTTCAAAGAAAAGTTAATCTTAGAACTTGCTCATCATATCCCAAATTAATCTCACGACGAGCCCTAATAATACTCCTATAACTTGACCGCCACCTCCAAGTAATACTCTCTCAACCCGGATCCGAACAAGACTAACTCACAATAAGCCACGGGGATGGCAAGGTTGGATTTGACTTAGCCAGGGATGGTTACAAAGAAGGTTTCGAGAACAAGGAAGGATGTTCACGGGTAGGTATTATTTGTTTCCTTGTTGTTTAAGATCGACGAATCAAAGAAAGAAACCAACTCAAATGTTAGGTTTCTTCATTTTATGTTCGGATATACTTATTGAGTTTGTTTTGATTCATTGTCAATATTAACGAAACAAAGGAATGATTCAATAAAATTGTTGACATCATTTCTTTACTTTTGAAAAGTATCAAGGTCACTTGATCAATGATGGTTGAATATTCGTGTATATGGACCTCGAGTCTAGATATATCTAAGTATATCACACGAATCAAAGCGAGATCAATTACTTATCTTGCATTAGAATCGAGACTATTGGATTGATTGTTGAGAATGTTGTTGTTGTGAGTTTGTAGAATGACTATGATATTGTTGATGTATATTATTTGTGAATGAGTGTTGAATGTTTCATGTGATGAATAGGTTTAGATTAATGTGATGTTTGTGGTTTTTTGATGAATTTGTGAATGGATTTGATTGATGATGGTATACATCCTGTAACACCCCAACCCGACAAGGGTAAAGATATCACAAATATAGTTTCATATCAGGACTTTAAGTACTATACAAAAACGAAAGTCTTTACGAAATTCCAAAAGAAAACATAAATAACTAAATAACCAAAATAATTCTAAGATCTCTATGATCAAATCTTGCTCTCGGTTTCTACTCTCAACCCGGATCGGCCATCCACAAGCTCATCTTGAATGCCTAAATACACCGCGGAAAAGAAAATGCGGTGAGCTTACAAAGCCCGGTGAGCAGATATAACAAAACAAAAACTAAACAAAAACATAAATACGAATTGAACAAAAAGCGAATAACAAAATCGTGGCGGAGCGAGAATAATGAATCATTGAGGATTCTGCGAAACACAATTGCACGTAAATCCGGAACAACAATTAGCAATCAAGGACAAACACATAGCATATTGATGACTCCAACGCAAACACATCAAAATAACCGGACACTTAACATATCAAGAAGAAATAGATTACATATAAACCAAGCGAAAAGTCTAAGGCTAACGGAAAAACTTTCTAGAAAATAAACATGGCATTCAACAAATTAATTAACCTTCACTTAACACACTTAATTCAATATTGCGGCGTGAAATAGCGGTCAAATCATGGCGGTCTCACAAACAAATAGAAACATAGTAGACAAACTATAATTAAATAGACCAAACAAAACATAGCATAACCATTAGCAATTATCAAAGCAGATATCATAAGCTAAACCGGTTCTCGGATCAAATCCTAACATCGCAGAGTTTAAGCATGGCGGTCACATAGGCAGATAAAACACTAACGTATAAGCAAAGTTCACAAAATTAAGCGAACAAATTATACATACTAAACTTATAGAATACTCACTTTCACACTAGCACATTCATCTCACGGATCAACGAATTCACATGACGATAAACTAACATGACATCGGATGACGACATGCGAATCATATTAAAACATATTAATCATAACCTAGCATAGTAGCGGTAGTCACATAAACATGCAAAAGCATAACCACATATAATAACATATAATAAGCCGAGCACATAATTATTAACACTTGAACATACCGAATCATAATCGAATACTTAACATAGAAATAACAAATAAAGATTTAGTTAACTACCACGAGCCCGAACATATCATATCAAAACATCATAACTATATAGAAACAATCTCAAAATAAGTCGGAGTAGCTAGCTCCCGAGTTTTATGAAGACGCCAGTGCACGCGACATCATTCACCTAGACAAATCATATCGGATAACGGATCGGATCTAGGATGCATCCATCGCCCACAAACATATATTGATAATATAATATAACTTGAGCTCATAACAAATAATAGATAAGGGACGATGGCAGAACTTCACTCTCTCGCCCTAGAGTCATGTTAGAGGTACATCATCGACACGGACATGGAACCCCATGACTAGTTAATATTTGGCTCGGTGTCAAACTAACTTAGGTCAAACAAAATTTCAATTATGACACAGGTCCAAATCAAACACAAGGTTCAACAGATAACATATCGGATAACTCATATCATAAGGTTCACATTCAAATATAATAAGGTTCAACAAATAACATATCAAAGTCTTCCCAACATATAGTTCAAATCGGATCTTGCATGGTTCAATAAAACCTAAGTTCGGATAAACAACAGTCAAACAATCGGGAAAGGGTTCATAGCAATGGCATCGGAAACCCTAATAAGTAAAATAGGAAAGCTAACGAAAAGAACATCATAAGGAACCTTTCTTTGAAAAGGTCGAATATATGTACCTTACGCAAATGAGAGAAAAGCAAGCGAGCAGTGAATCACGAAGATATAACGTCGCGTCTCCTTCAGCGAATCTACGGATTATGATTTATGTAATACTTATTAGCATCATTAAGGTTATAATGGATTCATCGCATTAACATTCTTAGAGTTATAAGTATATTCTCATTTTATAAGCTTCTTATGCATTTGTAAGTGTGTTACCTATTGATATCATATTTTATCTTTCGGTTTCTTAAACTCATATTCGGACCAGACTTTAGCGATTTTTATAAAATACTTACTTAGCTCAAATGAAATCAAGCAAAATCCCGGGGTTCCCATATGAGTTAAAAGAGTCTCCAAAATTGGCGGGTTCTATATCTATGCCAAATGGCGTATGGAAAATCACAAGTCCGCACTGTCCGAGAAAAGTAATCGAAAATACACCTTAAAAGTTTTAAAATGAAAAATCAAACAATACAACTAAATTTCGGACCGTTTCTCGACTTTGACACTTGATTTTGTAAAATTCAAAAATACGACTTAGACATCTCCAAATCCGACCAAACCACTTGGAAAACTTTACTAAGACATAAAATAAACTTTTCCCACAAAAACCAGTTATTGCACTTATAAAATTCGATCTATGACCGCACAAGTTCGACATATGATCTTTGTCCGGTTTAGGGTTTATTAAAATCATTATAATCACATGTTTAGACCATTAATTACACTTAGGGTTCCATTCCAATTAGGGTTTCAATTTATTAGGCATGATAACATTTATATTCTCTTGTATAAACATATGTGTGTGTGTGTGTGTGTGTGGACGCGAAACAATGGAGAAAAAAAGAGATACATAGCCGATTGAAACCAAGGAAAGAGCACCATTCGATCTTCCTATAACTAAGCAAGAACCCACGATTAGAACACCACCTTGACCTAGAACCCACAACCAGCAATACCACGACCCAAAATAACCTTCTCCTTTGCACCTCGCCTTAGTGATCGAATGGAGGAGAGGAAGGAAAAGAATGGCGCCACTTTTATTTTTTCTAGGGTTTTATGAGCGTTTTATGAAACGTATTGTAAAAAAAAGAAGGAATGGAAAGCTTATGGGAATTTCGGTTTTGAAGAGCCAAGGAAGCAATGGGCTAAGCCAAGTCCAAATTTAATTTACAAGTTAAATGGGCTCTTCTTATTATGTATTTATGTCCTTTAAAATTTGGTTAGTGCAAAACTAAGAAGTAAACGTGTGATGAAATTTTAAGCGTAAACGTAAATCAATTCATACATTTGACTTGGCAAACAAGTTATAAGTTAGGTTAAATTTTACATTTCTTGAGCTTGACGGATTTTCGTATTTTATAACTATTAAATAGAAGGCGAGAATAGTCTTTTCACGCGTTTGATTTTGGGTTTTACAACTCTTCCCTAAAAGAAAATTTTCGTCCTCGAAAATTGAACAAGACGACAGAACAAGAAACAAATTCGGATTTTAGAGTTTCGAGAATTAAAGCGAACACGTAACGCATCTCGAGAACAAGCGAATCAAAACAATAATCAAATACTTACAACAGACTATCCTATATACATCAAGTAATGGCGGATAACGGATGAGATGCGAGAAAATCAAACGACAATTCTAACTTATCGGATATCTAATGGCGAGATCAATCATATGCATAGACGGAACTAATCCTAATGGTCTAATTAGTCGCAGATAATCAAACTAAAAGGATCTAATGTTCCTCAAACACTTCACGAAAATCCTAGGACCGCAATAAGGGTACACGGAGGCGTACGCATATAGAGCAAACATAGCAATCCATAGTTTACACAAATTATAACAATTTCGGATTCCAAGCGTACAAAACTTATAAGTAATGAGATATCGTGAAAATCTCACAATTAGGTACGCAATTCCAATCAAACATGAGGAGTGACAAATAACAGGTACAAGTCAAAGTCCAATCACGTATCAACCACAAGCGTTTCCCAGACGTCATATAATTTCAATAAGTTCAAATTATATGATCTCGGTATTATCACGTTGATCAGGCGTCATAATACTTGCATCACATAACCAGTTCTTATTGTCATCATATTCTGTCCCGGGTCATGGCAAACCACATAACCAGAATCACAACAAACATATCACATACATATAACATACAACTAGCAAGTAACATACTATAACAGACCAGATTACATACATACAGCATATCGACATCAAAACAACCTACCATACCACAACAAAAAGAAGCGACCAATGCACAAAGCGGTTTCTCATGACTCATTCGTCGGTCCAAAAGAAAAGCGGGATAGTAACAAAATGCTAGGCGATAAACTTCATGATTCGAACCGAGTTCGAAGAAATCAAAGAAAAGTAATGCCGATAAAAATCATGTAGTAAGATATCAAACCGCTTCAAAGCGCGTGACAAGCGAATCGAGTAACACACGTCGCGCCCAAATCATATGAAGTAGATGAACCTTCTCACCACCGGTTGAATCTTATCTCCGTATTTTGCGCCTTTGGTTGGTCCGTCCGGCTTCCTCCGTGACATCTCGATGTCTCCAACAAAGACGGCGATCGGGTGTGGCTTTACTTTACGAACTTCTCCGGCCACGAGGCATTGCGACAGCGTGGTCGACACCATCTTCTTGGCTCACGGGTAGTCTCCATCTAACGATCGACAAGCGGACGGCGAAAACAAAATAACAAAATTCGATGCGAAAGAGGAGGGCCAAAGCGGTGAAGACAAGCGAATATCGAGTCAAATCGAGCGGCGGTCAAAAGGAATCGAAAAATATCGAGCAGGCGGAAACCTAATGTCTACCCAATCCTCACGGTCATAGCCTAAGCTCTAAGGGTCCTAAAACCTAGAGCTCGATACCATAATTGTAACACCCCAACCCGACAAGGGTAAAGATATCACAAATATAGTTTCATATCAGGACTTTAAGTACTATACAAAAACGAAAGTCTTTACAAAATTCCAAAAGAAAACATAAATAACTAAATAACCAAAATAATTCTAATATCTCTATGATCAAATCTTGCTCTCAGTTTCTACTCTCAACCCAGATCAGCCATCCCACAAGCTCATCTTGAATGCCTAATACTGCGCAGAAAAGAAAATGTGGTTGAGCTTACAAAGCCCAAGTGAGCAGATATAACAAAACAAAAACTAAACAAAAACATAAATCTGAATTGAACCAAGAAGCGAATAACAAAATCGTGGCGGGCGAGAATAATGAATCATTGAGGATTCTGCGAAACACAATTGCACGTAAATCCGAAACAACAATTAGCAATCAAGGACAAACACATAGCATATTGATGACTCCAACGCAAACACATCAAAATAACGGACACTTAACATATCAAGAAGAAATAGATTACATATAAACCAAGCGAAAAGTATAAGGCTAAGGAAACACTTTCTAGAAAATAAACATGGCATTCAATAAATTAATTAACCTTCACTTAACACACTTAATTCAATATTAAAAGCGGAAATAGCAAATTCAAATCATGGCGATCTCACAAACAAATAGAAACATAGTAGACAAACTATAATTAAATAGACCAAACAAAACATAGCATAACCATTAGAAATTATCAAAACAGATATCATAAGCTAAACCGGTTCTCGGATCAAATCCTAACATCACAGAGTTTAAGCATGGCGGTCACATAGGCGGATAAAACACTAACGTATAAGCAAAGTTCACAAAATTAAGCGAAGCGAATTATACATACTAAACTTATAGAATACTCACTTTCACACTAGCACATTCATCTCACGGATCAACGAATTCACATGACGATAAACTAACATGACATCGGATGATGACATGCGAATCATATTTAAACATATTAATCATAACCTAGCATAGTAGACGGTAGTCACATAAACATGCAAAAGCATAACCACATATAATAACATATAATAAGCCGAGCACATAATTATTAACACTTGAACATACCGAATCATAATCGAATACTTAACATAGAAATAACAAATAAAGATTTAGTTAACTACCACGAGCCCGAACATATCATATCAAAACATCATAACTATATAGAAACAATCTCAAAATAAGTCGGAGTAGCTAGCTCCCGAGTTTTATGAAGACGCGTATTGCACGACATCATTCACCTAGACAAATCATATCGGATAATGATCGGATCTAGGATGCATCCATCGCCCACAAACATATATTGATAATATAATATAACTTGAGCTCATAACAAATAATAGATAAGGGACGTGGCGAACTTCACTCTCGCCCTAGAGTCATGTCGAGGTGCATCATCGACACGGACATGGAACCCCATGACTAGTTAATATTTGGCTCGGGTGTCAAACTAACTTAGGTCAAACAAAATTTCAATTATGACAGGTCCAAATCAAACACAAGGTTCAACAGATAACATATCGGATAACTCATATCATAAGGTTCACATTCAAATATAATAAGGTTCAACAAATAACATATCAAAGTCTTCTAACATATAGTTCAAATCGGATCTTGCATGGTTCAATAAAACCTAAGTTCGGATAAACAACAGTCAAACAATCGGGAAAGGGTTCATAGCAATGGCATCGAAACCCTAATAAGTAAAATAGGAAAGCTAACGAAAAGAACATCATAAGGAACCTTCTTCGAAAAGGTCGAATATCTGTACCTTAACGCAAATGAGAGAAAAGCAAGCGAGCAGTGAATCACGAAGATATAACGTCGCGTCTCCTTCAACGAATCTACACGGATTATGATTTATTTAATACTTATTAGCATCATTAAGGTTATAACGGATTCATCGCATTAACATTCTTAGAGTTATAAGTATATTCTCATTTTATAAGCTTCTTATGCATTTGTAAGTGTGTTACCTATTGATATCATATTTTATCTTTCAGTTTCTTAAACTCATATTCGGACCAGACTTTAGCGATTTTTATAAAATACTTACTTAGCTCAAATGAAATCAAGCAAAATCCAGGGGTTCCCATATGAGTTAAAAGAGTCTCCAAAATTGGTGGGTTCTATATCTATGCCAAATGGCCTATGGAAAATCACAAGTCCGACACTGTCGAGAAAGTAATCGGAAAATACACCTTAAAAGTTTACGCTTATTAGACCTGTTTAGACACCTTGGAAAATCCCAGAACTCCCAGAAATTCATTTATGTCATAAATATCACTCCTGTAAAGGAGAGCTCCCAATTCCTTATGGTTTAAAATGAAAATCAAACAATACAACTAAATTTGGACCCGTTTTTCAGCTTTGACACTTGATTTTGTAAAATTCAAAATACGACTTAGACAACTCCAAATCCGACCAAACCACTTGGAAAACTTTACTAAGACATAAAATACACTTTTCCCACAAAACCCAGATTATTGCACTTATAAAATTCGATCTATGACCCGCACAAGTTCGACATATGATGCTGTCCAGCTTTAGGGTTTATTAAAATCATTATAATCACATGTTTAGACCATTAATTACATTTAGGGTTCCATTCCAATTAGGGTTTCAATTTATTAGGCATGATAACATTTATATTCTCTTGTATAAACATATGTGTGTGTGTGGACGAAACAATGGAGAAAAAAAGAGATACCTAGCCGATTGAAACCATGGAAAGAGCACCATTCGATCTTCCTATAACTAAGCAAGAACCCACGATTAGAACACCACCTTCGACCTAGAACCCACAACCAGCAATACCACGACCCAAAATCACCTTCTCCTTTGCACCTCGCCTTAGTGATCGAATGGAGGAGAGGAAGGAAAAAGAATGGCGCCACTTTTATTTTTTTCTAGGGTTTTATGAAACGTATTGTAAAAAAAAAAGAAGGAATGGAAAGCTTATGGGGAATTTCGGTTTTTGAAGAGCCAAGGGAAGCAATGGGCTAAGCCCAAGTCCAAATTTAATTTACAAGTTAAATGGGCTCTTATTATTATGTATTTATGTCCTTTAAAATTTGGTTAGTGCAAAACTAAGTAAAACGTGTGATGAAATTTTAAACGTAAATGTAAATCAATTCATACATTTGACTTGGCAAACAAGTTATAAGTTAGGTTAAATTTTACATTCTTGAGCTTGACGGATTTTACGTATTTTATAACTATTAAATAGAAGGCGAATAGTCTTTTCACGCGTTTGATTTTAGGGTTTTACACATCCACAAGTCGTGACTTGGTATTAGGATCTTAGGTCGAATGGTCAACAAATCGTCATTATCTTCTTCATCATACGATCAGTAAAAGTCGCTATAGATAAGAGACAAGTCGCTACATTACTTTGATAAGTCAAAACACACAAGTCGCTATATTTTAAAGACAAATCGCTATAACTTTTCAAGAACAAGTTGCTACTTTTTTCTTACATCACAAATTGCTAACTTATAAAGATAAGTCGCTTTTTGACCATGTTATGAAACAAGTCAATACTTGTTAAATAACAAGTCGCTACCATTAAAAAAGAGCACAAGTCGCTACTTAGATTCATAGTATCTGGACATAATGGACAACTCGCTATAAATTTATCTTTGGCGTTTTCCGTGAGTTATTCCACCAAAAAACCGTTCACTTCAATAAAACCGGAAAAAGGTTACATAAAAATCCTTCCATTTTGCCTGTTTTGACCAAGAATAAAGACCATATGTGACCATATATTTGAGACCACAAAAGTAGACCATCGATTCGAGAATGATACAAAAAGTCTCAAAAGATGTCATAAAAAAACAGTTTGGACATATTTATGACACAAAAACGGATGTATATCATTGAATAAGCAAAAGACATACTTTGACCATTTGATACAACACATGTTAAGAAACAATTAACATAATGAATAAGAAAAAGATTTCATATCCAAAAAATATGTTAAAAACAGCTTCAAAACATGATACGAAAACCACACAAATCAACACAACACAATAACCTTGGCTCTGATACAAATTGTAGGATCGTAAATATATTGTGTTTGATGATTCGGTGGTCTTGGATGATGGAAATACATGTTAGCCATTTGAGAGAAAGATAAGAGAGGTGTTCTTGGTAGAGACTTGTAACAAAATATGAAAGGTTAGATTGAAAGAAGCACCACCCTTCCATGGATGGAAGGGTATTTATAATTCTGACACTACGTCCTCACAGCCGGATTGTGGATCAGGCATACAATGGGTAAAGACCCGTCCTTCCTCCACGGTGTTACACTAAACTATTCTACGCTACAAACTAACTAATAAACTACTAAATAACGTAAATAACGACATGTCTACGAGCTAACTTATGCTAGACTATAATTGGGGTGACCGACACTTTAACATGGAATTTCCAATTCTTAACAATCTCCCCCTAAAGGAGGTCATCCCATGAAATACATTTGCATCCTAGCATTCTATTCTTGACTTTGTTTTTGAGCTCGTAGACTTCAATTCTTCAATTCCGCAATCTTTGTGCTTTAGCAGTGATTCTTTAAAGTCCGATTACTTTGTACATTAAGTGGAGGTCTTTGATCTGATCCACATCTTGATGATCTTTGAGCATACTTTAAGATCATCGACCACAAGAAATCTCGGATCACCCTTTATTGTGTTGCAATCATGTGATGTTGTGACTTTAGGACCGACATGCTCACACTTCGGGATCATGACATCTTTCCATCGAGTGGCGGAAGCTTTCTTGGTTCATGATATTTGCGGCAGTAGCGAAGCATAGTATAAAATATCGAGCCGAGGTTACGTAAATATGCACTAGTCATGATTTCTTCAATTAAGTGTGGATCTTTGTGAGCATGCGGCTTTGGATTGACTCCTCAATTACGATCACCGCAACCGTCCAAATGTACATGCAAACAACAATTAGCAATAAAACATACGAAAGTGTCTTTGATCACTTTCGTTGAATTAGGTACACGCCCACGGTTCCCGTTGATCGTTACAAGTAGTGTCGTGATCGGTATAATTCGAAGAATCTCCTTGACGGGGTTTCGCAATTGTTCTAGTCGTTCTCAAACCGGAACGTCTCAAAGAAGACAACACGGAGTGAGTGAACTAGCGAATTGAGATTCACCGATTGAAGAAAGATTGATTTGAAAACAATCGCGTATTGCATAAAATAAAGAGTTTTGCAATCGACAAAGGTTTTATGAGAAAGATCAATTTTCAAAAATACTTTTTGTATTTGAAAGAGTACACATTCGATGTGCTAGAGAAAGAAGATTTGCACATCGAGCGCTTTTTCCAAAAGTAGTTTTCAATCGAGATACTTTTGTGTTTGAAAACATGAATACACATTCAATGTGCTAGAGAAAGAAGATTTGCACATCGAGCGGTTTTCCAAAAGTATTCGTCAATTCCATTCTGGACCGAGGTTGATTCAAGATTGAATCTCCCATCGTTTTATCCGGTTGTGACAAGCTTGATCTTACGAGAAGATCTCACATGTCACCCACCAAGAGCTTGTTTGATGTTGGCTCTAGAAGGATTTCCATCTTCATTGTGAATATTTTTACATATCACTCGGATGTTCTAGCAATACCAGAAGGATAATGCGTAGGACTCTTAAGATATATTCTTACTTTCCACATTGTGTGAAACAGTGAGTCTTCATTAATTTAGTTTCCTAATGAGATATTGTGGATGATCTCTTGGCTCTAGACTCAATAGTTCACATTTGGTTCCTATGCCGGAGACTAGGGAGAGGGTCTCCTTCTTCAATATCAACAATCTCTAAGAGAAAGTCGATAGATTATGTAGGTTCCCCGTGAGAATGAAACAAGTCCTTTTAAGAGGAACTTGAGTAGCTTTGGAAGTTTAGTGCGGTGCGTTACTTGGTCCATGACGTCTTGTCTTCAATACCGGTGTTACCTTGGTAACCACCAAGTATATATGTATTGAACCGGTTTACGCCCTAAGGTTGAATTAATGGAGGGCTATTTCTTTTCAACCTTTTCACATTCAGTTCTTTTTCATTCTTCAACCCCTTCAGTGCTTACCGATACTTCATAACTAGAACCTTGTTGGGTTTATTCAAGTTCTAGCTCAATCTTAGTCGGCACTCTTCCCATGAGGTGCATCGATATACAAATAGAGATGGGTTGTATCCAAGGATATTGATATCCTTGATGATGTTGTAATAAGGAGTGGGTCTCCTTTGGGTTAGGTGTTTTGTAGTATTGGGTAGTAGTTCCTCCATTGTATAGGTGTTGTGTAGTATTGGGTAGTAGTTCTTCCATTGTAATGGAACTCGGTATCTAGCCTAGTACCGGATAAAGGGTAGGCGACATTATGATAGGTGTTGTTCTACCTTGTGGAAGAACCCGGTGTCTAGCCTAGTACCAGAAAAAGAGTAGTCGATGTTGTAAAGGCTTCTCCGCCATAAGGAGTTGGTGTCGTGTATTGTTTATGAACTCTCGAGTAGGTGACTCGGGGAGTGGAGTAGGGCAAGGAAGGTGTCCTTGTAGCCGAACCACTATAAACACTCGTGTCGTGGTTATGTGTTTCTTACTCTTTATCTTTCCATTACACATTTACTTATCTATCTACCAATGTCCAACATACACATTTAAATAGATTGACATAAGTCGATCTAAATATTTTAAAACGAAGTTTTAATCTGTAAAACTATTCAACTCCCCCTTCTAGTTTTCCACACGTCTCATGGATAGGAATTATATGACTAGCACAAAAATCGTATACAACTCAAATTCCACCTAGAAAAAATGTAAGGTTCGCCCCTAGATCTTTAGGAATAAAAGCATTCATCTTTAATGCTTAGTAAGTGTACCAGTAGTATAATAGATTATAGAACTTGTTTTGTGATGCATTCCGAGATGCTAGTGAGACTACATTCGTGTAGTGAGACTACATTCTAGAACACAGCAATTTAATTACGTCTTACATCGGTTGAGTAATGTTCCCACACCCTTGCGATGTACTCATCTTTAGTACACAATACCCTAGTTAACCCTCGAGCCTATCCTTTTCACGGTTCTCGTGATGTTTGATTTTCGGAATATCAATGAAGAGCATTGTTTACAATCCACCCCAAATGTTACACCCAAAATTGCCTTAGCCTACCTTGTATGCACTCATCTTTAGTGCATTATTGTTATCATTATTAAACCATTAGTTCAATTATCTAGTTACTTGCATGGTTGCTAAGTCGAGTCATATCATTTGTCTACAGTTTTGGGACGATTGGGACTCATGGTTAAAGTAATATTTTATGGAGTAACGGGTAAGAACGATAGATTCAAATTCCCTTTGTATATGTATTTAAGTACTGCAAGTGTTTTGATTTTTTCAAATCGGGTTAGTTAGTGTTAGTTAAATAAAACTCAAGTGTAGGGATGCTCTTATAAATCCCTTTATTTTGATGTTATCTTAGAGGATGGTAGAGTAAAAGTGTATGGAAAAAAAAGTGAAGTTAAAAAAAATGAAGAGAAAAACATACGGGCTACCATCCTATATTTATCTTTATGTTTATGTTTTCAAGTTTATTTTTATGTTTTGTTTCAAGTTGTTTAGTGTTAGTGAGTCGAGTCTTGGCTTAGCAACGCCACGCTTTACATGCTTGTAACATAATATTTTTGACTTGCCACCACTAAATATCCTCTATCCAACAAAACCCTTTACTTCCTTACCCTAAGCCTAACGTTAAAACCCGTTGTAAAGACCTATTAGATAGTTATTCTTAGGTGCTTACGCTAAAGCGGTAGAGGTTTGATCTATTCTCAAGCCTATGGTAATCTATGTACTATGCCAGGTAATGAGTGTTTATGTTCCATTTCCATTCATATTATATTTCATATAAACCCGAGAGATGAGAGAATCCAAACACCAATTGTGAGGTGCTAGTGTATCATTTCCGTGTTTGTTATGACTATTGTGGCGCTTGTACTTGTTGTAAACTATTTTAAACCAATGCTTCATGCCCCCTAACTTATAAATTGATTGGCCAAAAGCACATTTGGTTGAGGACAAGCAAATTCCAAGTATAAGGATATTTGATAAAGATTTAATACATACATTTTTAGGGGGTCATTTAAGCCTAAATCAATACATTTTATATCTGTTACTAGTTAAAATCGTTCCTTTTCATATTTTAGGTCTTTTGGAAGCAAAATCTTTGGAATGAAGCATTTTGGACGAAAAGGGCGAAAACATGAAGGAAATGAAAAGTCAAGAAAACAAGGCATTTTAGAAGCCCGACAACGTCCCAACTCAAAGGAGACGCCGTCGACTATGTGGTGTTCAAAAAACTCTCAAGCGATGGCTCAGAACTTTTTGTGGTCTTAACAAGTGACGGTGTCACGTGTATCTCAAAAATGGCTGTCACTCTATCTTTCTACACCAGACGCTTCAGAGGTTTTCCACGACGGCGTCACATGCAACCCATACATCGTCACAACTACAAGTGACGTTGTCACATGCTGATCAAGACTATCATAACATGCGCGCGAAATAGCTGATACTGTTTTGGCCATAACTTTTGCATACGAACTCGGATTTAGGCGATTCAAAAAAGGAAACGATTGGGACGAAAAAATCTTTGATTTGGTTAAAAATTATTTGTGACGCCATCAATCTATCGAGCTTACGCCGTCACTCTTTGCCAACAGAAAATCTGCCTATAAATATCACATTATTAATTCACTTTTTGTAAGCCCTAAACCCTAAATCCGATTCTAGGGTTTTGGTAGGTATTTTTCCAGAAACTTAGAGGGTTTCAATAACTCCATAAATATCTTGTAATGGTTTGTTTATTGATTCAATCTTATGTTTTGTCTTCAATTATCATTATTGTTTCTTGCTCTTCATTGATTATACTTGGCTAATTCACCTAGTGTTTTCTTATGATTGTATGAAACGTGTATATAATTAAAGGAAATGGCGCAAATGCCCCACGCATACGAGGCTAATCACTTTCCGGACCACTTTTATTTTTATTTCAAAATGGACGAGGAAACATTGTCATTGAGCAACTCATCGACATTGTGACAAGTGTCCGTATGTGTAAGGTATTGTTTTTGGGCAACGAAAATTATTGAGCAACCGTATATTTTAAAAGGGTTGTTTCGTCATTTTACATTACATAGAAAGTACACATTTGAATTGTGAAAGTACAATACATTTCTATTCAAATTCCAATAGCCACTCACACAAAAACATCCATAGTTATCATTTTTCTCTGTTTTTGCTTCTCGCACACAAAACATTCTTATTTACTGTTTTCACAAATCAAACCGTCTTCTTTGTCAGCCCCTCTCTTCCTTGTAACGTCAGTTATGTCACCATCTAGAAAGCTACAGTGTTGATTGCAAACCACATTCGATTGATCAAGTTTTTTTTTTTTTAAAAAATGTGGCCAAATATGGTACGTAAATATTCTTCTCGTTGTTTATCACATATGATTATTTCCAATTGGTTCTATATTATAATAAATCTTTGTTGTTATTCAATTAATAACTATGTTAGATAGGTGTTAATTTCATTTTATAATCTATTGCTCTTTTTTATGTCTGTCTTATTCGTAATTATGTAGGGTATAATACCTTAGATGTCGTTAGTTAAGTATGTAACATTACTTGGTTCATTAAAACATTTAGTGGCAGTTTGTAGACTAATAAGGAGTGGTTTATATGCATCATCTATGCAATTGTTTACGACGTTGGTATAGATTCCTTTTATGGGCTAAATTATTTTGGTTTTTGTTGACCCTTTTTAGGACTATGAAGCTAAGTTAATCATTACGAGTAAACTGAACTACTTTTCATAATTATGTAGGGTAAAATACATCTGTTCCGTTTACCACTCTTCTACATCTTGTTTAGAGGCTTCTTCCTGCTTTGCCTTTTACTTTTCTTTAGCAATTTATTTAACATTTACTTCCATATGTAATCTTTTAGCAAATTGTACATCAAAAGCTATTTGCTCCTCTGTACTTTCAAACACCAAAGTTAGCTCTGCAATCCCTTTACCCTTTCCAATATCAGGTTCAGTAACTACAACTTTTTGCACAGGTTCACCAATGTTTAGACTCTTAGCAATAGGTCTAGGTGCAGGGATAGGGTGAGATTGTTTTAGGTTGAGCAATTGTATGGCAATCTCATTCTCATCCTCTTTTGGTTTGGGTGTTGGTGTTATTGCGGTGGTTATAATTGTAGTAGTGGTTGCCTCTGCAGTGGAAACATCTGAATTGGCAGTGGGTAGAATAATAGCAGCATTGGTTGCAGCAGTAGTTACTGCAATACTAGTAGTGGATGCAGCAACACTGGCAGTGGTTGCCTGCACCACTTCCTTCTCCTTTTCTTCAACTGCAACCTTTAAAGAATCATATATTACTGCTTCTTTACCTTCCATGTGAGCCACCAAATAACCTTCACCCTTGTCTCCACTATCCAAATCCTAATCTACCAATGCCTCCCCTGAATTTGTACTCTCACTCCTCCCATGTTTGGATGCATCCTCCAAACTTTGATTCCCAGAGGAGCTTGCTTTCTTTCCCGTTTTCTTCACTTTCCTGAATGCAGTGACCCTTAGCCTTCTTAGTCTCTCCAAAACACTTACCCTATGCTTCAACCTCCTGATTGTTTCAGCCTTAGTAGTTGTCAAATTTTGAAGACCAGTGATCTTTGACTCCATAGTTGTGCATCTATCCATCAATTCAAGAATTAGTTTCATAGTATCCTCACCACTTCGACCTGTGTAACCTGATGTGAGAGGTGGATCATTGGACATGTCATCATGTACAAAGTCATTGCATTGGACAACAATACCACATGATTTCTCTATTCGGTGGATGCCTTGCATCAAAGGTCAATCCAACCTTGTTTTCTCTTTCCAGCCAACACCCAATGCATATCATTTCACAACCGGTTTCCTCAGCCATGGTGAAACTTGTTTGATGTTATAAAGAAAAGAATAGCATTCACGGATTATATAAGAACGTCTACTAGCATAACCATCGATATTTTTCTCTTCATTTATTATACTTGAATGGTGTGCCATACTAGTTGGTAGGAGAATTTAATTGAAGAGTAACACACACTCTTTCTAACATATTCAATTAACTTGTGAGTAGTCAAATAAAAGGTCAACCAACATTGAAATTTAACCGTTTGGCTTTTCTTATTATAAAGGATAACGGCATTAAATACCACATTTACACACATACCTACCCAATTAATCAGCTTGGTTCACTACTGGCAGTATAACATGCCTATATTGTACACAGACAGTTGTAACGTTAAGCATCCCTATATTTGTAATAGCAACAGTAACCTTAGAAAACATGTAGTAACAACACGTTTATATTATTTGGCCTTCAGATTTATTCTGAAACCTTAGACAACATATAGTAACAACACGTTTATATTATTTGGTCTTCAGCACTAGCAGTCCTAACTTGAACAAGCAGTTTTTAGTCTATAGTGTGACAGTCGTAATATACAAGAGGGACCTAGAATGACAAACACATAAACCTTTTTACCCCCACACCACTTATCCTTTTATGGTCCCAACCACACATCAGTTATCCATATCGTCCCAACAATCAACATCCTCACATTCCTTCTTATACCCTAGGTCACTTTCATCGAAGAATCTAAATAAAAAAATCGTTGTCCTTTTCTTCTTTTTTAGAAACAAATCCAGGTTTGTTGTACTATCCCGTATGTACTTTGTTACCTTATTCATTCATATATTTATAGAGTACATGAATATAAATAACTGTGCAGCTTTATATTTTATATTCTATTATTAAATATTTATTTAATTAAAAGTTATTGAAATTATTATTAGGGTTTATGTTTTATAGGTATGGTCAGTATACCCCTTTAAGTCTTGTGCTTGATTCTAACTGTTATTAGGGTTTATCTTTTACAGGACATGGCGGAAACCAAAGAAGTCATATTTAAAGTTCACCACAACGGGAAATTTAAATTTTAGCCACTCCGCTATGTAGACGGTCTCCTTGCTGATGTCTGGTGTTTTAGCTCCACCAGGGGTGCATTTACCAGGGTGCTTGATCATGTTTTAAATGATATTGGAGGGGGAAAATAAGCTTTATTTTATGGTGCACCAAATAAGGCACTCGAAGATGGTTTAACATTGTTGCACATAGACAATGACGTTCGACGAATGTATGACCTTGCGGATGAGAATGGATCCATGGACGTCTACATTGTGCACAAGCAACAGGCTTTGTCACAATTTTATTTCAAAAACATGGTATGGTAGGAAGAGGACGCTGGCATGCGTTGCGGTAGTGCAACACCTTTCAAAAGAAGGAAGCTAACAAAGCGTGTTTCTATCACGAAAACTGATAGAGGGTTCGAGATCAGAGAAAAAGGGGGTGGTGCACAAGGAAATGAAAAAATGTTGCAACATGAGGGTGTGGAACTCCAAACTGGATATGCCGCCGAGAAGGGAAAAGAAAAACTCTTTTATTTAATCCATGAACCCTTCTATTAATAGTTTTATTTTAATTGATGTTTTACCCACTCTAGAAAATCACTCAGATATTTCTTTTAGCGAATAAGAATAAGCCAACAAATGCCTTACAACCAATCATATCGCAACACAACACAACACATGCCTTAGATGCATGGTTGCACTGTTATGAATGTTTGTTGCCTTTAAAAAATATGAGTTTATCGCCAACCATGAGATAGTGCTTCTATGCCCAACTTAGTCTTTCGTTAGGTTTATCTTTATTAAGTCTATCATTTATGATCATATGGTTAAGAATTATGGTTGCCCGATTGTACAAGAAGTATTGCCCAATTATGGCATTTAGTTGCCCATATTGCAAATTGGACAGTGGCCTGAGGTACAAACAAAATTGCCCAATAACATAAACTAGATTGTCATAATTTTCGTGTCTAGATAATAGATGACGATAACGGTTGCGTTTGCTTATTAGAATAGCACAATTGGAGATAAATACGCCCAAAAATACTAACAACTGCTACAAGTGTTAAAACTGTTGCTTTGAAAGTACAAATTAATTTTGATTCAATTCGGGATAAAAAAATAAAGAGTTACAACTGCTAGTACAAAACATAGTTTGTAACATATTGGTTTTCATAAACACATCACATAACACAAAATGGTTCGAATAGTTTGAGGTTTTAGAGAGAGAAAGTGGAAGAGCTTTGGGAACTTAGTGAGACAAAGAAAAATGATATTATGAAAGCTCCAACCCTTTTCCTTGCTAGGCAATGAGTATTTATAGGTTCTTACAAGACACGCCTCCTACAGGCCGTGGATCAGGCATACAGTGGGTAAAGTCCCGTCCGTCCTCCACGGTGTTACTTAACAAACTACTTACTAACATTAAATGACTACGACTATGAGCTTTCTAACGAATACATATACTTGAGGTGACCGACTCTTTAACTATTGGATTTTCTAAATTCTAACAATCTCCCCAAGGAGTTCACCTCAATTACATTGATTACAAGCAGATATTACATTTGGGTGTTCTTGGATTCTTAATTAAGTTCTTTGCTCAGAGCCCGTAGCCTTTGATTCTTCATGTTCGCATGTTTTGTTATTTCAAGTGGAGATCTTTAAGCGATCCACGTGATGGTGAGTTATGAGCCAGCTTTGAGATCACCAGCCACATCAAATCTTTAACTCATCATTTTATTGTATCACCATTATGTGATGTTGTGACTTTCGGACCGACATGCTCATATTTTGGATCATGATATCTTCTTATCAGAGTAGCAGAAGCTTTTGTTGATTCATTATATTTGCAACGGCGTAGCAGAAGCGGAATCTCCTTGACAGGGTTTCACAGCTGCTCTAGCCGTTCTCAAACCGAAACATCTCAAAGAAGACAACACGGAGTGAGTGAACCAGTGAATTGAGATTCACTGATTGATGAAAATGATTTGAAAACAATCGTCTATTGCTTAATATAAAGGGTTTTGCAATACAACGAAGGTTTTATGGAAAAATCAATTATCAATCATAAATACCCTTTTAATTTTGAAAACATAATACACAGTCGACGTGCTAAAGAAAAGAATTTTTGAGCACACCGACCGGTTTTTCAAAGGTATCCGTCAATCCATTTCCTGTACCAAGGTTGATTTCAAGATTTAATCGCTCCATCGTTTGTATCCAGTTGTCACAAGCTTGATCTATTGGATAGATTTCAAGATTCCATCTTCATCGTGAATATTTTACATATCACTCGGATGTTCTGGCAATACCACAAGGATAATGCGTAGGACTCTTAATTATATTCTTACTCTCCACATTGTGTGAAACAACAAGTCTTCAAGAATAATGTGTCCTAACAAGATTTATTGATGATCTTTTGACTCTAGACTCAAAAGTGCACTTTGGTTTCCTAAGCCGGAGACTAGGGAGAGGGTCTCCTTCTTCAATATCATCTATATCTAAGAGAAAGTCGATAGATTATGTCGGTTCCCCGTGAGAATGAAACAAGCCCTTTTAAGAGGAACTTGAGTAGCTTAGGAAGGTTGGTGCAGTGCGTCACTGGGTCCATGACGTCTTGTCTTCAATACCGGCGTTACATTAGTAACCACCAGTAGCATATGAATTGAACCCGGTTTTTGCCCTAAGGTTGAATAAATGGAGGTTATTTCTTAAACCCTTTTCACATTCAATTCTTTTCATTCTTCAACCCTTCAAGGCTTACAGAGACTTCATAACTAGAACCTTGTTGGGTTTATTCCGAAGACTAGCTCGCCTCATTCCGCACTCTTCTCATATTCTCATTTTCTCCTTTTTCATCATACCTAAGGACTCTACACTATCTAGTGGATTGTCCTCGGTAGATCCTCCGGCTCTGGCTGGATCGTGGGAACGAATACCTAACCTAACCATCCTTATAACTTCATGCATAAAGTAAAATTGGTCGGCCTTCTGGTATTGTTCATTCCGCCTCGAAACCAATTGAAAACCATTTGAAAATCAATCAAGGTACTTGTGATATATAACCAAAGCATTTTGTACCTTAATTATTTTTGATACTTTAGAAATTCTCCCCCTCAACATGTGCTTCAAGTGTTAGAAATTATTTTAGCACATGGAGGAAAGAGGAATTTTAAACCCTTAGATTGAGAATGAAAGATCCAATCTTTGATTAACATTTTCTAAAATGATCATCATCACTTCCCGATTAAATCTAGAATTTTAATTACTTTTGATAAAACAATTTGGGAAGGATGAGGTTTTCATTTGATCGCTCCCCCTCAATATGTGCATCGATATTCAAAAGAGTTTTGCACATATTAGAGGGAACCTGCACTTTGAGCTAAATTAATCACGTTTCAATCCATTTTGGTTTAAGGTGAATGCTCCCCCTTAACATGTGCATGAAATTTTGAAATCGCTTGGCACATGTAGGGAGGAGTGCTTTCTATTATATTTCTAAACCATTTATCGAATTGTCAGTTTAAATCCAATTAAAATCACAAATTCTTTCCCGAGCACAATTTTCAAACCCTTTGAGATTTGTGATCTCTGTTGATTTAAATTGATTTTGAAAGCTTTTTGAGGAGACTTGTGACCTTATTTTAAAAACATTTAATTGATAAGGATCAGAGTATGAGACTTTAAACTCCATTGTTTAAAACATGCTTAATGATCTTATGAAAACACACTCTTGGTCTGGATCCAATTGTATAAGGCATTGTTCATTATGATTATCCAAAATTAGACCTTGAACATTTACGTGCCAATTGTTTGAAAAATATTCCTTTTGATATGTTTGAAATCACTCTCCCCCTCAATCAATGACATACGTTGTTGATTGATTGATGGATATATTGATAGATGTTAAGTCCAGATGATTTTCAAAATAAAGATTGTGATATTTCCAAAGCAATTTTGTTTTCATTAGATGACAAATATTTTTCAGAAGAATCTTTTGAAGGAAAAATATTTTGTTGGAAACATTTGTCTTTTTGGCGACAAATATTCCATATAAAATTTCTTTTTAGAATCAGAGAGTGAGGTTTTAAAATTGGATGAAGCATAGCTCTGTTCTTTCTTTAAAAACTGGTTACTGCCTGAAGTGACAATAAACCATCATTTTTTCTCCATCTCATTTTTTTTAAATAAAAGTTTATGTACACTCGAACTTCATCTAAAGACCCATGCCATTCTTGGAGTGACAAATCAAAGTCCATAGATGTTATCGAAGAAGCGAAAATTGATGTGAAAAATAATATTTTGGGCTTTTCAAAGATTTTCGATTTTTATGGATTTTGAAATTTTATATTTTCTATTTTCTTTTGTGGGTTTTATAATTTTGTATTTTCTATAATTTTGTATTTTGATTTTTGATAAGATATGTACAAAGAATAGATGAAGAAACGCTTTTACTCCTCTTCTTCCTCTTGAAAACGTTTGAGTGTCTCCGGTTGTAGGCTCTTAAGACCAAGTCGTGGGAGAATGAACTCGAAACGTTCTCAAGGAAGAGTTTTAGTGAAGATGTCTGCCAGCTGATGAAATGATGTCGAATATCGATATGCTTTGCTCTTGAATGTTGAACATTGTTGCAGCAGATCGAGAGCAATGACACTTTTGTTATCACTGTCTGAGAGGACTTTATTGAATTCAAAGCCATAGTCGATAATGTGATCTCATCCATAGGATTTGAGCACAACAAGATGACATGGCTATGTATTCCGCTTCGTAGAGGATATAGGCGTACTCATTTGTTTCTTTGAAGACCGGTTTACTAACTTACTCCCAAGAACCGAGCACCATCGATGTGCTACGACGTGTATCTTGACACCTGCATAGTGCGCATCCGCATATCTTCGTTAGTGACATATTGGTGTCCTTCGGATACCAAAGTCCCATGTTAATGGTTCCTTGAGATACCGAAAGACCCGTTTAACGTTTCAAGGTGCTTTTGGTAGGCTTAGCACGGTATCTAGCACATGCATACATCAAATGAATATCGGTCTCACGGTTGTGAGGTACATCGAGGATCCAATCATACTTGATATTTCATTTGATCAACCATGATCCCTGAGTGGTCCTCATCCAGTTTTGTGCGCTAAACCATGGGAGTGTCAACAGGGTCACAAGAATCATTTCCAAATTTCTTTAAAATTTCATTAGCATATTTAGATTGATTAATGAAAATGCCTCCGGGACTTTGTGAAATTTGTAATCCCAAGAAAAATGACATTTGCCCCATCATAGACATTTGAAATTTGGAGCCAATCTCCTTTGAAAACGATCGCATTCCTTAGGGTCGGTCGAGGCAAAATAATATCATCAACATAAATTTGAACATGAATTAAGTGTTTGCACGACTTTACGGTGAAAATGTGGGATCAATTGCTCCTTTCTTTGAATCCATTTGTCAATAGGAACTTTGTGGTGTATCATACCATGCCATGAAGCTTGCTTCAAGCCGTAAAGCACCTTCTTCAATCGTTAACATGGGTAGGATGCTCGGATTCACAAAACCTTGAGTTGATCGGCGTAAACTACTTCTTTGAGATCACCATTAAAGCGGTCTTTACATCCATCGATAAACCACCATGTTCTTGCTAGCTGCATTAGCCAGGAAGATTCTGATAGCCTCAATTCGTGCAACCGGAGCAAATGATTCTTCAAAGTAAATACCCTCTTCTTGTCGGTATCCTTTAGCCACTAATCTTGCCTTGTTCTTCAGAACATCACCGTGCTTATCAAGCTTTACTTTAAAGATCCACTTGAGAGCAATGATCATAGCACAATCTGGAGCAAGTACCAATTCCCATACATCAAGACGATCAAACTCATGGATTTCTTCTTGCATAGCACTAAACCAGCTATTTTCAGACATTGCTGTTTTGACATCTTTAGGTTTGATCTTTGATAATACATAATTGAAGAAGCACCATAAGGCATATGTGGCAAGTTGTTTACGAGTGGATACCAGACGAGACGGGTTTCCAATAATGTTGTCCAATGGATGATCATGTGTCTATTTTCTGAGATGTTCATGTGGTTGTTGATGAGGAACTGATGTAGCAGAATTTGGATCCCCTGATGAAGATGGTTCAGGGGTAAATATATTTTTAAACGGTGCATCTTCTGGAGTGGAAAGGGGTTATCTCAATCATAGTTGGCAGAAACATTTCGATGATGTACACTCGAGGATTGAGGATTTGATGATGATGATGAGTGATCTGCAACAGGCGCTTCTTGAGATAAACGCACAAACACAGTTGGATTATCTGTGTTGACTGGATTAGGAGCCGCCACTGTTGATGATGTAGAATGATCATTATCAAGAGGTTTATAGTATTCATCAAACACTGGATCAAACAATTTCTTCAAATCTTCTTCAGAAGGAGGTACATATGGAACAACAGGTGAGGGATTCTGTACAAGAGAAGAGCTAATGGGACCACTCAATGAATGTTGATATGCGGGCCCGGAACTAGATTGTCCAGGAGCCATTTGCTCAGATAGCTCATTGAACGTGACGTGAATAGTTTCCATGATATCTCGGGTTATTTTATTATAGATTTGGTAACCCTTCCGGTTTGGTACGTACCCAACAAAAACTCCAATGTCTGCCTTAGCTCTTAACTTTCCTAAATCTTGACCATCATTTGTTGGATAACATAAAGCACCAAATACATGAAGGAAGGAAATATCTGGTTTACGGTTGTGGACAAGTTCGTAAGGAGTTTTTCCATGAGTGGTGTGAATAAGGGAACGATTTTGGGTGTAGCATGCAGTGGCAATGGCTTCAACTCAGAGAAATATTGGAACCTTTGAGTAGATCAGCATAGTCCTTGCGGCTTGACAAGAGTCAATTTAGTCTTTCAACTACACCGTTACGTTGAGAGTCGTGGAACACTTCTTTGATGGTGATTCCAATGCTTTCATAAAATGACTTAGTTCTTTGTTAACAAACTCGGTTCCATTGTGCATTCGAATAATTCGACAATTTTATTAAGTCGAACCTCTGTTTGTTTGATAAGTTTGATGATGACATCTGGAGTCTCATCTTTTGACCTCAAAAACTTAACCCAAGTAAACCGAGAGTAGTCATCAACTACGACTAGCAAATATTTCTCCCCGTTTATAGTTTGCACTCTCATGGGTCCGCACAAATCCATATGAAGAGTATGAAGAACTTTCATAATTGATTTTGCAAGTTTGGGTTTATAGGCGTATTTCTTGCTTTTTCCCAATTGGCATGCTGAACAAAGATGGTCGTTCTCATATTTCAATCTGGGCAAACCTCTTACGAGGTCCTTTCTAGAAAGATCATTTATGGTTCCGAAGTTCAAATGATTGAGACGACGATGCCATAACCATGACTTTGTTTTTGAAGCCTTTGACAACAAGCAGATTGGAGAAGACTTCATCATGTCTTCGATAGAGATGGTGTAAAGATTGATTCCACGGGTTCCTTTTAAAAGTTCAACACCATCAAGTTCTCTAACGAAGCAAGTATGTTTTCTGAAGGCCACTTCTAGATCTGAGTCATAGAATTGACCTACAGAGAACAAATTATGACCAAGACCTTCAACATGGTGGACCCTGGAAATTACAGTGTCACCAACAACATAGTCTCCGTAACCCATAATTGCACCCAAAGTGGTCGTTCCCGAATCTAACAGTCTCGATGAATTTACTCACGAAGTTCATGAGCCGCGAGCGATCTCCAGTCATATGCTTGGAACAACCTGAGTCTAAATACCACCAAAACGATTTATACGACCTGCAGTTGAATGCGAGACAAGTATGGATATTTGGATAATTTGGATCCCCATGCAAGAATGGGTTCCATTTGGTTAGTAAATGAGATTGGAACACCCGCATAAAGCGAGAATCAATGATATCATTAGAGGTAGATGCAGGACTAGTAGTGACAGTAGATCTATTCAAAGTATGTTTACTTCCCAAAGGTATAATTCTACTAGTGGGCATCCATTTCCTAATGGGCATTGATCTAGATAATTTAGGGCACAATTCATTAAGATTGAATTTACGACCAGTAGGTTTCCATTGATAACCCACATTACTAAATTTTCTTCCTGTTGGTTTCCAATGTTTTTTAACCTTTTTCCACCATGGTTTTCTGACATCCTTAACATGTTTAGCAGTTCTAAAAATTTTGACTAGAGACTTAACAACATATTTTACTTCATTCACATCACATTCATGATAAGTATCAGAAACCAAACATTCATTACATGTTTTGCAAATTGTAGCAGAATTCGAATTAATTACAGTACGCTTATAGCTAATACTAGAATCAACACGATTCGTTTTATTAAACTCAAACTTATTGTTCCTAGGATGGTCTTCTACTTCCTTTCCTTGATCACTCTTAGCTTGTGAGGTCCTATCTTGTATTGTATTGCCTGAAGGCTTTGACCTGCTTTCCTTAGTGTCACTGATTACTCCTGTAGAGGGAACGATGGGAACTTTAGTTGGTTTTAGTACTTTTTGCATTCCTGGTCTAGAAGTGTTGGGATCTGAAGTACTAGGAGGCACATCAAAGGATACTTGCTTGGCTTAGGGCATAGAGCAAGGCATAACTACTCTATCTTTCTTAATACCAAATTTAGGACATATAGTTATTATGCATTCTAACAGCTCCTGAGATTGTTTGGCATATAAGCAGGCATCCTTAATCGCACTATCAAGTGGCTTCTCTATCTTATGCTCTTCAACAATCTCACGGAGACATTCTAGATTATCCTTAAGGTACGAAAATTATGTTTGAAGTGCAAATTGATTATTCCTAAGATGAGGTGGAATGTACTTCACAGTCATAGCATATTTAGCACAAGCAGGCACCTTTGGTGCAGTAGTCTCACCATTTGTGATTGGCATTTTCCCTTTTACCTGACTCTTCAGATTCTCAATTTCATTTTTCAAAGAAGTTACCTTTTCGTTGTTCTTGTCATGAGTGACTTTAATTGATTCATATAACTCTTTGAAATGCAATTTTACCTTTTCATTTTCCGCTAGAAAACATTCATTTTCATGTTGTAATGCATTAATGATGTTTTGAAGATGAAAAATCTGAGAATTCTGAGAATCTAAAGGAGGAGGCATTTGGGAGCCAGTCACATCATTCTTTTCACTCTTTATTTGTAAGATTTGGGTTTTCAATCGTTTGATCGTGTTACAATGAGCTCGAATATGTTCATCACATTTGTTAATTTCAAAACTATATCAAACTCAGGAATATCCGAGGATGTCTTGGCATTTAAGGTTTTAACATTTTCTTTTAGATGTTGATATTTTAATTGCAAAGCAAGATGGTCAACTTCCAATTTAGAAAAATGTTTGACCAAGTTATCATGATCATCTTGTTCTATTTTCTCATACAATTTTGAATTTGTGGACTCAAGCTCAATGACACGATCATGGGAAACTTTCAAGGCAACAGATAATTCATGAAATTGAGAAGCAGTGATAGAATAATTTGTATCATGAAGGATATTAGATTTCACAAACACACTAAACCATAATTACAAGTGGCGTACAAGAAGGTTTTTAGAGAGAGAAAGTTAGAGGTTTAGGGAACTTAGTGAGAGAAAGAAAAGATCTTATTATGAGCTCCACTCTCTACCTTGGAAGGTAGAGTATTTATAGTCTTACAATAAGCGCCACACACAGGCATGGATCGGGCATTCGGTGGGTAAAGACCGTCCGTCCTCCACGGTGTTAATAAACTAAATACTACTTAACATAAATGAACTATGACTACGAGCTTTCTAACGATTACATATACTTGAGGTGACCGACTCTTTAATACATGGAATTTCTAATTCTAACAATCTCCCCAAGGAGGTCACCTCAAACATATACTAAAATTACATTGAATACAAGCAGATATTACATTAACAATTGTTCTTGCATTCTTGATGTAGTACTTTGCTCAAGCTCGTAGACATTGAATCCACTCATTGCATGTTTGGTTAATCCAAGTGGAGGTCTTTCTTGATCCACATGATAATAATTTTAAGCCGACTTTTGAGATCATCACTAACAAAATCTACGAGACATCCATTGTGGTGTTGGTATTATGTGATGTTGTGACTATCGGACCGACATGCTCACATTCGGATCATGATATCTTCTCATCGGTAGTGGAAGCTTTCGTTGATTCATGATATTGACGTAGCGAAGCATGGAGTGAAAATATCGAGTCATTGATGCACTTATCATGAATTCTTTTGAGATGAATGTGTAGTGTGAGCATGCGGCTATGGATGACCGCTTCATTACGATCGGTACGTCAAGCGTCGGCGCGCACGCATGTGATTAGCAATAAATCGCACGAAAGTGTCTTTGATCACTTCGTTGAATTGAGGTACACGACCCATGGTTCCCGTTGATCGAGACAAATCTTTGCCGATGATCGGTATAATTCGAAGAATTTCCTTGACGGGGTTCGCTTGTTGCTCTAGTCGTTCTCAAACCGGAGCGTCTCAAAGGAGACAACACGGAGTGAGTGAACCGTGAATAGAAATTCACCGATTGATGAAAGATATTTGAAAAACAATCGTGTATTGCTCAATAAATTGTTTTTGCAATACAACGAAGGTTTTAATGAACATCAATTATCAATCATAAAACACCTTTGATTTGAAAAATCCGTACACAGTCGATTTGCTAAAGAAAAGAGTTTATAAGCACAAAGACCGGTTTTCAAAGGTATCCGTCGATCCATAACTGAACGGGATTGATTCAAAGATTGAATCGCCCATTGTTTACATTCATTTGTCACATGGTGATCTATTTGATAGATCTCACATACCACCCACGGGAGCTTGTTTGATGTTGGCTCGAAGGCTTTCCATCTTCATTGTGAGTATGTTTGCATATCACTCGGATGTTGGCAATACCACAAGGACAATGCGTGGGACTCAAGATAAAATCTCTTTTCCACATTGTGTGAAAGAGAGTCTTCAATGAAAGTGTCCTAATGAGATTTATTGATGATCTCGTTGTTCTAGACTCAATATGTGCATATTTGGATCTGTGTGGGAGACTAGGGAGAGGTCTCCTTCTTCAATATCAACAATCTCTAAGAGAAAGTCCATAGACAATGTAGGTTCCCGTGAGAATGAAACAAGTCCTTTTAAGAAGAACTTGAGTGGTTTGGAAAGTTGAAGTGCAAGTCGTCCTTTGGGTCCATGGCGTCTTGTCTTCAATACCGATGTTACCATCGGTAGCATATGAATTGAACCGGTTTACGCCTAAGGCTGAATATATGGAGGCTATTTGTTTCACCCTTTTCTCATTCAATTCTTTTCATTTTCAACCCCTTGATGCTTACCGAGACTTCAACAAGAACCTTGTTGGGTTTGTTCGATACTAGCTCGGTCTCGATCCGCACTCTTCCCATATCTCATTTTCTCCTTTTATCATCATACCTAAGAGCTCTACACTAACTAGTGGATAGTCCTGGTAGATCCCTCCGATTACGGCGGATCATGGGAACACATACCTAACCTTATCATCCTTATATCACCGTACATAAAGTAAAGTTGGTCGGTCTATTTGGTATTGTTCATACGCCATTGGAACCAATTGAAAACCAATTGAAAATCAATTGGATACTTAAGATGTATTATCAAAGCATTTTGTACACGAATTGTTTTGATATTTTAGAACAAGAGCTCTCCTCAACATGTGCATCAAGTGATTGAAATCGTTTTGCACACGGAGGCAAGAGAAAGAGTTATCTTCTTTGAAATCCATTTTCTAAAGATATCAACATCACTTCACTGATCAAAACAAGTAGATAAAGCATTTTGGGAAGGATGAGGTTTTCACAATTTTGCTCCCCTCAATATGTGCATTAAGATTTGAAAAGATTTTGCACATACTAGAGGAACATGCACATGATATAAATTGATCACGTTTGGATCTTTGTGGTTTAAGATAGATGCTCCCCTCAACATGAGCATGGAAAATTTGAAATCGTTTGTCACATGTGGGAAGGAGAGCTTGTACATTCTTGTAAAACCATTTACCGAATTGTCAGTTTAAATTCAATTTCAATCACAAATTCTCCCCCGATCACAAATATCAAATCATTTGAGATTTGTGATCTCTGAAGATTTAAATTGATTTTGAAATCTTTTTAAGGAGAATTGTGACTTGATTATGAAAAACGTTTTAACTGATAAGGATCGGATTTTAAGACTTTAAACTCCATTGATTAAACATGCATAAATATCTTTTGAAAACAATTGAATGACAAATAACTTTTTGATTTAATTGAAATCATTCTCCCCCAATCAATGACATAGGTTGTTGATTGAGAGATATATTTTGACAAATAAGTCCGGATGATTATCAAAAATAGAGTCAGAGTTATTTTTCAAAAGCAGTTTAGTGTTCGAGAAAAATGTTTATAGAATCGAGCATGGAATTTGAGAACATGAAAATCATGGCTCATTCTTTCTTTAATGAGTTCTTTGCTGAAATGACAATAAACCATTTATTCTCTTTCTCCCAAATTTTATTTTATTTTATTTTATTTTATTTTTTAAATAAAATTCAAACAATATCTAAAGTCCGTGTCATTCTTTGAATGACAACACAAAACCGTAGATATTATCGAATCGAGAAAAACATGACAAAAGACAATATATATATTTTTGAATTTTCAAGATTTTCAATTTTATGGATTTTCTAAAGTTTTATATTTTCTATTTGCTTTTGAAGGTTTTGTAATTTTGTATTTTGCTTTTCGAAAGATATTTACAAGAGATAGATGAAGGAAACCTTTACTCCTCTTCTTCCTCTTGAAGGCGTTTGAGTGTTTCGAGGTTGAAGGCTTTTAAGGCCAGTCGTGGAAGAATAAACTCAAAACGTTCTCTAGGAAAACTTTGGTGAAGATGTACGCTAGCGGTATTGGACCTCACAAAATAGAGTTCCACCACACCTTTTCCACTTGTTCCACGATGAAATGATGTCGAATGTCGATGTGCTTTGCTCTTGAGTGTTGTACGTTGTTTCATGAGAGAAATAGCACTTTTATTATCACGGTCTGGAGGATTTTGTTAAATTCAAAGCCATAGTCGGATAATTGGGATCTCATCCATAGGATTTGAGCACAACATGATGACATGGCTATGTATTTAACCTCTGTAGAGAAATATAAGTACTCATTTGCTTAGCGAAGACCGACTCACAAGCTTATCACCCAAAAACCGAGCACCTCGGGCGTACTTTGGCGAGTATCTTGACACCTGCATGATCGGCATCGCATAGGTCATTAGTGACATACCGGTGTCCTTGGTGCAAAGTCCCATATTGATGGTTCCTTGGAGATACCGAAGACTCGTTTAACCGCTTCAAGGTGCTTTTAGTAAACTTAGCACGGTATCTAACACACATGCAAACGGCGAAAAAGATGTCGGTCTACTAGGTGTGAGGTACATCGAGGATCCAATCATACTACAATATTTCATTTGGTCTACCATGATCCACGAGTGGTCCTCATCTAGTTTAGTTCGTTCAATCATGGGAGTGTCAACGAGGTCAGCTTGAATCAAATCCAAATTTCTTTAACATTTCATTTGCATATTTAGATTGATTTATGAAGATGCCTCGGGACTTTGTGAAATTTGTAATCCCAAGAAAAATGACATTTGTCCCATCATTGACATTTGAAATTTTGAACCCATTTCATTTGAAAAGCGGTCACACTCATTGAGGTCGATCGAGGCAAAATGATATCATCAACATAAATTTGAACATGAATTAAATGTTTGCACGACTTCTGGTGAACAATGTTGGATCAACTACTCCTTTGCTAAATCCGGTAGATAGAAGAAACTTTGATAGTGTATCATACCATGCCCTAGAGCTTGCTTTAAAGCGTAAAGAGCCTTCTTCAATCGATAAGCGTGAGAAGGGTGCTCTTGATTCACAATTCCTTGAGTTGGTGGCGTGACGACTTCTTTAAGATCTCCGTTGAAATGCCGTCTTTACATCCATTTGATAGACCACCATGTTCTTACTAGCGGCATTAGCCAAAAGATTACGATTGCCTCGATTCGAACAGCAGAGCAAAAGATTCTTCAAAGTCAATACCCTCCTCTTGATGGTATCCTTTAGCAACTAATCGAGCCTTGTTCTTGACACATCACCATGCTCATCAAGTTTCACTTTGAAGATCCATTTTAGAGCAATAATCATAGCACAATCTGGGCGGTACTAACTCCCATACATCAAGTCGATCAAACTCATGAATTTCTTCTTGCATGGCATTGAACTAGCTATCTTCATTCATGGCGGTTTTAACATCTTTTGGTTCGATCTTAGAAATCTTGAGTTGAAGAAGCACCATAAGGCATCGGTTGCAAGTTGTTTCGTGTGGATCTTGGATGAGAGGATTTCAATGATGTTGTCTAAGGGATGATCGTGAGTCCATTTTCTAAGGTGTTCATGTGGAAGTTGTTGAGGGGCCGAGGTAGCAGTCGATGTCTCTGAAGAAGATGGTTCGATGATGATTCGGGAGCAAATATGTTTTCAAATGGAGCATCTTCGAGGAGTAGCAAAGGATTAACTTCATCATTGATGCGAAGCGGTTCCATGATGTACATTTGAAGATAGATGATTTGTTGATGAGGCGAGTTATCGGTGACGGTGCTTCTTGACTTAATGATATTGAGGCGAAGGATTGACTTCATTCTCGGGGATATGGCGACCTCTGTTGTGGGAATTGTCGGTTCAATAGCACTTGGCTCATAGAGTTCATCAAACATCGGATCAAACAATTTCTTCAAATCATCTTGATTGGAGGTACATATGGAATATTGGAGAGGAATTTGGTACAAGGATGAACCAATGGGATGTTTTGAAGTGCGGTCGAGGCTGGATTGTCAGAGCCATTTGACGGTCGACTCATCAAGCGTAACGTGAATTGTTTCCATGATATCTCGGGTTCTCTTATTGTAGATTCGGTAACCTTTTACATTTGGTGCATAGCCTACAAATACTCCAATGTACCTTTGGCTCTCGGTTTTCCTAAATCTTGACCATCATTAGTTGGATAACATAAAGCACCAAACACACGAAGGTATGATAGATCAGGTTTTCGATTGTGGACAAGTTCGTATGGAGTCTTTCCATGAGATGTGTGAATTAGAGATCTATTTTGAGTGTAACAAGCGGTGGCAATAGCTTGACCCATAGAAACATTGGAACCTTTGAGTAGATCGGCATTGTCCTTGCGGCTTCTACAAGAGTTCGGTATCGTCTTTCAACTACACCGTTCGTTGAGGAGTTCGAGAACACTTCTTTGAGGACCGATTCCAACATTTTCATAAAAATCATTGAATACTTTATTAACAAACTCGGTTCCATTGTCGGTTCGGACGATTGACTGTTTTGTTGAGTCGATCTGAAGTTGTTTAATGAGTTTAATGATGACATCCGGAGTTTAGTCCTTTGTCCTCAAAAACTTAACAAGTGAATCGGAGTAGTCATCAACCACTACTAACACATATCTCTTCCCATTAATAGTTTGCACTCTCATTGGAGCGCACAGATCCATATGAAGGGTATGAAGAACTTCCATTCTGAGTTTGTGGGTTTTGGTTTGTGGGCATATTTCGTGCTTTTCCGAATTGACAAGGTGAGCAAAGATGATCTTTTCATATTTTAATCTGGGTAAGCCTTTGACTAGATCCTTTCGGAAAGGTTGTTTATGGTACCGAAGTTCAAGTGATTGAGACGAGCGATGCCATAACCAAGACTTTGTTTTAGAAGCCTTTGACGACAAGCGATTGAGAGGACTTCATGATGTCATCGATAGATATGGTGTATAGGTTAAAACCTCGGGTTCCTCTTAACAATTCTACACCATCAAGTTCTCTAACGAAGCAAGTATGTTTTCTGAAAGCTACTTCTAGATTGGAATCACAAAATTGACCAACAGAGAACAAATTATGACCAAGACCTTCCACATAATATACCACGAAATTACACTTTTACCAACCACATAATCTCCATAACCCATAATAGCTCCAAATGGTCATTCCGAATCTAAGCGTCCGATGAATTTACTCACGAAGTTCATGAGCATGACCGTCGCCATCATATCTTGGAACGGCTGAGTCCGGTACCACAAAATGATTTGAGCGAGCTACGGTTGAACACAGACAAGAATGGATAAGCGGATAATTGAGATCCCCATGCAAGAATGGGTTCCATTTGGTTAGTAACAATGGTTGGAACACCCACATCGAAATAGAAGCATTCATATAAGAAAATAAGGCAATGGAATCATTATGAATAGATGTAGTACTAGTGTACGTATTAGCCCTATTCAAAGTGTGCTCACTTCTTAAGGAATAGTTCTACCAACAGCATCCATTTTCTAGTGGGCATTGTCGATTAGTCTTATGACCAATAGGTATCCAATGATAGCCTATCTTACTAAATGTTCTTCTGTGGGTTTCCATTGTTTTCTAACTTTCATTCGCCTTTGCCTTTTGCCTTCTTAGCATGATATTTTTCCTTGACAAGATTCACTGGGATTTGAAAGTATTAGACAAAGTGTTCATACCACATTCATGATTAGCAGCGTAATGCAAGCGAGACATCATTACAAGGTTTGCAAATAGTATCGAATTGAATTAATTACGATGCGCCTATGGCAAATACTAGAATCAACACGATTCGTTTTATTCAGCTCAAACTTAAAGTTCCTAGATTGGTCTTCTACTTTCTTCCAATGCACATTCTTAGCTTGCAAGGTCCTATCATTCCTTGTATTGTCTTGAGACTTTGACCTGCTCGCTTTAATGTCAATGATTACTCTTGTAGAGGGAATGGGAACATTAGTTTGTTTTGTTACTCTTTGCATCTCCTGTTTAGATGTACTGGGATCTGAATTACATGCAGACACACTAAGGTTCACTTTCTTAACACTAGAAGTGCTGGGATTTGTACTCCTAGAAGGCACACTAGAGTTCGCTTTCTTAGCATTAACAGATCTGGAATCTGAACTACTTAAAGGCACACTAAGGTTCACATTCAAAACATTGGGCATCGAATGAATATCATACTTGGCACTAGGCATCGAACATGGAATCAAAGGATTAACTCTCTCACCTAAGGACTTTGGGCATATTGTGATTAAGCATTCTAGAATTTCTTGAGATCTTTTGGCATATAAGCATGCATGCCCAATTGCATTGTCAAGTGGTTTATCTAATTTATCCTCTTCAACAATCTCACGTAGACATTCTAGACAATCCTTAAGGGATGAGAAATATGTTTGAATAGCAATTTTGTTATTCACGAGATGAGGGAACATATTTCCTGGACAAAACATATTTATTACAAGAGTGAACCTTTGATACACCATTCTCCCCATTGGTCATTGGCATTTTCCTTTTACGACTCTTGATTCTTAATTTCCTTTTGCAATGAAGCTATTTGTTCGTTATTTTGTTACGAGTGACTTTTATTGATTCAAATAACTCATTGAAATGACGTTTAACCTTTTCATTTTCTTCTAAAAACTTTCGTTTTCCTTTTGTAATGCATTTACTAAGTTTTGAAGATGAAACGTTTGAGAATTCTGAGAATCTAGATGATGAGGCATTTGGGAGCCTGTCATATTGTTTGTTTGACCCTTTAATTGAGAGATTTGTGCTTTCAATTTTTTGATCGTGTTGCAATGAGCTTGAATCTATTCATCATGTTTGTTAATTTGAAAAACGCATCAAACTCTGGAGCATCCGAGGATGTCTTGATATTTGAAGTTTTGACATTTTCTTTAAGATGTTGATATTTTGGTTGTAAATTAAAATGCTCAACTTCTAGTTTAGAAAATGTTTAACCAAATTGTCGTGATCATCGGTTCAATTTTCTCATTTAGTTTAGAATTAGTTTTTTCAAGCTCAATGACACAATCATGGGAGACTTTCGAGCGCAGATAATTCATGAAATTGGGAAGCATTAATAGAACAATTTGTAGCGATGAAAAACACATCTTGAGCAACACATTCGATAATAAGAGTCTCATTTAATGTATGCAAGTTCTTTCTCTCAATCTCATTATATTTTAGTGCTCGCTCATAGTCACTAACCTCAACTATCATTGCATCAAACTCCTTTTCCATTTCTTTAATGTCTAAGTTCATTCCCTTTTAAGACTTTCAAAATGATCTTTTATTTGTTTAAATAAAGGCATGACTTGATTAAATAACATTCTTTTGTTTGCTCAAAACCCTTTCCCTTGATTATGCCGGTGGGTGTGATCCTTTTCTTACAAGTTTTCTCAAAATCAACAAATAGTTGAAAAACAACATATGGTGATTAATTAAGTTCTTGCTTTTAGTGGCAATAGTCCTAGGAACTAGATGCATTGGTGTATTAGGAGGATACCACGATCGCTCTAGGCATTTTCCTAAGGGAGGTTGGTTTCAACAATATTTTCGACTTTACGCTTATCTAAGTCCATTTTCGAACACTTGTTCGGGGAGTTAACAATGTCGAGGCTTAAACTTGTTTAAGGCAATCCAATTCTCCTTTTGTAATCATAGGGTGTGATAATTACTTTCTTTTCTTTACATTTTGGATCATCTAGTTTCTTGTTCATCTTTTCCCTAGTGACTTCATCGATTTCTTATCTTCCTCGAGCATTCAAGCGCAACTAGGTTTGTCTAGGTTTAAGGTTTCATTACCATCATAAATTACCTTATGTGCAATTCTAGCCTTTTTAATGACCTCAGGATTAGGTTCCTCAACAAGGGTAATGATATGCTTCTCGCTTAAGACTCTATGCTTAGTGTTCATGTGAGCAGTCTGAATGGTGTTCCCTTGTATGTACAACTTGTTTTCAAGTTTGTTTTTCAAAGTTTTCAGAGTAGAAAAATCTTTCAAGAGTTTTGATTCCTTAGCATTAAATTCTTTCTTAAGCATTTTCACATTTTCTTGAAGTTCTTATTTTTGCTTAGCAGTTTTAGAAAGCTTTTCTTGCAAGGAATTTAACTCTTATTTTAATACTTCTTCTAAAATTTCTTTTCTAATGATTATGCGCGACTTGGTCATCCATTTCACGCTCACGAGTGGTCAACTCAAACTTAGCTCGTTGTTCATAAATGGCAACCCGTTCTTTATAGGCATTCGAGTTCGAGACTATAGAATCATCAAGGGTACATGCGGTGAATTCATCAACGACATAGTCATCATTGATGCGAGAAGATGCATTACTTGGTGCGGTCTTAGTTTCACTTTGTTTCACATATTGATCGTATGGGACAACATTACTATTACCCATATTATCAATATCGAGTCATAAGTCTCAATAGATTGTACATCATTATGCATCGTTAAACTCATCAATATCATCATATAGTTTTAATACCTACGAGATGATTTTGTCTTTGGATGGTCCGGTATGTGGTGAAGAAGAGACCTTAGGAGAGACCATTGGAGAAATGCTAGCCATGAAAATTGTTTGTGTGAAGGTTCATCATCAACATCGAATCGTATGCATCACAATCGACTACTTGAAGGCATTCGATGATTATGACCTATCTCTTGAATCGGCTGTTCATCAACATCGACATCATAGGTTTTGCCATTTCCTTGACAAGAAATAGTAACTCCTCTTCATCCAAAGTTGCTCCATTGTCTTGAGCTTGTACTAGCGACATCTTATCCCTGAAGTACTCAACATTACATGGATGTTTTGGAGATGTGCGATTCCTTGCAATGTGTCCTCACCACCACAGTTATAGCATTTGATCGGCTTAGCTTGACTTTGATTTCCATTCCTTCCCGATTCGATTTGCACCATAACCTCCACCGCTCCACCTTTCTTTGATCAAGCGCCTTTCTTGAACTAGGCGCCCCATAATTTTCTCATCTCGATCAAAGCATGATTGTGAAGATTGGGCGGTTCGATCTCATTGTTGGTGTGAAGTACATTAGTGTGAGGTGAAAGTGTCTGTTCTCTTTAACCATGAGTGCCGGTTGATTGATGAAATGTTCCATGACAACATTAGCATCTAGTTGCTTGAACCTTGGATCGGGAATGAGTTTGTGATTACCATCTCCATGGTACAACTTGAGAAGCTTTGGTGGTAATCCCAACATTTGTGTAAAAGCAGTTGAATCGGTTGTTGAGCTTGTTTCTCCACGAGCTTTGGCGATCAAGAATCCTCTTTTCAAACATGGCATGTCTCTCATTTGAAGAAGGAAGGCATAGAGTTGCTCATAATTCGTATTCTTGATCCTTTAGTGAGCTTCAAGTGACAAATTTGTGCCATTCGGGTTCATGTTGTTAACAAACTTTGAGTTCGGTGAATGTTAGGCATAGTCATTCGATGTTCCTCATGTCATTCACCGACATGAAATCTCACATAGTACTCATAGACACTCTCATCCGGTTTCATCTTGAAGTGCTCAAATTCATCGACAGGTTGTGATTCTCGGTCTTCAACAGTTAGCTCGAACCGAGAGAAGCATCTTGACATTATCCCATCGACTTTTGCCTCGGTATTGTGATTGATAAGCTTGTAGATGTCTTTTGGTAGGCCTTGCGATTATAATGTTAGAAGCTCGGATATCGCATCGAATCTCTTTCCTCCTTATCATCGAGCTCATCATACATCTTTGGTCTATCCATTCAGTAAATCAAAGTTCCATCTTGATGATATCAAGTACATCTCTAGTAGTCACAACCCGGTAAGGTCCTTCATCAATGGATTTGAGAATGTTAACCCCATTTTCTTTTCCAAGGCAGTACAATCGATTCGTTGAGCCCAAGAATCGTAGTCGATTCTGTCAAGCATTGGTGGACGAGTATCCAAGCCGGTGCTTGAACATCCTCGACAGCAGTGGAAATGATTGTAAAGCGTTGGAAGACATGTTAGCGGATTAAGCGGGATTTTAAAACTCTATGATTAAGCAGGAAATAAATTCTTTCACGGGTTTTCTTGAATCAAGAAAACCGTATTCAAAAGATATCACCCAGTCGCTAGGAAAGCTGTGAACCAAGTCGCTAAGTGCTAAGTCGCTATAGTTCCAAGTCGCTAATATCATAGACAAGTCGCTATATAACAACTCGCTAAGATTCAAGTCGCTAGCAAAATTTTGACAGCAATTCGCTAAGATCCAAGTTGTTAAATAGCAACTCGCTATGCACCAAATCGCTAACACCAAGTCGCTAACGAACAAAAGTACAAGTCGCTAACTTCCACCAAGTCGCTACCCGTAGTGGAGAATCCACTAAGTGTACTGTTTGTCGGCTTGTCTCACTAGACAAGTCGCTAATCCTAAATCGCTAGCAACACAAACTGCAACTCGCTACCAAATTCTAAAGCAAGTCGCTAGCAAGAAAACTTATCCGTGGCTCAAGTCGCTAGCATGAAAAACCCATCAACACCACTTTTCAATCCAAAAACAATCCAACCACGATGATTTAAGCCTTCTAAATCAAAACCTAAACACTTGTGATGATTCTAAACACAAAAGTACAATCAAAATCCAAACTTTAACACTAGAAATCAACCAAATGATGCAAAACCACTAAACTTTTCAAACTCAAAACCACCTAAAACCACTAGAAATCCAAAGATATGTAAGAGATGATCTAACCATGGCTCTTGATACCAATTGAAGGATATTAGATTTCACAAACACACAAACCATAATCACAAGTGGTATAAGAAGGTTTTAGAGAGAAAGTTAGAGGTTTAGGAACTTAGTGAGAGAAAGAAAAGATCTTATTATGAGCTCCAACTCTCTACCTTGGAAGGTAGAGTATTTATAGTCTTACAATAAAATGCACACAACGGGTTGTGGATCGATACTTTGAGGCATATCACTTTTTGGACCACTTTTTTAATTTGAAAATGGACCGAGGGCAACCGCTGTCATTGGACAACTCAACCACATTGTGACAAGTGTCCCGTATGTGTAAGGTCTTGTTTTTGGGCAACTAACGTTCGTTGGGCAACCGTATATTTTAAAAAGGGTTTTATCGTCATTTTACCTTACATAAAAAGTAGACATTTGAATAGTGAAAGTAAAGTGCATTTATAGTCAAAATCCAATACTCACTCGTCTTCATCATTCGTCTTCTTCACTCTCTGTTTTTTCCTTCTCGCATAATAACATTCTTAGTTACTGTTTTCACAAATGAAACCGTCTGCTTTGTCATCACCTCTCTTCCTCCTAACGTAAACTGTTCATTGCAACATAATTTTTCCTTTCGCGACATTTTTTTCAAACAAGCAAACCACCTTCGATTGCTCAATCTTTTTTTCCAATAATGTGGCAAAATATGGTATGTAAATATTGTTATTGTTGTTTATTACATATGATTTATTTCCAATTGGTTCTATGTTATAATAAATCGTTGTTGTTATTCGATTATTGCCTATGTTAGATAGGTGTTAATTCCATTTTACAATCCATTGCTCTTTTTTATGTCTGTCTGATTCGTAATTATGTAGTCTATAATACCTTAGATGTAGTTAGTTAAGTATGTAACATTACTTGTTTCATTAAAAAATTTAGTGGCACTTTGTAGACCAATAAGGAGTCGTTGAAATGGGTCCAGGTCCAGCCATTGAATATGGTATATTAGGGTAGCTGGTTTAGATGCATCATCCGATATGACTATGCTATTGTTTACGACGTTGGTATAGATTCCTTCTATGGTCTGAATTAATTTTTCATTTTTGTTGACCGTTTTTAGGAATCTAAGTTAATAATTACGAGTATACTGAACTACTTTCCATTGATAAAGCAAAAGTTAGGCCCCAAAACGCCGCATCTTGTTTAGGAATACCTGTTTTGGAAGATGGATTGATCTCTTGTATTTTGAACATGAAACACAGAGCATTGATTATATGCTAAGGAAACAACATACAGATGACGATGCTCATTATGATATGCCCTTCATTTTTTAAATTGAAGGACATGCTTTACATTTTGGTCATCGTGAGTTTTGTCTAATGACAGGGCTGCGGCTTGGACCTGTAAGCTTTGGGTTGTATACATCTGGTTCTCACAATTTTCGTAACATGTTATTTCCTGACAAGCAAGGCTATATTCTAACCAACTATGACGTAATTGGTGTTATCCAGGATTAAGAGCGGTTTCGACAGATATCTGATGAAGATGTTGTACGTCTTTGTCTTTTGTTAGCCTTAGAGGTGATCTTTATGTGTCGTTTGTTGACATGCGAGGTGGATGATACACTGATGAGGTTAGTTGATAATCTAGATGATTGGAATGCTTTTACATGGGGTGACCATATTTGGACTCATTTATACGACCAACTTCATAATGTATTTGATAAGCACACGGATGACCACCTTTTTAGATTAAAGAAAGATCCAAAGGTTTGTCCGACATACACAGTGTCTGGATTTCTGTTTGGGTTTCAGGTATGCATTTTCCAACTTAACCTTATTACTGAGTTCTATATTTAAAAGTTTATGTTTCTTTATCTTAATTTTTTATTCGTATAGGTGTGGATCCTTTAGTCCTTTAAAAAATGTCATGTTTGGTGGGTTAAACATCCAAACGTGATACCAAGAGCACTAGGCTCTTCTAGGAAGTCCATCTTTAAAAGAACTGATCGTTTGAACCTTTTTCAAAGGTAAGCTGTTAAACTTTGTGGTTATTTATTACTTGTTTATAGGTAAAAGTAAACATACGAGAAAAGTATATGTTCCATTTCCACCTATTTAAGTCAAGGCATATGCATAAATACTAAAAGGATATGCACAAATAGTCACAGCAGATTTGGTGCACATATTATAGATTAAGCAGATAACAACCATTATAGTTTTTAGTACATCAACAAACCAGTAGATAAGGTAAGCAGATGTTACTTGTAAGCCATTTTCTTTTTCCCTTTGCCTTTGCCTTTGTCACCGCTCCTGCTGTTGTGGAGGGATTATTTATGCCAAATTTCTTCTCTTTAATATCAGCCCATGTTTGTTTATTTGCAAGTCCTATTACGAATCCTTTTACCCGGGAGGTTCCGACTTTGGGCATCACTAATGAAGGCTTTTTCCTCAAAACTCATAAGCGTTGCCCTTTTCAGCAGATCGTCACGGTAAGCTACCACATCGGGTCTGTGTCGAATAGTCACTTGAGTGTGTAGGTAGACAAATAGCTGGATATAGAGCTTGAATCACTTTCGAGCTTTCAACGTTTGGGAAGTATGAAGCCCATGGATTACATGGTGCATTGTATCTGAAGTGCTTGAGGACTTTGTTATGCTTGAATCGGAAGAGATTGTTATGATATCGCAAAATAAACAAACACTTTAAAGATGCGTGAAAACAAGCTTAGCATTAGCAAAATAAGATTCTGAAACAAAAACCCACCGACTTTTTTGTAGTCATTTTATTAGGGTTTCTTGATATGTGTGTAAAACCGGTGTTAATGTGCGTCTCATTTATGATTGTGCATGTGACTATAAATCTCACTATAAAAGAAAGCCTCTACCTAACCGCATTTAAAAGCATTAACATCCTAATAAATGCTAGGTTGTTGACCTTATCCCTTAACTTTTAAATTATAACTAAAGGTTATGCTACAACTTAGTTGTGCACCATCCTATACATCCTAACACAATTACAATAAAACTTTTGTGACCGTCATACATGCATTTCTAACCCTGTTCAGCATTGTTTACTTAAAATCAGCAGTGTACATGCATCTGTAACCGTTTATTACTTGGTCTTCATCACTGGCAGTATTAACTTCCACTTGCAGTTTATGACTTTAATTACAGATCCCTTATAAAATGGTGTCTTATCTCACTATGTATTGTTTTTTTAATGATAAGCAATATTTTAAATATTGGGCAAGATCGTATGCAAACTGTAGTTTTTCAACACATTATCAGCCAACGTTGCATCCTTATATGTTTCTGGTTGTTTTTTTTCTTTTATCAATACAATCTACTAAAACATAAGCATCAGTTACAAATAACTCTAGTATTTGTCAAACTCCAGCAGTAGTTGTATGGCGAAAGCAGTTGTAAGCCATATACTAGCAGCAGTTTACCACGTACTGTATTCTGTAGATGATCCTAACAACCAGCACTAGTTCTAGAATATTACAAATCAAACCGACCTACATAATAGTAGCAGTGGTTCAAACATATTAGCAGTGGTTCCAATCTTCTACTAGCAGTGGTATATCTTGAGCAGTGATTCCATCCTGATAACCAGAACCAAAAACCCAACAATCCTCCCCTAAACTTGATATTTTCTTTCAAAAATCATCAAGTTTCATTTAAGATTACACTGTCTTCATTTGGAGGATGTATCCAAACACCCAAGCAGACTTTGATCTATTTGTCTTTTATGGCTAGAGGACCTTGAAGATCAGCAATCTTCTCAATCTTCAAAAACAACTGGGCAATCATTGGATTTGTAGGTTTCGTACCCTGTGGATCTAGCTTAGCTTCCAACATCTTTCTTGCAACATTCTTTGTCAGTGGATAATCTTTATCTATGAACATGAATATCTTCTCCTGTGTCGTCTGAATAGCATGCAATCTACAAGTCTGATAAAGCATCCATCGTACCACTTCACAGTCTTCCCAAAATTTGTCTTCAGGATTGGGTTGAAACATATTCTTCACAGCTGTCCACACAGACCTTGCTAATGACCCAGTTGGACCAAACTTTCCATATCTGAAATCCATGACCTTCCACAGCTGTTCTAGATCTATCATAGAACTAGACCACAACAAACACCCAAAATTGAAGTGTTTTTCTTTCCATCCATCTTCTCTTGTGATTTCAATCACTTCTCTGTCATTTGCTGTAACAATTTGCCAATCTAGAATTGGATGTACAGATCTTAATGGTGTAGGATTAATAGGCTCTTCAGGTTGATCACACACCATAAGATACTGTTTCACTCTTTCTTCCTTCTCCATCTCATCATCCATCTTCTGTTTCTTGGAACTAGACTCCTCCTGATTAGCTCCTTTTCTCTTTTGTTGTCTGTTCCTCCAAAAATCATCTTCTCTCTCAGAATTCATAGGAATCAAATTATCATAGCTTCTTTTGCAGATATTATAAATCTCCTCAACCTTCTCATAGGAGCAATTCCTCAAATTCTGAAACATTCATTCCATATACGATAAATTTCATCATTTGATTCCTCTTTTCTTGCTTGGTTGGAGGTTTATTCTTCTTTGCTTGATTATCTCTAAATGCTCTTTCTTGTCTCATCTGTCTCGTCTTCTCACCAATGACTTAGACCTTGTGCCAATATCCAATTGACCCCATTCAAACTTGTCCATTCTTTATGTATACTCTCGAAGCTTGAAACAATTGTTGTTCATTATTCAATTGTTCAATCAGGTTTCGAGAAGCTTCCTCATCTTCTTGCCTTTTATTTTCCTTAGCAATTTCATCAGCATTTAATTTCAGATGTAATCTTAGAGCTTCTTCTTTATCATAAGCCTCCTGCTCATGTCTACTTTTAAACTTCAAAACTGGTTCTGCAATTCCTTTACCCTTTCCAATATCTGGTTGAGCAACAACTGACTTCACAGGCTCACCAATCTTCAAACTTCCCAAGGGTTTAGGTGCAGAAGGTTTAATTGTAGCAGGAATGGGTGCAATGATAGGTTCATGGATTGGTAAAGATTGCTTTAGGTTTAGCAGTTGAATGGCAACCTCCTTTTCAGCTTCTTTTGACGTTGGTGGTGATGTAACAGTGGTTGTGATTGTAGTAGCAGTGGTTGTGATAGCAATGGGAATATCTGAAGTAACAGTTGTTATAATTACCTTAGAAGTGGTTCCATCAGTGGTTTCTTCTTTACAAGTAGTTGATGCAGCAACATAGGCAGTGGTTGTTGCCTGCACCACTTCCTTCTCTTTTTCTTCACCAGTAGCTTTCAAAGCATCATTTATCACTGCAACTTTTCCTTCCATGTCAGTCACCAGATAACCATCTCCATTATCACCACCATCCAAGTCCAAATCCACATCCAAATTCACATCCTCCCCTGAATCTATGCTTTTACTCTTCTCCTGTTTGGATGCATCCTCCAAACTCTGATCCTTTGAGGAGCTAACCTTCTTTCCCATCCTTTTGACTCTTCTATATGCAGCAATCCCTGGTCTCCTCATTCGCTCCAAAACATTCACCATGTGCTTCAACCTTTTAATAGTTCCAGCTTGAGAGGTTGTCAATTCCTGAAGACCAGAGATTTTAGACTCCATGTTGGCACATTTATCCGTCAATTCCTTTAAAAGTTCCATTATATCCTCACCACTTCGAACTGTGTTAACTGGTCCGAGAGGTGGATCCTGGGAATTGTCATTATGCACAAAAGTATCATTACCCGTCAATTCATGTTCAGTTTCAAGTCTATCCTCATCACTTCGAGTTGTGTGACCTGCTCCGAGAGGTGAATCATAGGATGTAAGTACCATGGCATCAGACCGAGCCTCAACATCCATGGACCCCAAGTTAGCCAGTTGGCTGGGGATTCCTCCACCTGTGTTGAGCTCAAGAGAACTCTCCACATTAGGAGTTGCTAGTGGTTGGGTCTTACTTAGGTTTTCAGCGACACTTTCGGCATCTAAGCTGAACCGATGGTGAAAGCCCTTCCACTCATGTCACGTCCCACATGTGATAGCCTCATGTCCTTCACCACTAGCACCGACCTGAGGTAGCCGAGTGCCTTCTTCCTCCTTCTAGTAACTAAAATCGTTGGGGTTCGGATGTTGAAGGTAAGGGTTCGTGATGGGTTGGGATGTGGTAGCAGGGGGTTCAGCAGTGGATAGATTGGGTTGTGGATTTTCCTCCTCTATAAGTTTTGGTAGATTTAGCATGTGAGGAAACAAAGGTGTAATGGTTCTGAAAAATTTGGACTCTTTTTCTTCATATGGGCAAACACCTTAGGAACCATATGTAAACGTCATACTTTCTCTTATGGGGAATGGGTTACATTATTTGACTTTCGCTATCAATTGAACAAACCTAGGATAGAGGTAATATTTGCCCTGTTCTTTAATGTTCTTGAAAACCCTCAAAATCATTCGAGACCGATTAAAACCCTTTCTTGAGATAAGCAGATGACAACAGTTGCAATCTTAGGAAACTCATCAAATCCGGTTGTTTTATTGCTTACACACCGAGCAAGGTATGGATTAAAACTTCCATTGTGGAGAAAACATACCTTTGTGAAACTTTATCGATCCCTCTTCTCTCATAACCCATTCTTTCTAAACCTTCAAATATTTCATCATTAGGCGATTAACAACTCCTTGACATCACGAAGCTTCAAAACACCTCTAATCACCTCCTCAAGCAAATATGTGATCGAATCTCCTTTTCATCAACAACTTAGACCACCCTAATAACCTCTTCTCCACCTCTTTCTTGAATTTTGAGTCCACAATGTTTAATGAGTAAATATGGAAATGACGTATGTATATAAGATTTAACAATGATGGGTTCTAGAGTTAATGCATAGTGTATGGGACTATGTTTGATGAAATCAATCATCTCATGAAAACCTTGCATAAAATGGTCGTTCTTGACTAGGTATGCGACTAAGTTGTGGGTTGTGGAATATTGATTAGAGAAGAATAGAAGAGTTGCCATTGTATGTTGAAAGTGAATGAGATGTGGGATTTGTGAAAATTATAGTTGGGAGTGGTTGGGGTTTGTGTTCGGCGCCAATTGGGAGTGTTTAAAGATCAATTAATTGATCGGCGGTGAATTGGGGAATAAGTACGTTACCAATTGGGGTGTTTAAAGAATGTTTGAGCACCCTGTTGTTTCCATATTCAAGAAAAGCGCACTACGGTGGATTTACCATAACTAGCGGTGGATAGATCAAACCGGCGGTGGAAACATCACTGATACTCCCATCCTTTGACCAAGACTTCTGCTGCAAAATAGTTGTAAAAAGAGTGATCATGCATAGATTTTAAGGATTACAAACTTACATTAAAGCAATGTTCTGTGTAGATGATGATGAACTAGCAATGTTCTTTTCAGAATCATAGACCTTCAAGTTGTTGTAGAGATTATCCAAGGTCATCTTTTCAAAGTCATCTTTGTTTCTCCAGACAATAGTGTGCATAGCCCATTCAGGTGACAAGCTTCTAATGAACTTAAGATTGATGTCTTCTAGAGCAACTTTATAGTCCACCGATTTCAATTGATTATCTATGGCACCACCGACCAGTATATTTAATACACTAGCAGCATTTTCGCTAACACATGCAGTTGTTATACAATGGAGATACCATGCTAAGCAGCAGTAAGTTATGTCAAATGCACAAATATTTTGCTACCGTTTACAAGAGCATGTTAAGTCAAACAACAGTTAAAGTAAGTTTACGGTGTAGACAAACACGACAAATTGTATTCTTGTATATACCTTGACCACAATAATAAAACGTAAATTTTATTAATTTTATACGTTCACTAACTATATCCTAATACACCACCAATTTTCTTTTAGGTTTTAATTCCTTTCAACGAGCCAATTAAACACTGGTGTCTTGCCCAATTTATCATACCTACAGGAGTGGTAACATTCTATGATACCGGCGACACGTGTGACTATGAGTCACGTGCATGGTATGTTCGTGTTAGGGAGTGCTTACAGGTATCTTGTTATTATAACACAATCATTTTGTTATGTGTTTTTTTTGGTTGAATTTGCATTATTATAACCAAACAGATATTATACAGTTATGGACAACATTAACAAGTTTACTATCATATGTAGAAATCGATCTAAGATTTTCCCTTCTTCCTATCCAATACATATGATTACAATTATGGACAACACATACATAAATAAACTTATAATTTCTTATAGTTTGTGACCATACACCATGCTTGTGACTAGTTGCCCATTATTTGTGTCTAGTTGCCCCATAACAAATTTATTGTTGGCCAAAGTTTATTGGGTGTTGTGTTGTAGCAGTTTGACTTTGAGTTTTGAAGATAGTAGTTCCCTTCAAGTACATGACACTATTTAGCACCATCCTTTTCCTTACAACTATTCACCATTAATAAACTTTCCTACTTTTTTTAAACCCCATTTTTTGTTTACCACAAAAAGGAATACCTAGCGTACACCTAAGAATAAACTGTGTTGGTTAACTAGAAGCAACCCCAAATAAACAACATAAATCGCTTGCTTCCTATTTAAACAAATTTTTTCATGATTTTAATTTACATTGTGTCTCTCCGGTTGCCCATCGTATCTATGTGGTTGCCCAAAATATTACTCGTTCTAGTAACTTGTTAGACACATGTTTCATTGTACCTTTTATGGAATACGTAAACTTTAAAATTAATGGACATAAGCAGTTCAAGTACATGCCACTAGGCAACACCATCATTCGATCGTCCTTTCCTTATTAATAAAGTTTGTCCTACTTTTGTGCATCCCCGATTTGTTTGTTTTTTCAAAATATCCATGCAATACCGAAGAAACCACAGGCAAGTACACATACTCAGAGTTTATGACATAAATTGTTAGTTCTATTATAGTTGTATATTGTTATAGAAAATATAAAGTAAATGTACACCTAATAATACCATTTGTATGTTACTTGATGTAACCAAAACTAATCAACATAAACATGTTTAATGGCTTGTATGTTAACAACAAACTTAAATAATAATTTTCCTAAGCCATACATAGCATAAAGTTATGGACCACGTGGCATACCTGACTAAAACATTTGTTTGAATTGCAAGTAAACAACATGCTGACTGGTTTAGTTGCTCCCAAATGGTTTAGTTGCCCAAAAATGGTTATCTTTTGGCCAGGAATCGTTTGAGTACTAGAGAAGCTTCATTAATTCCATTTGGCCTAATGTGCATTTTAATTACTTGACAAGACGCAACTATTGACCACTTGACTATCCACATTTACTTATTTTGACTTTAATTGAAAATAAATTCCATGTCACCCCCACCCCATTTTGGTTATATAAACGGACACCATCTATTCCATTTTCAAACAACTTTTGTCAAGGGACACACACTACCCACAACAACATTTACTACAACAAAAATGGATAACGATCTTTACGACATGGTTAACACTGTGTTTGTGCTTGACAATGGACGTGACTTAAAGTTCATAAGTGACATGCATGCAAATGTGATGGAGCTAACTCGTCGTTGCAGTGTGAGGGGTGAGCAGATCAAGCAGTTGGAGTGTGTGCTTGGGTCCACTCTTGCCAGTGCTTGTATGGAAATCCTGCGTGAAATCCAGGATAAGGAGCTAGAGAAAAACAGGACGTTGTTGAGGCTCATCAGTGAGACGCAACTGCAAGTTCTCAAGAAAAGCTCCTTTCTGGCCATGATGCGCAAAAAATATTAAACCTCTACTCCTAGCTTGTTATGTGCTCTCTCTCAAGTTCTGTCATTGTCATCTTTTTTTGTTTTGGACTGATCATCAATGTTGTTGCTTCGTTGCTCTATTTTGTTATCTCTTAATGTAATGAAATGAAATGTATTATAAAAAAATATAGCGAAGCACTTGGCAAATGGTCGAACTTATACGAATCACGAATAAGAAACATATAATACTTTTGGACAAATCTTGAATTAACAATTGTATACTACGTATTATTTTTAATCCGTCTTGAACAAACAAGTTTAATTTATGAATAACTTGGTTATTTCCAGTATAGAATAGTAATATTTTTGACAACCCTACAACAAGATCACCCCTTTATGTATTTTAACAATTTCAGTTTTTCTACAGGCCAAACTACCAGTTGTTCTAGAGCAAGCAAACGTTTTTGATAAGACTGGAATACGTCCGAACGACTATAAGATTACACTTAGGCTATCCGAAACCGATCTTAAGCAAGAGGATTTTTGGTGATTTTGGTGTGTGGGTTTGTATATTTTTATATCGATTGGCACATGGTCTATCGTTGCAATTTGATGATCCTGATGACGTCGCGCTAGCATATCGCGAGAAGATGATTCGGTTTTTTTATAGAGTTAGATTTTATCCTTTGTATCAACAGTTTTTAACTTATCTCCAACAGGACTTTCGTTGTTTTATCATGCACTATCGGTTTTCAATATACGATATTGTATCAAATAAATTTTACAATCAAACATATACCATGCCTCATCCATTGATATATTCATTCACACATGAAACATGCATGACTAGATAATGCATTCATAACAAGTATTTACTACATTAATGACGCTTATAACATTCATACATAAATGAATAATCTTACAATGAATCACCCTTGGATACGTGTAACATTCATTCAAAAGAACAACAATGGGAGACACGACGTAAAAGTATCTACACATGTTACAGCTAAATTTTTTGAAGGTCTAAAGATCTTCTTTCTTTTTAAAAGTCCACAACTCTATTTCATTTATTCTTCATTTGGACGTCCATTTTATAAAATAGACATTTAGGCGTCCATGCCTAAAAATTAAAGAGCCACGATCGGTTTGTCAACTCATTAACGCCCATATTATTACACAAACACACTACACATAAAAACGTTAAACAAATAAAGTAACATTTACCCCATTACTATTTCCATATCAAAATCAATGGATCATAAGTCTCATATAATATATAAGTACATTGTTAATAGTAAAATAATACTACCTTTGCTAATATATAGCAAATCTTCATCAAGATCACATTTGTACACAAGTCAGGATGCCTATCTCCAAACCATCTCTTTCATCAAAAAATGCTTCTAAGCCTTCAGTTGCCTTATTTGATCTCAAACTAAGGTATGCATGCCATTACCCTTCCTAAAAATGTTGATATTTTACCACGTGGTTCTCACTTGCCTTGACTAGATTTTTTACCATACTTGCTATTCTTATTTGTATACATTTATATACCTTTATTACAGGACGCCAGGGTCTATAGCTGCGTATCCTGTATTTGAGATTCACTACGATGGTGACTTCATTCGGTTGCCCAATTTAAGTTATGAGTTTGGGCGAACCCTTGTGCTAAGGTTTTGTAACTCCACAAGGATGAACTTTAATCAAATGCTTGACTTGTTGGCCTACAAGCTTGAGTGTGAGATACGGGCTTTGTATTTTTGTAGGCCAAGATTTGTTCTTTCAACTGGTTTGACAATTGTTGAATGTGATAATGATATTAAAAGGATGTATGAACTTGCCGAGGAATATGGATTAATCGGCATGCGTTGCACATAAACACGATAACTTATCATGTTTCTATTATCCTAACCTAACTTTTAATCTTCTTGATGAGGAAACGCATGCAAAGCTTGCGATACATGATAAACTTGTGCAAATTGCTACATCTAAATCTTACTCTGATATTGTTGCATGGGAGGAGGAAGAAGGGCGTTCACCTCCCCTAAGAACCCCTCCTTCCCAACCTAGAAGTAAAGGAATTGAATTCCAAGGAAAGAATCTTTTCATGGATTTTTTGCATAGCGAAAGTGTTGATGATGCCATTGAGTTCGTGACGATGAATGGTACTATGGGGGATTTGTGGGTTTTGTAGCAATGGATGTTGGGTGGTCTACTTCCCTACCATATAACTGGGTGCAACGGGTTATCGAATACGATGGTGCCACTTTAACGAATGTACCGACAAATTCTCTTCCAAATTAGGTTTTGTTGGATGCAGGATCTTCTTCCGTTCCACAAGAAGTAGGGACTTGTGTCAAGGCCAGGTATGGGCATAAGGTTTCGAGGAAACCGTATGCAAGGAGGCTATGCTTTCAAACACCAAGAGCGGGTTTACGGAAGTTCAAGATGTTGAGGCATTTCAAGGCTCTAACAAGAGACCGGCGTCGAGGAGGTTCGGGATTAAAACCAACTTGGTATTTAAGGAATGGAAGGTTGGAGTGTAGGTATTGTTATGCAACATGCTCATGCTATTGTTAACGTTTAGAGACAGTTGTGTTAACATTACTTTAAAGTCAAAAAAGATTGTCTAGTCTAGCCTTTTTGTAAGGCAACGTCTATGCATTGGCCACGTGCATGGTAACTATCTCTTCCTGGTATAGTGCTCCATCCAGACTTGTTTGTATTTACCCACTTTGACTTTCTAAAAAGGCACCCAAAAAATGTATTTGACAGTTTTACAGGTTGATTATACATTTTGCATATTGTTTATCAAGTGTTTGCATTTACCCATTATTTGCTAACTAAATAGGTTCTTGCATTGTAATAACATAACAAATACATTAACTTCATATATTATCAAATACAACTTAACGAGAATAGGTCGTAGCTCACTTGTTCAATGAATTGCATGTGATTGTCTAGTTGTATCAACTGCATCTTGTTCAACTGGTCGTTCAGTTGTAGGTGGTTCACTTGTTATTCGACTTGCAAGTGGTTGGGTTTCTTCATCACTAATGTCACTGGGTTGGGTACACATAGAATCATGAATTTCATCAGGGGTTGCTGTAGTCCCAGTTCCACCTCTGATACTCACTGAACCACCACCGCCAGTAGAGGCTGCAACATGTAGCCCCATCACACCATCACCTCTACCACGTGTACTAGTGTTTTCCCATCTAACATGTACACCACCAAGTCCACCTGCAGTAACCCCACTATCAGTAGTGTGTTCCCTTCCGTAAATATGCATTGGACAACAATACCACATGAATTCTCTATTTGGTGGACGCCTAGCATCAAAGGTCAAACCAACCTTGTTTTTCTTTCCACCCAGCACGTAATGCATAGCATTTCACAACCGGTTTCCTCTGCCATGGTGAAACTTGTTTGGTGTTATAAATAAAATAATAGCATTGACGTATTATATAAGAACGTCTAATACCATAACCATTTGTATTTTTTTATCTTCATTTATTATACTTGAACGGTGTGCCATACTAGTTGGTAGGAGACTTTAATTGAAGAGTAACAGACACTCTTTGTACACTATTGAATGAACTTGTGAGTAGTCAAATATAAGGTCAGCCTACATTGAAATATACCCATTTTCCTTTCTTATTATGAAGGATGGGGGCATTAACTACCCACATTAACACACACACCTACCCACGTAATCAACTTCGTTCACTGATGCCAATATAACATGCTTATATACACACAGTTGTAACGTTAAGCATGGCTATATTTGTGATAGAAGCAACCTTAGACTACTTTTACTAACAACATGTTTATATTACTTGGTCTTCAGCACTAGCAGTACTAACGTGCACTAGCAGTTTTAAGTATTTATTCTGACGGTCGTAATATACTTGTCATATGTTTTGCATTAAATTGCATCACCATGACTACCTTTACAAACAGTAGCAGCCACCAACGAGAGCAGCAGTTACAACATTATCATGAATTTGTCCTATTCGCAACAGTCGTTATCATATCCAATGAAACCCTTTGTATACTTACAGAAAAAACTATAACACATCACAAAATTCGGGAAACGAGTTTAAGATTGTTTGTACTTTATGAAATGAACACTGTATAATGTTGATTATGTATTCAAAAGATCTAAACCTGAATCTGTTACTCTAGGGTATCCACTTTATGTGATCTATGTTGTTGCTTACATTATGTAAAGGTAATTTGTACCGTATATATTTTGTTGTTCCGCTGTGCTTTACAATTTAACACTGAAAATAAAAACTTGCCACTTCTCCAAAAGTAAATTCCATATATAATTAAACATATATATCTATTCCATTACATTACTTTCCTATTAACATACCAAGTCCAACACAAATAACTGACAAAGATCCTAACATAATGAAAAACAACCTATCATACAGCTTCAACTTTGACTTTGCATCAGTCAACTCTTTGTCCAAGATTGACTTGTCCAAAGCAAGAGTATCAACCAAGTGTTCAATATCCACTGACTTCTTCGATCTTTTCTCCTTTTCAAAGAACCCATACACCAGATCTTTATAGTATTCACTTGGCAGATCATCATCCAAAAACTGATATACATCACAAATAGAGCATTTTACGAATCGCTTCCCAGGGTTTGCCCTTGTTGTTGACGTCTTGACTGTTAGACGAAGACTGCATCTGCAAAAGTATTCAACTTTGCCACCAATTAGTCGGGTAGTAGCTGAAGTTCTGGAAGTCATAATAAACAGGTTTTTAATTTACAAGTTTGTGGAAATGTAGGAAAATGTTGACCGACAAATTGGGGGGTGGGGATTTTATAAAAGTTTCAAAAAAGGTACCTTTTATAACTATATCGTTTTTGGCCCAAACAAAACTTTATATAGACATACATACAACATTTTTAGTTGTGAAAGGTTGAGGGACCTAGCATGACAAACACTTAAACTTTTTTACCCCACACATCACTTATCCTTATGGTCCCGACAATCAACATCCCAACATTCCTGCTTTATACCCTAGGTCACTTTCATTGAAGAATCCAAAAAATAATCGGTGTCCTTTTCATCTTTTTAGAAAAAATCCGGGTTTGTTGTACTCTCCGTATGTACTTTGTTACCTTATTCGTTGATATTCGTTGATATATTTATATATGAATATAAATAAGCGTATGACTTTATATTTTATATTCTATTATTAAATTATTATTTAATTCAAAGTTATTGAAATTGTTATTAGGGTTTATGTTTTATAGGTATGGTCAAGTATACCCTTAAAGTCTAGTGGTTGATTCTAATTGTTATTAGGGTTTATGTTTTATAGGCCATGGCGGAAACCAAAGAAGTCATATTTAAAGTTCACCACAGCGGAAGTTTCAATTTCAGCCACTCCGCTATGTAGGTGGTCGCCTTGCTGATGTCTGGTGTTTTAGCTCCAGCAGGGGTGCATTTACCAGGGTGCTTGATCATGTTTTCAATGATATTGGAGGGGAAAATGGGCTTTATTTTATGTTGCACCAAACAAGTCACTCGAAGATGGTTTAACTTTGTTGCACACAGACAATGACGTTCGGCGAATGTATGACATTGCGGATGAGAATGGATCAATGGACGTCTACGTTGTGCACAAGCAACATGCTTTGTCACAATTTTATTTCAAAAACATGGTATGGCAGGAAGAGGACGCTGGCATGCGTTGCGGTAGTGCAACACCGTTCAAAAGAAGGAAGCTAACAACCCGTGTATCTATCACGAAAACTGATAGAGGGTTCGAGATCAGAGAAAAAGGGTAGTGCAAAATGATGCGAAAACGGTTGCAACAGAGGGTGTGGAACTCCAAGCGGAAATGCCGCGAGAAGGAAAAGAGATACTCTTTTATGAGGATGTACATGAAAGCAAGTGACAAAATAGCGATGTGCAATTGAGTTTATGGTGCCAACCATGAGATAGTGCTTCTAAGCCTAACTTAGTGTCATTAGATTTATGATGTTAAGTCTATCATTTATGATGATATGGTTAAGAATTATGGTTGCCCAATAGTACATGTCTTATTGCCCAAATGTGGCATTTAGATGCCCAGATTGAAAATTAGAGGCTGGCCTGAAGTACAAAAGAAATTGCCCAATTACATCCTAGACTGCTAAGCAACTCGAATGGTCCGAGTATATTATTACAACATAAAAAAGGTTGCCTGCGGAACAAAACATAATGGCCAATTAACTAAACTAGTTGCCCACCTATACGAGTTACAAGGGGTTGCCTCAAGTACAAACATAGTTGCCTAAATAACCATGTCACACCCTCGCCGGAGGCGGAAACACGAGGTGTAACGGAAGGGAACATAAGCACAAGATAATAGAACATACCAACATTTATATTTAAAAGAAAGAGTACACCATTACAATACTAGTTTAGCCATCATCGGCAAATATATTACAAAGTTTAGATTCCAAAATATTTCGTTCTATAACATAACGATTTGTAGTGACAAGTGAAAACTTCATTATGCAAGACTTGGTAGAAAGAGCTTACTAACGATCACCTGAAATGCATGAGAGAAAAACGGGTCAACTACGAAAATAGTTGGTGAGTAAACACGTTTAGCAAAATAAGACAACTCGAAAGAAAATATACAAAGCTTTCGGTCGACGAAAAATGGTCCACAAAGCAAAGGCATTGTAAATCCACTCAGTTCCAAGTTCCGCCCATACAAAACTTGCAACCTGTGTGTTCACAACCCACTGCCAAAAGTAGTATGTCTAATAGTCAAGTATAAGCGGTCATAATAGTTCACAATATAGTACCACGAATATAATAATTCGGGGATGCTCCGAACATGGGAGACTTTGCCTTTGCCCAACAAGGGAGACTCCTTTGTCACTCGACCACTAGGCGAGAATTATTGAGAACGCTCCACCAATAAGGCGAGACTTTGCACACTCCACCGATAAGGCGAGATTTATTGAGAACGCTCCACCAATAAGGCGAGACTTTGCACACTCCACCGATAAGGCGAGGTTTATTGAGAACGCTCCACCAATAAGGCGAGACTTTATAGTGATGCTCCGATCATGCGGGACTTTATAGTGATGCTCCGAACATAGGAGACTTTAGGTCAAGGTCATAACATGTACGGTTCAATAAATTCCAACAAGTCATAAATTCGTAATTAAGTTCAAGGATTTGATTCGAGTTCACAAAAGTAAGATTCAATTTAATTCAAGTATAGTTCATGCATTCATTTAAAATGTAGTAAAGCGGTAAAGAAAAGGGATGTGATTACTCACCGGATGGTGGAATGATGACAAGAGTGAGTACACCGAGGTATAATGTGATGTGTTAACAGGGACCTATTACGAATGATATGATATGCAATGAGTTGCAATGTAATGTTATGCATGCATTTCGTATGTTATTTATACCATTTGCGAGTTTTGAAAATAATACTTATCGTCGAAAATACTCTTTTGACGTCTTGACTCTTCAAAAATGACTTTACAAGTTTTACGTCAAAATGTCATCCTACAATGGTTTTATAATGATTTATGGTGAAATTTTCACTTTTCGTGCAAAACAATGTCGTCGGAAATTTCTTGAAAGTAACAAAAATGGCTCGAAAAACTAGTCGTAAAATGGTGTCGTCAAGCGTTGAAAACGAACTCGGCGGTTTTGGAAAGTTTGTATCGAAATCTAGAAGTTTCAGTTCAGGAGTTTTCATCAAAAGGTCTCGAACATAAAGATAATAAGGGTTAAAGATGGTGATTTTGTCTAATTGTTATGTAAAAGTGAGTTTCGCCAAGTTTAAACATCCGTAATTAACTTATTACAACTCCGCTACACAAACGGCTTGTCGTTTTGAAAAATATCTTTCGGTGAACTTGATTTTACTAGAAGACATCTCGTTCCAAAAGTTCCACATCATAGTTAAAAACAGCCTCAAACATGGTCGTTTACTCCACCGTAACACTTGTATCGTAAAAATAATATAGTTTTGAAAATAATAGTTACGGCAAATTTATGAAGCGTGCATATCTTTGTCGTTTCAAATCCGTTTTCTCATATATCGTCCTTAGCCGTATCAAAGTATACTAATAGATTTTGATAAGTCGAAATAATTTGTGAAGCTTAAGGCTCGTTTTGACCCGAACAAACCAAAAATGTGTTGCTGAATTTTTCGAAAAGTATATATTTAGTCGTCAAACTTGTAAAATCCATAACTTCTTCGTTATAACTCGTTTTATCCGTTCAAGCCACGGATTCGTTTTAAAGTATATTTTCTAAATATCAAGGCCAAAATTTCGTACCTACTGTCGGATTTTCCAGAAAATTAAAACAAGGACAGAACATATTTTATACGTATCGAAAATAGTTTTTCTCGGACAAAACCTATTCTAATCCCTTCAAATCAACTCCAAAGCTAATCTAATCCTACCATACACCTTCTTAGGGTGTCATGGGTTCCTAATCACCATCAATACCAACATATACCAAGGGGATAATTATAGGATGACCTTAATATATATATAACTCTAAAATCAAGTAAAAATGGTATAAACAACACAAATCATGCATGCTTGCTCCAAAAATGAAGAGATACTTATGAGATGATAAGGAAACATGAAAAATGAAGGAAACATGCTTACAAGTGATATGATGAGGTGCAAAGAACCAAGGTTAATCCTAAACACTCTTGGTTTTTATTTCAAAACCTAATAAAGAGTATGATCTAGATTGTTAATTACTTGAGCTTGAAAAATTTTGTGATCCCTTGTAAAAACCTCTTGAAGGCCGGTTTGGAGGAACAAAAGAGAGAAAGAAAAACTTTTATCTACTATGTGAATTTTTTTTGAGATACATGAATGTGATGAATGAAAGTGTAAGTAAGACTTTAAGTTGAGTGAAAATCATGACAATCAAGGAACATGCATCATTAATGCCACCCCCATAGGGCGGTTTTTGGAAATGTTTCACATATATATATATATATATATATATATATATATATATATATTTTTTTCTTTACTTGTGCATAATTGTTTGTGTAATTATTGAAAATGTAGAAAAATGTATAAGTGAAGGTAAATGGTAGATTTTTGGTACAAGTAAGTTTTTAATAGATCAAAATAGAGTATAATGATATTATAAAAATTGTAAAAATACATTCCTTGTGAAATTTGAGTGATATAAAAATTATCGTGTCGTTTTTAAGAAAAACGTCGTAATAATATAAATTCAACGATTTATATACGAAATAAATTTAAAACACTAGGTAAACTCAAAATATAGTTTTTATAAACTAAATGTAAGTTTAAAAATATGTCGGGATCATTTTTGAAAGTAACGGATTAAATACTCAAAATAATAACTCACGCGATAACGTTTATTTAATATAAAATTTACGCGTTTAATGTGAAATGTAAAATTATGAATGAACTAACATGATGCATATTTAATTTAAGAAATGACCGGAATTTGAGAATTGTGACAAACCAAAACAGTTGCCTAGTTTACATTTAAAACTGTTGTATATAAAGCACTACTTTAACAAATAATAATTGATCCCACTGCAAAATTTACTATTATAACAGTAAAAAAGTTGGAGTAAAGTACAACACAATAAGAATGCCCCTTCTAGAAGATATTATTTAGAAACAACTGAATTTGGCCATATTCCAAAAACCAAGTTGACTACTAGTAGTAGTTAAAATTGCTAGCAGTTGTAAGTATACAACCTACTCAGTTTTACTAGGAGTATTAAAAATAACTAGCGGTAGTAAAAATAACTAGCAGTTTTATGTATAGAACCAATTAATTTTATAATTTGAGATATTTAATTTAAGTAATCGAGCATAAAGTTGTGTAGAATTTTTTTACATTTAGGAATGTCGCATAAAGTTCAAAATAATCAACTCAAATCAATGTAACTCTACACATCTGATAACCTGATGCCATTATGTGCTTGCGTCAAAGTGAATATTTACGTGGTTAAAATAAATATAATAAACAGTTACATATGCACAGGGTACAGACATTAAGTGCTCTACTCTATTAGAGTTGGACAATGTACAAAGAATTGTACATGTCGAATGTAAAATATTAGTTGGCTTGTGTGCCACAAATAGTTGCCCATCTCAATGTAATTTTTGCCCAAAGTTTGTAACTAGTTGCCAAAAAACAATTGTAGCTTGTGCACATGAATTGTTTGAGTATAAGACAAGATTCATTAACTCAATAAGTAATAAATTCAACTAGTTACCACTTGAGTACACGTATTACTAATAAAATTTGACTGAATGCAAAATAAAACCATTCAACCCCTACCCCTTTTTGCATACATCATCACTTGACTAAAAGTACTGTAGTAGTTGCCATGAGTACACTATTTAGTTGCCCAAAGTACCATTTGCCAGCTATGAGATAGCAAACACGTCATAAAAATAGTTAAAAAAAAGGAAGGTACTATAAAAAACAGATTGTGGGTGGGTACCTATTTCGGGTTGTGATCCACTTGTCCATGGGAAACAGACAACTGTCATAACTTGTTTGTCAGCATTTTTGTGTCTCGATTATATATGACGATAACGGTTGCGTTTACTGATTATATATGTAACTAAAAGAGTTTTTTTTATCTCTATTAGTGAGAGTGACACTCTCAGAAAAACAAACATAACAAGTATCCCAAATTTCTTTAGTCTAACAATGTCTAGTGGCATGGTTATATGTGATGCATTACCAATGGTTGGACATTCAAAGTTGTTAAAAGATATTACGATCGCGTATTATAGGGGTGAATTGGATGTTGCTTTACGTGAAGAAGCAGATCATAGGAGGAAAGATGTTGAAATTAGGGCCCGTGTCAACCGTAGACAACTAATGATAGCAGAAGTTGAGCTTTTATGCGGGTTGGATTGTTCGTTGCCAACTATTAATCACCTCCTAAGGATGCAAAATGAGGATCTGGTTGAGAGTTCCAAACTACTTCTTTCTTTGTTAAAAAAACATGATTGTTTTAAAGACCTGAATGGTTTCATCGAATAGTTGGAGTCAATGGAGATTTGATGTGCTATGTATTGCTTAGATTGAAGGTGGTGCCTTTTGTTTATTATGCGATCGTTGTCATATTTTGGAGTCACTTATCTCATCTTGTATACTCTGTCTATGTTATGTTAACCTATGGATTTGATCCCTTTTATGTTAATAGTATATATTTGTGGAATGTTACGAGTATGTATTAATTTGCATAGTTGTTCAATTGTGTGCGATATAGTAAGTCACGTTACAAAAATTAAAAACTTACTACTAAAGTAGTAATATGACCCATTCACATGTACCCAAAAAATATTTATTTAGTTAAAAAAAGTCATTATGTGGGTGTGTACTTGTTTGGGGTTCTCACCAAATTGTGGATGCATGGCAAAAAGAGACAACTCTTCTAATAATGTGTTAGTCAAAATTTTTGTGTCTCGATAATAGATAGATGATGACGTGTTGAGGTACATGCTTATTTATTGTTGGATCGATATACTCTGACCAAACTAACTATGTAGCTTGTAAGGGCTTAGCAACCTCGGATAAATCCTAAGTCACTAACAATGAAACACTGGTATAACTTTACTAAGTATGCGGAAACTACTTCAATAAAGCTAAGAAGAATAACTTTAACTTCAATGATTTTATTAATACTTTGAACCTGCTTGATACACATATTCACTAACAATCCCTAACAGCTCTAATATTCTCTCTAAAGTCGTATTCTAATAACGTATGTCTGTCGTATATCTAATGCCAATCTAGGAGTCCTTTTATAGGCATAAGGAATACCCTAGTCGGTTTAAAATTATAATTATTGTACGACAAGTAATCTAAACTAAGAATATTCTAGATAAACATTACATTCCATAAAAACATTCTATTATAACCGTCTTTAAGCTTTGCAGTACTTTGATGTTGAGCAGTACTTTGACCTTTGCATAAGCAGTACTTTGACCATCTTCAGTACTTTCATATTCTTCAGTACTTTCATATCCCAACAATCCTCCCCTAACTTGAATTCTACTTGCTTGATTTCAAGTTCCTTTGTATTTGTATCTTTAACATCTTTGTCTTCAAGGAAAGATTGTGTCTTTATCTTCAGATTTATGTTGTACTTTCTGTTCTTGTATTATCATCATCAAAGTAGTCTTTATAAGTAATCCTTTTCATCAACTATCAGCAATCTTCATCTTTTCAGCTACTCAGCAACATATGGCAAATTGTACATCATATCATAAAGTTTCAGTCTATTCTCATCACTTCCAGGTGTGTAAAATCCTGTGAGAGGTGAATCATTGAAAATTAATGGATTTTGATGTCTCTTTACCAAAGCCATTAACTCGGAGTAGCCAATGTTTAGTGTGTAAAACCATGGTACATTGATAACCATATGATTTTTAGCAAATCATCGACTATCAACGGTTTGTTTTGTCTTTACCAAAAGCCGTACCCTTTTGGACTAGTTAGTTCTTGCAACCATGGTGAACTAATTACCATATAAATGGTTTTCCACGACCTTTACCACAAGCCATTTTTCTTGTGGGCTAGCCAACTCTTCACTATATCGAGATATGGTGAGTTGATTACCATACAACTTATTAGCAAGTTGTCAACCATGAGCGGTTTGAGATATCTTTACGAGCCGTTTGCTCATGGATTAGATCCTTTTGTTAGACATGGTGGGGTGATAACCTTCTATCTCAAAAACCATTTGTTCTTTGTTAACTTTTGTTTCAAAATATTTTGCACTTAACAAAAGTTTGCTTATTTTCTATTAAAAATCGTTTAATGGTTTTGTCTTTAAGCGATACTTTGGTTAAAATCTTGTTTGATCGCGATACTTTGAATAAAATCTTGATTTTACAAAATTTATATAATTATGAATCATACCAGTATTTATGCATCGTCATCAGCCATTATTGTCCATTTAATGAATAATTCAATGACCATGAGAGCTGTGTCATTCTCTTCTTCAACCTCCATACCATGATCTAGCATTCTTCTCATAAGATCTCTAGTCAGTGGATATCTTCTTTCTGCTAACATATGGATCATGGTCCCATTTTCCAGCTCTAAAACATGCACTCCAGATTCTTCAAAGAATCTCCAGCTAGTAAATCTCCCAAACTTCTTGGTTTTGCCAGATTGTATCAGTGCTTGTTTCTTCAGTTTCCCAGATGGTTATGAGATCTCCAAGCAAGACTAAACCAATTCCATTTGATGGAATGTGTTCAAAATATTCTTGCACTAGTTGGTATAAATGAAACAAATCCTCTCTGTTGATGATGTGCAATATATCCCATAGCAAATTAAACACTCGAAACTCTCATCTTCTCTATGGAACATCGGATAATCTCCTTCCTTAGCTTCTGACTTCAAAGTAGATATCTTTGACTTCTTTTCTGCAACATCTTTAGACTTAGGATGCTCAAAGTCTACAACTCTTAAATAATTCCTCAGCTCATCAACTGTATATGTTCTCAATTATATCTTCTTTGATGGTTGTTCTTCTTCAGTTGTTCTCTTTCTTTTTATGCTTCTTTTTCTAGCATCCTCATTCTGTTTTTCATCATCAAAAGGAATAAACCCAACAACTTCCTTCTGATATGCTTCTCTAACAGCATCATACAAGTCTTTCATCTCTATATATCTCAATTTATGTAGACCTGTATAAGATATGCCATCATAGCATTCCTTTCCTTAGCAATACTAGGTCTTCTTTGTGGTATAACAGCTGGCTTTTCTGGTATAGAAACTTCAACATCATATTCTTAGCTGTGAGCTTCTTAGCAGCTTCTTCATTCTTAGCTAATTCAATAGCTCTTATTTCAGCTAAAGTGAGCTTCTTCTTCTTCTTTGTTTCAACCAATTTACCTTTACCTTTGTCTTTAGGATCTAAGGCAGGTTGAGAAGCTTGAGATTCTTCTTTAGTAACTCCTGGAATACTAACACCCCTTGGTCTTGATAGGTTTTGCAATATTTGAGCAACATCATCACTTGTAGTGTGCTCTACTTTGGGTGTATCAGCTTCCTCTTCTTGTAGGAGTGTTGAAGGACCAACTTCTTCTTCAAAGTCTAGAGTCCTTGGTGTAATTTTCTCTTGGTTATATGTTCCTTGAAGAGCAACAGTACCTTGATCACCATCACCTTGATCATTAGTACTTTGTACACCAGTACTTTGTACTCCATCACCTTGAGTCTCAGTACTTTGAATTTGAACATTAGTACTTTGAGTCTCAGTAACCTCAGCTTTACCTTTAATTTCTTTTTGTGACTCATCAAAAGTATCAACAACATCTTCATAAGCTTGAGCATCTTCATTCAAATTCCGTTGTTCCAAATTCCTCCCCAATTGGAATAAAGAATGCGTGTGAACCTTCTTACCCTTTGAAGTCTTCATAACCTTCCTTCCTTTCTTCTTTTGAGACTTGACCCACAACCTGTGATGTTGAACCAATGGCCAGACAAATTTCTTTAATCGTCTAAACTTGTTGTTCAACTTCATCAGCTGTGCAGCTTGAGCTTCAAAATCTTTCTTTAACCTCACTAGTTCGCATGTCAAATCATAGATATCCAGATTTGGACCCTTAGAAGCCATATCTCCCTCATCTCCTCCAGATGTTTGAGACCCATCGTGGAAGTATAATCATTGGGAGAGGATGGTGGGTTTACCTCGAGTTACGAATCACTATGAAGCGATGATCGTGTGGAGATGCGGTACCTTGTGTTTGATACCTTCTTGTGCGGCGGTACCTTGTGGAAGAAGTTACCTTGTGGAGATCACGGTACCTTGTTGGTCTTCACTTGCGGCGGCTTCAACTCTAGCGCTTGCACTATCTCCATCATAGAAGTAGTCAAGGGTATTCCTTCCAGAGAATTTATCACTCTTCCTAGCCATGAAAGTGAATATCTTTGGTGGTTGTACCACAACAGGTAACAAGCTCGAAGGTTTTGGTACATCACGAAGTTGTTTGTTCAAGAAAACTTGAACAAAGCGTGGTACATTAACCATGGTGAACCATTGGAAATATGGGAGAGCATACCATCAAGAATCATCCGTGAAAAGTTAAGCAGTTGGTTGGTAGCTAATCCCACTAAAGCGGATGCATATTTGATCCAAATTGTTCCCATGAAGTACTCTTGGGCGATGCAATGAAGTAATACATGAACGGTACTTCGGTGTGGACTAAACAAGGGTTTCTTGAAAGTTGTTTCGATTAAAGACCCTTCATACCCAATATCCCTTAACGTAACCCAAAGAACTTGCTTATCAAAGCGAACGACCCGCCTTCATCATCAAACAATAAATCTTCTCGAATAGAGGTTTCACTAACTCTAACAATCTTCCGGCAACCTTAGCTTTGAATGTATGATGCATCATCTTCCATATGAGAGCTAGTAGTTGCCCAAAATTCTTGAATCCAGGCTCAATAATGTCGGGTTCAACCAAAGGGCATAATTGATTGATGATCCAATGAGGAAATCAATTATGTCATGAACCGAACATTGGCGGTGTTTTATCTAAGTTGGCCACCATGTTATGCTTACTAACGGTGTTTCGATTTGCCATTGAATGTGGTAATAAGATAAAGTGGTTTTGATGAATAGTGTAAGTGAATAAGAAGAGAAAGCAATAAAAGATTGATAAGTATAAAGATGAGAGGAAAATCGGAGGTAGTTATTTATAGGTAAGATTTAAAAAACATGCCCAATTAATATAGTTACCGTTATTTGAATTTTACCCCATCTTTTGACCGTTGGAGCGATGCGTTGACAAGACTAGCGATTGCTTTCCACGTAAGCGATACTTTCACAACAATGCTTTTAGATAAACAATAAGCGGTACATTTCCATCCTCTTCTTCACAATGCCAAAAATCAAAAGGCATTTTATTGCCTCCCTTAAACAATGCATAGGACTATCTAACTTACTAATAAGTCCTCCCTTAAATGTAGCTTAATAGTTAATCATTCCAATACTCACCACCGATGATTAAATCTTGAAACATCAAATCCTTTCGTGAGTAGATCGGCTACATTGTCATCTGTGGACCTTGACTAAACAAGGGTTTCTTGAAAGTTGTTTCGATTAAAGACCCTTCATACCCAATACCCTTAACGTAACCCAAAGAACTTGCTTATCAAAACAAACAGCCCGCCTTCATCATTAAACAATAAATCTTCTCGAATAGAGGTTTCACTAACTCTAACAATCTTCCCGGCAACCTTAGCTTTGAATGTATGATGCATCATCTTCCATATGAGAGCTAGTAGTTGCCCAAAATTCTTGAATCCAGGCTCAATAATGTCGGGTTCAACCAAAGGGCATAATTGATTGATGATCCAATGAGGAAATCAATTATGTCATGAACCGAACATTGGCGGTGTTTTATCTAAGTTGGCCACCATGTTATGCTTACTAACGGTGTTTCGATTTGCCATTGAATGTGGTAATAAGATAAAGTGGTTTCGATGAATAGTGTAAGTGAATAAGAAGAAAGCAAGAAAATATTGATAAGTATAAAGATGAGAGGGAAAATCGGAGGTAGTTATTTATAGGTAAGATTTAAAAACACAGCCCCAATTAATATAGTTACCGTTATTTGAATTTTACCCCATCTTTTGACCGTTGGAGCGAGACGTTGACAAGAACAAGTGCTTTCCACGTAAGCGATACTTCAGCAGTGCTTTTAGATAAACAATAAGCGGTACATTTCCATCCTCTTCTTCACAATGCCAAAACATCAAAAGGCATTTTATTGCCTCCCTTAAACAATACATAGGACTATCTAACTTACTAATAAGTCCTCCCCTTAAATGTAGCTTAATAGTTAATCATTCCAATACTTACCACCGGATGATTAAATCTTGAAACATCAAATCATTTCGTGAGTAGATCAACTACATTGTCATCTGTGTGGACCTTGACAACATTAATAAGTCTATGCTCATAACAATCTCTAATAAAGTGATGCCTAATCTAAATGTGCTTGGTCTTGGGTGATAAACTGGATTCTTCACAATGCAAATTGTACTCTCATTGTCAATGTTGATAGGAGTATTCTTGAAGTTGAACCCATAATCCAAGAGTTGATTCTCGCATCCACAAGACTTGTCCAAAAGCGACATTGTAGCGACATATTCGACTTGATGGATGATGTTGTTGCAATGGTTTGTTCTTACATTGCCAAGAAACTAATCTTCTACCAAGATATTGGCATCCTCCAGGTGGTTGATCTTCATCATAATTATCACTGCATAATCCTTTGTTTGAAAAAGCTTCCAAGTGAAAAGGTGAATCCTTTGGATACCATAACCCTAGCTTAGGTTGTTGTTTCAAATAACTAAAAATCCTATTGCATTCATATGAGAGACCTTAGGTGAGAGTTGATATCTTGCACATAAACGGACAACAAACATGATATCGGGTCTAGATGGAGTTAAGTACAAAAGACGACCAATCATTGATGCAGAAGTTTGACTTAAACAGTTGACCATCTTCATCCTTGCCCAATGAGTTGATAGATTTGATGGGTGTGGTGACCGACTTCATAGCATCAAAGTTAAACTTCTTAAGAATGTCGGTGACATACTTTTCTTGACTAACGAAAATTCCGACCTTTGATTGTTTAACTTGAAGCCTCAAAAGAAAGTTAATTCACCCATGGAACTCATTTGAAATTCTTGTTGCATCATTTGCTCAAATTGTTTCACCATAGGCATTTTGTAGCTCCAAAATAATATCATCTACATAGACTTGAACAAGCATGATATCCTTCTGTCTCTCTTGATAAACAAATTTTTATCAATTGCTCCTCTCCTGCACCCATGTTGCAATAAGAAAGTGGAGAGTCTTTCATACCAAGCTCTAGGTGCTTGATGAAGGCCATCTGAGCCTTAACAACTTTGTAGACTTTGTTTGGATGGGCGGGATCCTCAAAACCGTGAGGTTGTTTGACATAGACCTCCTTTGTAATCGTGCCATAAAGAAAGGCACTTTTGACATCCATTTGATAAGCGAGAAAGCCCATACATGATGCAAAAGCAAGGAATATTCTAATGGCTTCAATCCTTGCTACAAGAGCAAACATTTCATCATAGTCCACTCATTCTTCTTGTCTATATCCTTGAGCAACTAACCTCGCTTTGTTCTTGATGATATTCCTCTTTCATCTCTCTTAACTCGAAAACCCATCTTGTATCAATGACTTTCTTTCCATCGGTAGATCACATAGTACCCAAACTTCTTGAAGTTTGAATTGAAGAAGTTCTTCTTGCATGTCTTTAACCCAACTTTCTTTAGTTAATGCTTGAGCTACATTCTTGGGTTCTTTTGAGAGATAAAACAAGTGAATAAACACGTCATTGATTCTTATGATTCATCATGTTTTGTTTATACACAAAGCTAAGTAAAGCATTATGTGGCTTAGATAAGCCTTTAGCCTTGGTTCTTGTGAGCACCCTAGCGTAGAAGGTCCAATGATTTGACCGGCAGGATGATTTTATGAACTCTTAATGTAGGAGTTTGTGGAACTTCAAAATCATCACGAAATTTGTGAAATCGGCTCCTTCATTTTAATTTGAGAAAATACCTTCATCTTCAAACTCATCATCGGTGTCTTCTAATCCGGGCATGGTAGGATCATTCAAATCTTCCAAAGTACTTTCAATTGGTACAACGATACTTTGATCCAATCTTGTGATCCAAATCTTGTGAGGGTATTCATAGACTTACCCTTTTCTTTGTTTCTTCATAAGCTCTTCTTTGTTCATCCTTATAAGATTGTGCTATTGTTTCTTGAAAAGCATCCTATTAAGTTCATCTTGAATAGCTTGATCCTTAGCGAGAAAAAGTGGATTTTGGTTCATCGATACTTTTCTCCTTTTCGTGATTATAGGTTCTTCATCGAGGAACAAAATTAGGTCTAATATTGACTCCATGAACAATGTCTTGTAAATCTTCTTCTTTGTGATCAAATTGATTTTCTTCACTAACGGGAACATAATTCATAGAAGAGTCAAAACATCAAGATCAAACATCCAATCGGGACCTTTACCTTTTGATTTTCTTGATCTTCTAAATATTTAACATGATGACAATCTTGAACCTTTTGGTGACCTTGTTGTACCTCTAAATCCTTTGCTATTGGTACAGTATCCCAATAAGTATCCTTCATCGACTTGCCATCAAATTTTCCCAAAGCATCAATAGTATTGAGAATAGTCGGAGGACATCCAAAAGGTTTCATAAAACATATGTTTGGTTTGCTTCCATAAGCAACTCATAAGGTGTCTTCATCGAGTTTTAGTGGTGATACTCTATTCAATACATAACAAAGCAAGACTTACGACTTCAACCCAAAATTAAATAGGTAATTGTGAATCGCAAGCATTGTTCAGGTCGCTTCTATCAAAGTTCTGTTCTTTCTCTCGCAACACCATTACTGCTGTGGAGTTTTAGCAATACTAAACTCCTCTTACACTAGTACAAAAGCGGATTTGGTCACGCATGGTCGAAATGGAGCGACCACACATTCGCATATTTGTGTGGTGAAGGTACGAAATTGACAACATGTACTAATTAGTCACACATGAAAATTTTAATTGTGTGACCATTAGAACTATGTCGCCACACAATTGAGCGTTGTGTGGCTAAAGGTATCTGGTGATTTTGTTTGGATCATTTAGCCACATATGAATTTGGAGCAGCGTGACAAATACAAGTAACCTTGATCGTTAGTCACATGAAGTAATTTTTGTGTGTCTAAATCATAGAGTCAAGTTTTGTCACACATTATGTAAGGGTGGTGATATGTTTTGCCAACTCTTTAGCCACATACGAAATTGGAACAAGTGACAAATGAAAAGTAAGGTTGAAGCATTAGTCACGATATACATATAAAAGTGACAAATATATGTCACACACTTGAACACTTGTGACCAAAAGCCATATATGGTCACACTAAATGTTTTGTCACACATTCGTTAAGTGTAGCCAAAATCCGATTACATATGTTCACGTAAGTTAATATGTGTGTTTAAAGTTTAGTTTGTGTTAGCTTGCGAAAGCTAATCTATAAAGTCACATTGCTACTAACACCGTGACCAAATGCCATATATGGTCACACTAAGCGTTTGTCACACATATTATTCAAGTGTAGCCAAAATCCGGTACATATGGTCACGTAACTTAATATGTGGCCATTGGATGATGAATAGTCACTCAAAATACACGTTTCCTCACTTGAAACACCATATGGTCACACTTATTAACACGTTTAGCCACTTTATGGTTAATTGTATGTGACTAAATACCCAAAACAAACATGCTTTGTGTGACTAAATGTTAGAAAAGGCCACACAAACATAAAATTCATGTGGCCATTGGATGATCAATAGTCACACAAAAGACACCTTTCTTCACTTGAAACACCATATGGTCACACTTATTAACACTTTTAGCCACTTTATGATTAATTGTATGTGACTAAATACCCAAAACAAAGCAGGCTTTGTGTGACTAAATGTTACAAAGGCCACACAAACATAAAATCAAGTGGCCATTGGATGATCAATAGTCACACAAAGACATATTTCTTCACCTTAAACACCATATGGTCACACTTATTAACACTTTTAGCCACTTTATGCTTAATTGTATGTGACTAAATAACCAAAGAAACATGCTTTGTGTGACTAAATGTTAGAAATGGCCACACAAAAGAAATTTGATGTGGCCATTGGATTATCAATAGTCACACAAAAACTATTATGTTTTCATAAGCAGAACTAACTACGAATACTAAGCAGACTTATCTTATTTACGCGGACTTAACCTTGTCTTGGCAGCCTTAACCACTAAAACTAACCTACCGGACTTAACTTTGTCTTGGCGACTTTAACCACTAAAGTTTTACATTTATAAGTAGACCACAACACAAAATATATATATTTTTTGGGTGCAAAGATGAACTTGTATTAATCAAGGAAACTTTGTAAAATGAAAAATCAACACACACCGATATGGACAAGTTCCATATCAAGTTGCATACTAGGCAACTCTATTCAATATCGATATATCTGTTCTTATAAGTCGATAATAAAACAAAGCGCCCATATCATACAACCATGGACGGATGACAACCAACACAAAACCATCACAAAGAACACCTTTTAATGCACCGGTATGAACCATACACTTCGGATAGGGGCTATACCAAGTAGTTTACATTCCATCTCATGAATGGCTTCAACTACTGGGAACACACACCTAAATGAAGCCAACCAAATCCTACACAATCCTAAAATCATTTATAAGCGTGTCTACCAATAACAAGCGATAGCGCGCGGAATTACGTTTTAGCACATGCTAAATCTTTGGAATTATAAGCGGATTACGGAAGACACGAAGCTTGGTCGTCGATGACAAAGTCAACAAGATTGAATCGACCATTTTGTTTCGTTCCCCCGACACTCCTCAACAATCTCTCTCCATATGGCGTTTATGGTAGCGTGGTTCTTGCTTCTAGGCCTATCATTTGTGGTGTTGCGATTCACGTTCACATAAAACTCCATGTCTTCCGGTATCTCGACAATGCGTTATGGTACTTCCACATGTGATTTAACCCGTAAACTTATGTGGTATGTTACGCATTAAAAGAACAATGTAGTATGCTAATCAAAAGTATGTCCATGTGTTGAAGTATATATTAGTTTTTGCGGCGATTATAATATTGAAATGGTCCGATTTGTATCATTACTTACCAAGCGACTCTGTCCGTGACATATGCAAGGATGGGCGTAAAACAATCCCTTTCACTTTCATGCTCGAACATTCGTTCCATGCACATATGTGTTTCATACGCTCATACGCAATTGGAATTTAATAAAATGGTAATTAATAATTTAAAAGCTATTATATGGAAAGGTTTATTTTTAAAATAAAGTCATAGATTATGTCTACACTTTGATTAACATACCTTCATCTACGGGGTTTCTCATGAGCGGTCTTATGCGATTGACTCCATCGTTGCACAAGTTCGAGCGCATCATCGGTCCATTTTGACAAATGGCATCGGGAAAGAGTATTGTTTAGGAGATTTGTGAAAACAACTCTTGTGCCGACAAGCGAGTTTTCATCGTGAACCAATACATTCCATCCGTGCCCACCAAACTCATGCACGTGTACATTTTCCTCCAGTATTTCAATTTGACGGTGAGTGATAGGCTGCTACAGACACGCCCCGACAACAAACGTCAAATTGGTTATTGTCGGTATGGTCCGGAAATTGCAAGGAATGACCTACGTAATAGTTTAGTTTAAAGAAAACATTAGCGGGTCAAACAATTAAAATAATCCCCATTTTCAACAAACTTATACAATGTATTGATTAACATTTTTTCTTACGAGAGGTTGTGCGGGATATTCATCCAACGTAACGAGCACCTCGTTATCGTAACCTAGAAGAGCGAGATCGTATCCGGGGCATTCGTGGCTGCATCGTTGTACCTGTTACATAATAACGATCTTCTTCACGGCGAATGAAATGGAATGTGGCCACATTGATGTATTGGCTTTGATCAATAAAAGCTTGCCACTCGGACCCTTGCAAAGTAATCGACCACGAACCAATTTCCGTAAACCTTATGTTTGGTTCCCTATTGTGGATTAGGTATATCCAGCGCTTCTTGGGGTACAGTGTTTGATAAACAAAGCGGGAAGTATCTTAAATTTAAAAAGTAAGCACGTATATCAATTTGATGGTTACATCGATAAATTTATAACCTTAAGTAAGCATTTTAAGTACAACTTACGCAATGTCCTAATGTTTGTGCGGTTTGCCTCCACCAACAATTGGATGCTCATTCTATTTTAAAACCACAATCGTCTTAATGGTCAATAAGGTTATCTCATATGCATAACATTCAACTAATACAAGTCTTAGATGATCAATACATCTTTATCATTAAGGTGTCAAACAAAATATGATTGAAGATGTACTACTACATATTTAACTATGTTTCAAAACCAATAATCATATAGTCCTTTTAGAGTAAAAATCGTATTTTTTACGTTTATTCATCTTACCAATCGTTTGTTAAAATCTAGTAAGAAATCCATAATCTACCCAACATACCATACGCCATTGCTTCATCCAATGTTTAAACCTAAGCTCGGATAATTAATTACATAAGGTGTAGTGCTTTACCAAATCATATAAAAGCTATACTAACCTAGATTAAACATATGTTTACAAGTTGTCTAATTAGCTATTTAACAAATAGCTGCTACGTTTTCCACAATCCATATATCCATGATTTTTTTATTCAAATCATCCTATATTTACATGTCACACAATATTCTAAAGAATCAAATCGCATATAGTTCTAATAAAGCGGTTTGTTACTTTATGATCAAAGGATACTATATTCTTTAGGATATGTTAAACATTCTTGAAAAATTACCAAACATGCATTTGTATCCATCAACATATCGAAACATGCATATCAATCACTTTACATTTGCGGTTCATGGTTAAAAACAAAAAAAAAAAAAAAAAAAACAATGTGTAACATTACACGATGATGCGGTTGTTGTGTTGAAGAAGATAGACTTGAATATTTTGCTAAGACTATGTGATTAAGTGTAGCCGTAATATGTCACGGTTCTCAAAGCGCAATGATTACAATTAATTAAGGAAGGATTTTTGTTTTATTTTTTAGCTTGTATTATGGGAGCATTGCATATATACCACTAAAACTCAAAAGTTTCATATTTCTCCATAATACAATTTTTAATGCATGATGTACAATGCAACTTAAGCATGTTTGGGTATATATGCAAATATGTAAATTTTACACAACAATTACGTACCAAAGCGGTACATTTGAAAAAATCGCAACTATTTTATGACCTAAACCCTTGATTAAATACATACAAAATATTTGGTAGAATCACCTTAAAAATTAAGTACCTTAACATACAAATAAATAATATTACATTAACATACACGATATCGTAACTTCTATAAATAAATACATATATCGAATACAATATTGGTTAATCGAATATACAATGTAGCTATTGAATCACTGCGATTGCATCAACATTTGCAATGTTTTTGTACGATGTTTCCGTCCTTGAATGTCACGTTCTTTGTGATGATAAAAACTGTGGAATCAAGTAACAAAAAAGTTATACGTTGTAATAAAGTATATAATTGTAGGTACTTTTAAATAAGAAACATACTATTCAATAACTTAGCACTACCGGTATTAACTTAGCAGCGGTATTAACTTAGCTTGCCGGTATTAACTTCTTCCACCCATTCTTATTCGATGTCAAATTCCACCCATTCTACTACGACTATATACACGGATGCTTAACATCTTGAGCCAATCATGATTCATTGGGACGGGTGTATGATAGGGACCAATGATTATATATAGCTTCTAACGAAACTATATATACGTGGCGTGCCAACGGACGCCGACCACAATGAAACATGATTGACACGAAGAAATTTACCAACTTCATTAAAGTACAAGGTTGTGATAATATTATGCATATAAAATAAAGCGGTCACAAACATGCGACATAATCGTCTATACATTGCTATAAACCAGGTCAAGATATGGGCAATCTCAAGTTTAAAACTACCGTCATAATTGATCAAAGCGTTGATGGTCATGGTAAGCAACACGACCTCTATCAAAGTAAGACACCTATGTTATAAGCAAGCAAGTGGAGCGACTTAGTACTTTGGCGTCCACTCGAAATCCCATTGCCATGTCTATGAAATGGCTGCAAAGATTTGCACCAAACCTATTGCTATAGCGGTGACATAGGAATGGGTTTTCGAGGAAGCTCAAAGTACGAAAGGTGTGCGAATAAATAATTATCGATTCTACAAAAGTTAATTTCTGAGAGATGAAAAGACAAAAAGCCTATCCGGTGATGAAAAGACTTTTAAGTGCAATGGTTAAAATTTTAATGTTGAAACTAGGGAATAAGATCTTGTATCTGAGCAACCCATCTACCATACGGTCAAAAAAAAATTGACTCATTTTTGCACATAATAGTGAGGCTCGGATCTGTATAAATCAATAGTTTCAAAACATCGATATCACATCATTTGCATGATTTAATAAGATACTTGTCATCACGACCTCATACTGTGACACCTCATAATTATAGTTTTGCTAGATTGTTAAAAAAGTTAAGGAACAATATGATATAGTTGCGGATTCAAGCGGAAGTTGAACATACCAATGTGGCGCGTTACTTTGTAGATGTGTATGGAATTTCAACTTAGTGAACCCTTACGAATCCCCTACGGTACCTTTTGTCGTTTCAACTCCCTTTGAGCAAAGGCACGCACGGGCGATTTGCTAGATTGTTGAAAAACAAAGGCCTTTGCATTTGGGAATTTAGAATGGGTAACTATCTTGAAATTCCTACTCATCTACAAAGTAACGTAACGCTGTCGTTCAACTTCCGCTGAATCGCAACTATATCATATTGATCTTAACTTTTTAACAATCTAACAAAATCTATAACAAGTATATCGAGACTCATATAAACTTCCAAACGGGTGTGCGGTGTGATATGCATTAGCAAGGCTCGGATCGTGAAAAGGTTGGATAAACACGGAACATCGAGGATATAACCGCCATGGCGCAAAATAATGTAATAAAATTGCCATGCCAACATACGGTAAATCACATCATTTGCATATCAAATAAGATAATCGTCATCACGACCTTTTGCATATCACAAATAAACACATGTGGCCCAAAATAAACCAACTCCCTTTGAGCAAAGGCTGCACTAGGCGATTTGCTAGATTGTTGAAAAAACAAAAGGCGTATGGGCGAGAAGGGTTAATTATGTTTTTGAAATCATAATTATAGTTTTGCTAGATTGTTAAAAAAGTTAAGGAACAATATGATATAGTTGCGGATTCAAAGGAAGTTGAACATACCTCTATCACATCATCGATTGATTTATTAAGATATATCATCACGACCTCTATCAAAGTAAGACACTTATGAACAAAATAGAGTTTATACATGCAAAGGAAATGGTCAAAAAGTTAAATGTCAATATGTTATAAGCAAGCAAGTGGAGCGACTTAGTACTTTGAGCGTCCACTTGAAATCCCATTGCCATGTCTGAAATGGGCGCAAAGATTTGCACCAAACTGTTGCTATAGCGGTGACATAGGAATGGGTTTTCGAGGAAGCTCAAAGTACCAAGTGTAAATAATTATCGATTCTCGAAAGTGTATGTGTTGAATGGGATAATGAAGGGTGTGGCTGCCATGAACAATACACACTATATCATTATCGCAATCAACACACCTCATAAAAAAAACACAATCAAACCCTTTACGAGATCCCTCTTGGTCCTTTTGTCGTTTCAACTCCTTTGTGCAATGCACGCACCGGGCAAATCGCTAGATTGTTGAAAAACAAAGGGCGGTATGGGAACTCGAAAGGGTTTGATGTATTAGATCATAAAAAGTGTTTTCCTAAAAAGAAGCATAGTTAACCCTTACGAGTCCCCATACATTAACATTTAACTATGCTTTTATATTTACTAAGCTGCATACCTTATTGACTATTATGCGATCACAACAACAACAACAACAACAAACAAAAGGCAATAGCGTAGTGCGAAAGGATAGAGAAAGAATACGACAAAACCAAAAGGCAATAGCGTAGTAAAAGAAAGCAAGCAAACAAGCAAGCAGGGCATACGGAAAAAGAAACACGCACTGGCGGGCCGTAAATCGCCAATAGCAAAGCGCAGCGGACATAAAACCAAAAAGCCGAGCACACCAAAGCGAGGCCAACCTAAGGGAGCAACAACGAGCAACGCAAACCACGCGCGGGGCCTAAGACTACGGCAAAACAAAACACGCAAGGAGGCAAAGGGACACCTACCCGCAAATCTCATTCTTCGCGTCTACTAATCTCATTCTTCGTGTCTCATTCTTCACGTACCCATCGCATGTATAACACGTAATCGTTATTACCTCAACTAATGATCCATAAATCATCAAACAACTACTTTTCCTATGCAAATGACTAATACCACGACTAACATCCTAAACTAACATAACACAATATCATCTATAAATCAATAAACATCCTAAACTAACAAACTAGCATTAAATTATAACATTTATACGAGATATTAGGCTCGATAGGAAGAGAATCAAGCCCTTTATAATAGCCCTCAAGAGTATTTCATTGACTAACATTTATTTTCATTGATTTTGCGTTTGATTGAAAACCCTAAATCGCTATTAATTATAATCTAGCGTGTGTTTTGACCGAGTGTAAGAGAGATAAATGTGTGAAATCTTGAAAGTCAAACACACACTACTTGACCATTTTCTAATAAAAGTAAATAAATAAATAAAACTAACTTATTTCTTCAAGTTAATAAAGCATTAAAACCTAAAATTAACCATTGTGCGATCATTGATCATTGATCATTTACATATAATTACTTATATAAACAAAGTAGCGATTAATAGCAAGCATCCATACAACCATCAACTATACATCATCAAAACACAAAAAAAACTTCCAAAGCTTCCTATGCTCCATCTTGAGACTCATCGACTTCATCCAAATCTTCCAAGAACTCCTCCTTCTCCGATAGACTCGGCGACATAGCACCAAAAGGCGAGCCGACAAATCAATCTTCCTTGATCCTTCAACTGTATCTCACGAAGGGCATACTCACCGATTCTTTGCATGACATTAAACGAGTAAACAAACTACCGACCTCATCGATTATACATTCTTTTTGTAGCAGTTTCCCTCGAATCTTGCTCTCTTCTCCCATCCGCTCGATCAACTTTTTCTCCTCTGCTATGTCTTGCAATATCAACAACACGAAAGCATCATTGAGCTTGCGGATTCGATGGCGGCTTTCATTTCATCGATATTAGGTGTGGAAGACATTTTGTGTGTTTAGGGGTAAAATTATTGATAGTTGTGTTTTAAGAGTAAAATGATTGATACTTAGTGTGTTGATTTTATGGTTAGGTAAGTATACATAATTACAATGTACCTCACAATTTGCACAAATAATCACAAAAAACACTTAAGAGGCATCGGAAAATTTATTTTGGGTTATTCTGTAGCCCTTCATATTCTTCCATGCATAAATGTGATATGCAATAGTTCAAGAAAAAGAAAAGAAAAAGTGATATGCGGGAGGAGTATTTAGGAAGATATCTAATATTGCAATTTAAACCCTTCATTTTTCATTGGATCTAAACCGGCCCCTATATAGTAGGGGTGTTCACGGGGTTCGGCTCGATTCGTTTAGAGATTTTAACTATCGATCACAGGCGGGTAGTTCATTCTACTATCAAAACCGAACCGTACTAGGCGGGTAACGGACATGCGGGTATCGAAATGGCGGTTACCAGCGGTTGGTCGAGTTAACCATTCAAAAAATTAATCGAATCGAATCGAGCGAACAATAACATAAATTATAACGTAATATGTCATTTTAGTAAAATTAAATAACACTAAAGATATTAGAATAATAGTAATGTTGTTGTGTCATAATAGCAACATTCAAATTACCATATCTAACAAAATAAGTAATACTACTTATTTGGCGTTTATAGATTACGATCACATTAATGATATGTAATCCATGGGCGTTAGTAAATGATCAAATTAGATAAGTAAAATGCATTATGAACCGTGATAAGCGGGTTTTCGGTTCGGGTTTTCTCGATTTGATTTCTTGATTTATCGGTTTTAGCGGTTATCGGTTTGCTCAAATTCTTAAAATTTATGTCAAGCGCAATACATCGACCAAAATCAAAGTTAGTCATCTTTACAATGTAGCACATTGACAAAATCAAAGTTAGTCATCACTACAACTTTGGCAAACAATGAATTCGGTGGTTATTAATTTGCGAACCATGCAAATTTGCATAACAAAACCACGTAAACATTACCCGACAAGGTTACAACAACATTACGCAACAAAATTGCGACACAATAGGATCTTGACACATGATAACATCAATTGCAATACCTTACATGTAACTACTTGCATACAATATTACGTAAATTCTTGACACAATAGGATGCTCACACATATGTTTAGCCATACTATATGAGTTAGGGGTTGTTTACTTTTGAAAACTTTTTCGCGCCGTGTATACGTTTATACACACATTCATACGTTTATACACGTTTTTATGCATTTTAATCGTTTTCGTCGTCTTTGTCCCCTTTAATGTCTGTTTTATCGTTTCGGTTTTGTTTCTGATTTTTCGTCCGTGTTTACGTTTCGCTAGTTTTTCATGTTTCCGTCCGTTTGAATAAGTTTTAGTCATTTTACATACTAACGTACATTTCAAGCGTTTCATACATTTTCATATGTTTTACATATATACGTTTTCGTCCGTCCGATTTACCCGTTCTCATCCGTTTTACCCATTTCGTATGTTTATAAGAATTTTTCAACCGTTTTCAAAGGTTTTCTTACACTTTTACAGTTAAATGCGTTTAAACACGTTTTCTTTTGTTTTAATACGTTATGGTCCGTTTTCTTACGTTTATACACGTTTTATGCATTTTAATCGTTTTAAATCGTCTTTGTCCCCTTTAATCTGTTTTATCGTTTGAGTTTTGTTTCTGATTTTTCGTCCGTGTTTACGTTTTGCTAGTTTTTCATGTTTAGTCCGTTTGAATAAGTTTTAGTCTTTTTACATACTAACGTACATTTCAAGCGTTTCATACATTTTCATATGTTTTACATATGTTTCGTCCGTTTTCGTCCGATTTACCCGTTCTCATCCGTTTTACCCATTTCGTATGTTTATAAGAATTTTTCAACCGTTTTCAAAGGTTTTCTTACACTTTTACAGTTAAATACGTTTATACAAGTTTTAAATCTGTTTTAATACGTTTTGGTCCGTTTTCTTACGTCTTTGTCCCTTTTAATCGGTTTTATCGTTCCGTTTTTGTTTCTGAGTTTTCGTCCGTGTTTGCGTTTTATTTAGTTTTTCATCTTTTAGTCCGTTTGTATAACTTTTTACACATTCGGCCGATTCAAATTTGTTTTGCGTTTCGTCCCATTTACCCGTTTTCATTCGTTTTACCCATTTCGTATGTTTTAAGAATTTTCAACCGTTTTCAAAGGTTTTCTTACACTTTTACAGTTAAATGCGTTTAAACACGTTTTCTTACATTTTAATACGTTATGGTCCGTTTTCTTACGTTTATACACGTTTTTATGCATTTTAATACGTTTCGTCGTCTTTGTCCCCTTTAATCTGTTTTATATCGTTTAGGTTTTGTTTCTGATTTTTCGTCCGTGTTTACATGTTGTCGCTAGTTTTTCATGTTTCCGTCCGTTTGAATAAGTTTTAGTCTTTTTACATACTAACATTACATTTTCAAGCGTTTCATACATTTTCATATGTTTTACATATGTTTTCGTCCGTTTTCGTCCGATTTACCCGTTCTCATCCGTTTTACCCATTTCGTATGTTTATAAGAATTTTTCAACCGTTTTCAAAGGTTTTCTTACACTTTTACAGTTAAATGCGTTTATACAAGTTTTTATCTGTTTTAATACGTTTTGGTCCGTTTTCTTACGTCTTTGTCCCTTTTAATCGGTTTTATCGTTCCGGTTTTGTTCTGACTTTTCGTCCGTGTTTACTTTGTTCTCATCCGTTTTACCCATTTTCGTATGATTTTAAAATTTTGTGTCAACTCAAGCGAACTTAATTATCCATTTTCGGTTTAAAACCATATGTGTCAACCCAATAATCAAGCTTAATTTGGTCAACCCAAGCGAACTTAATTCATAATCGGTTTCGGTTCGCTTTGGTTTAATTATAGTTCGGTTCGTTTCGGTTTCGTGTTGACAAAAATAAAAATATACAGATTTAACGAAACAAAACCCGATAACCGAGCGGATCAACACCCCTAATTTATAGTCATAGTTTAAAGAAGGAGGACTTAGTTTGCCGTTTTAAACATTAGGTCCTTAGAGATTGGTGGATCTTAGGGATGACGGGGAGGCTGCGAGGTCTAAGCTGCGGGGTTGAATGATCTCATTACTCAATCTTAGGAGGAAATCGATACCAAGGAAGAACAAATTCGAGGCGATGAATGGTTGAAGGGTTTCGCTATGGAATGGGATGTTTTCTTTGCTCTAGTGTCATCTGTTTATGTCTAATGTCTAATGTCTAATGTCTTGGTTTAAAGGGATGGTATGTAGATATATTAACAATGGAATATGTATGGATCTTTTGATGGTTTATCCATCGAATGCTAATATTATGTTTGTTAAAATATGTAATGTGTTTGCTAGTTTGTTTCATCTTTTTTTCATGTTGTTTTGAATTTAGGAATTGGTTGTGGTGTTAAAGTTCATATTCGCACTAGTATAATGTATTATTGTAGGATTAGGATGTTCAATTTTAGATTGTTGTCAATTTTTTATGGTGATTATGAAGTTTAGAGCTGGGCGTTTGTTCATGACAATTATTTTGATTGAACCACTATATTGGGTGTTTTGTTGTTGTTTACGCTTTAAGTTAATTGCATTTACATGTTTTCTTGATTTTTTGACTACTTGAGGATGTTAGAGCTTATCTAATTGCTTATAAATAGCTTATTTATAGCCTTAAAGTAAGGTCTTAGAAACATTTGATGTCAATGAGTTCTTGGTTTGATTTGCCTATTTTGTGCTTAATTGTTTATCTGGGCCTTATTAGTTATAGTTGTAATTAGTTGCTTTAAGTCCATTTTAGCTTTTGATTGTTCATTTGTATCGCCATGTGGTGATTTTAGTGTATCTCTGATTATATGTGTTTTGACACGGTGGTTTGAAGTAATATGAGTGTTTGGGATGTGGGTAAGCACCATTTACATCGGGGGTGTTTTGGTTTAAAAATTGTTTGATTTGGAGCCACATTTTAAAATTATCAAATTTGGAGCCAAATTTTAGCCAAAATTTTAAAATTACTTTGGAAATTATGGTTTCCTTAATTGAAAAGCCCCATCATTAGCCTATTTTACTCCAATAAATCGACCTTCAAGCAAAACAACGAACTTCAATTTTACACCATTATTTACCAATTAAGTTTACTAATTTTCTTTAACACATTACTTGACGAATCATGTCAGCGCAAATCACTTATCCGGATGATTTGGTTTATTACGATCGTGAAATTGAAAACACTTTAGAATATGAATCGAGGCGTATTCGGATGAGGGTGAGGATCTTTGAAACAACCATTCAAATGCGAATGTTGTTAAGAGGGCATAACTAGGTTAGCTAAGTTTCGCGAGGAATATGGAAAAGCAGACGGAATAAAGGTCGGTGTAACCTTGATGCCTTTGGATAGGTTATCGAGGAAAAAGCGAGCATTGTTTTCAAGTTTTTGGGTGATTTGGTTCGTGAGCATATAGGTGTCGAGTTCTAACACGGAGGAAGGTTGATTCGAAGCAAGAGATAAAATGTGGGATGAAATCACGGTACACATATACTTTTTTAACTAGTAGTGGCTTGGTATCGTAGATACAAGGTGTTAAAAGTTTATCTCTGCATTTACAATATGTGCAACTAATTAACAACAATTTGTTAATCTTTGCGGCGATATTTTGATGTTGACTTGACGGTCGAAAGGCGATAATGAATCGTCTTGGTCAACTTCTAAGGAATTTCGAATGAAATTGATACAAAACTACATATTGCCCAACCAAAATACCCTTTCAAAACTAAATGAAGTCCGGCAAAGTATAGTGCAATTATAAAAGCCGAAGATTGGGTTAATTTTGTAAACTACACGACCAATGAGGAATACAAGGTGTTAATTATTCATTTTATTCAAGTTCAAATATCTTTCACCTTTTCATATGTTTCCATATGTATTAGTTGTATACTATCGGCATTACTACATCTAAGCGCCGTATGATTTTGTGTTGCAAGGTGAGATCGACAAAAGCTAAAGTGTCGCGTTCCAAGTCATTTATGATCATACAATGGGACGAGGTGGATCGCCCGTGTGATAGAAAAAATGGTAACGATAAACATTTGCACATTTACATTTGCATTTAATAGCATCATAGTTTCGTTTATATTCGTTTATCTTACATTTGTATGTATTTGATGTGTATAAGATCGAGAGTAAAGAAATTGAACGGATGAAGAACCACCGCGTGGTGCATTTGTGGTTGAAAGGAAGGGTGAAAAAGGCGGAGAATATCACGATGAAGATATCGGATCGATGGGAGAAAAATTTGTAAGTTTGTTGCAAATTTTATTATTATGTTTGTTTAGTTATAAGTTAATCACGCTCTTGTATTACTTAAAGCGTTAGTTATAAGTTAATCGGTAGTGTTTTAGTTAATACTTTTAGTTAATCTGCTCTTGTATTACTTAAAGCTATTATTTATAAGTTAATACGGTAGTGTTTTAGTTAATACTTTTAGTTACAAGTTAATCTTGGTAGAATTAAATAACCTATTTCCCATATTGTGTGTGCGAGAAAAAGCGGACGACAAGATCAAACAAGGAATCTTGAAGCTTGATCATGGCGATGCCATAACAGTTGTATTAGGTAAGGAAAAGGGAGGATATGCGAGAGGTGGGAGGTGGAGTAACCTACAAGAGGTATTTTGATGCGCCTCGAATCGGACAAGCATCGATGAAAGAGTGGTGTTACTTCAAAGTGAACTTGCGATGAGGCGCCAGCGTCAAGAAAAGAGGCGTGTCTGAGTTTGATGAAACAATTGGTGCACAAAGGCGATTGCGATCAACTTCAACTCCATTGTGAAGCGGAGTAAGACATAAGAAAGTAACATTCCATCTTTTTTACCCTTTTAAATCTTGCTTGATCTTCTTAAACAATTTATATTTGGTGTCTCGGTGAACATTAATCTTTTAAATAGCGGTCTTGATGAGGATCTTAGGAACACGTGTTCTTTGGGCGTGAGAAAGTTGCGAGCATTAAAGTCTAATGGACTTGCAACTTTGGAAAAGGAAATTCAAATAAGTGTAAGTAATAAATCACCCCACAGGATTTTGAATTCTACATACATTATTTATTTACCGTGTATTATACATATAGGAAGCTGTTAAATCATCGCACCTAAGAAATCGACTAGATCAAAGGAAAGGATTCTTCACGTCAACTTTACGGATCACAAGAGCAGAGTCTCCATTAACGATTACTACCACAAGTATGTATTTAAACATTTTCATATGTTCTTTAGTTTAATTAAAATTAATTCTTGATACATATATACATGCAACAAATTATCTTTTAGGTAATTAAGTGCGGTGTGGCATAAAGAAATCAACTATTATTGCGGAGGTGCAGTGTACAAAGCGATGGAAAACAAATGCTTCATAACAAACCACTCCCAAAGGATTGCTCTGAGTATCTATTGAAAAATCTTTAGTGGATGCGTGCATACGGATGTAGAAATAACGGTCTCAAAGCAGATTAAGGATGCGGTAGGTGGTTTTATGCATGGCCAAAGGATCAAGTGGTTTCGATGAAAAGGTACATAGATGCATGTGTTTTATAAACCTACATATATCATTCTTCATATTTAATTGGTGTTTGATACCCGGCTTTTGTTTCCTCGGTAACACCACCAAGTACCATAAAAGCGATTGGTGAGAACAGAGCGCACCTAAATTAAATCTGAGCGCTCGTCTCTAGTCATACCATGCAAAGGAAGCTAAGAAGATCAAGAGTCGAAGTCGTTAAATTATTGAGAATATTATTATATACGACATTACAATTTTATATACATTCCAATTTTATTGTATTTGAATATATTTTGAATATATTTTTATATATTAGAATTTGTTTTGATATATATTGATTTCTTATATGTGACTAAAAGATTCATATAGTCACAATTATTAACACTTTTGGTCACGGTTTGCTTAATTCGATGCGTGACTAAATGTTAGAAAGCGCCACACAAACATAAAATTAATGTGGCCATTGGATGAGCAATAGTCACACAAAACACACATTTCTTCACTTAAAACACCATATGGTCACACTTATTAACACTTTTGGCCACTTTATGCTTAATTTGTATGTGACTAAATACCCAAAAGAAACATGCTTTGTGTGACTAAATGTTAGAAAAGGCCACACAAACATAAAATTCATGTGGCCATTGGATGATCAATAGTCACACAAAACACACATTTCTTCACTTAAAACACCATATGGTCACACTTATTAACACTTTTAGCCACTTTATGGTTAATTGCATGTGACTAAATACCCAAAAGAAACATGCTTTGTGTGACTAAATGTTAGAAAAGGCCACACAAACATAAAATTCATGTGGCCATTGGATGAGCAATAGTCACACAAAACACACATTTCTTCACTTAAAACACCATATGGTCACACTTATTAACACTTTTGGCCACTTTATGATTAATTGGATGTGACTAAATACCCAAAAAAACGTGCTTTGTGTGACTAAATGTTAGAAAAGGCCACACAAACATAAAATTCATGTGGCCATTGGATGATCAATAGTCACACAAAACACACATTTCTTCACTTGAAACACCATATGGTCACACTTATTAACACTTTTGGCCACTTTATGATTAATTGAATGTGACTAAATACCCAAAACAAACATGCTTTGTGTGACTAAATGTTAGAAAAGGCCACACAAACATAAAATTCAAGTGGCCATTGGATGATCAATAGTCACACAAAACACACATTTCTTCACTTAAAACACCATATGGTCACACTTATTAACACTTTTAGCCACTTTATGGTTAATTGCATGTGACTAAATACCCAAAAGAAACATGCTTTGTGTGACTAAATGTTAGAAAAGGCCACACAAACATAAATTTCATGTGGCCATTGGATGAGAAATAGTCACACAAAACACAAATTTCTTCACTTAAAACACCATATGGTCACACTTATTAACACTTTTGGCCACTTTATGATTAATTGGATGTGACTAAATACCCAAAAGAAACGTGCTTTGTGTGACTAAATGTTAGAAAAGGCCACACAAACATAAAATTCAAGTGGCCATTGGATGATCAATAGTCACACAAAACACACATTTCTTCACTTAAAACACCATATGGTCACACTTATTAACACTTTTAGCCACTTTATGGTTAATTGTATGTGACTAAATACCCAAAACAAACATGATTTGTGTGACTAAATGTTAGAAAAGGCCACACAAACATAAAATTCATGTGGCCATTGGATGATCAATAGTCACACAAAAGACACCTTTCTTCACTTGAAAAGAATATTATTATGTACGACATTACAATTTTATATACATTCCAATTTTATTGTATTTGAATATATTTTGAATATATTTTTATATATTAGAATTTGTTTTGATATATATTGATTTCTTATATGTGACTAAAAGATTCATATAGTCACAATTGTTAACACTTTTTGGTCACAGTTTGCTTAATTCGATGCGTGATTAAATGTTAGAAAGCGCCACACAAACATAAAATTAATGTGGCCATTGGATGAGCAATAGTCACACAAAACACACATTTCTTCACTTAAAACACCATATGGTCACACTTATTAACACTTTTGGCCACTTTATGCTTAATTTGTATGTGACTAAATACCCAAAAGAAACATGCTTTGTGTGACTAAATGTTAGAAAAGGCCACACAAACATAAAATTCATGTGGCCATTGGATGATCAATAGTCACACAAAACACACATTTCTTCACTTAAAACACCATATGGTCACACTTATTAACACTTTTAGCCACTTTATGGTTAATTGCATGTGACTAAATACCCAAAAGAAACATGCTTTGTGTGACTAAATGTTAGAAAAGGCCACACAAACATAAAATTCATGTGGCCATTGGATGAGCAATAGTCACACAAAACACACATTTCTTCACTTAAAACACCATATGGTCACACTTATTAACACTTTTGGCCACTTTATGATTAAATGGATGTGACTAAATACCCAAAGAAACGTGCTTTGTGTGACTAAATGTTAGAAAAGGCCACACAAACATAAAATTCATGTGGCCATTGGATGATCAATAGTCACAAAACACACATTTCTTCATGAAACACCATATGGTCACACTTATTAACACTTTTGGCCACTTTATGATTAATTGAATGTGACTAAATACCCAAAGAAACATGCTTTGTGTGACTAAATGTTAGAAAAGGCCACACAAACATAAAATTCAAGTGGCCATTGGATGATCAATAGTCACACAAAACACACATTTCTTCACTTAAAACACCATATGGTCACACTTATTAACACTTTTAGCCACTTTATGGTTAATTGCATGTGACTAAATACCCAAAAGAAACATGCTTTGTGTGACTAAATGTTAGAAAAGGCCACACAAACATAAATTTCATGTGGCCATTGGATGAGAAATAGTCACACAAAACACAAATTTCTTCACTTAAAACACCATATGGTCACACTTATTAACACTTTTGGCCACTTTATGATTAATTGGATGTGACTAAATACCCAAAAAAGCGTGCTTTGTGTGACTAAATGTTAGAAAAGGCCACACAAACATAAAATTCAAGTGGCCATTGGATGATCAATAGTCACACAAAACACACATTCCTTCACTTAAAACACCATATGGTCACACTTATTAACACTTTTAGCCACTTTATGGTTAATTGTATGTGACTAAATACCCAAAACAAACATGATTTGTGTGACTAAATGTTAGAAAAGGCCACACAAACATAAAATTCATGTGGCCATTGGATGATCAATAGTCACACAAAAGACACCTTTCTTCACTTGAAACACCATATGGTCACACTTATTAACACTTTTAGCCACTTTATGATTAATTGTATGTGACTAAATACCCAAAACAAACATGCTTTGTGTGACTAAATGTTAGAAAAGGCCACACAAACATAAAATTCAAGTGGCCATTAGATGATCAATAGTCACACAAAAGACATATTTCTTCACCTTAAACAACATATGGTCACACTTATTAACACTTTTGCCACTTTATGCTTAATTGTATGTGACTAAATACCCAAAACAAACATGCTTTGTGTGACTATCAGTGTTTATGGTCACTAATACGAATTAATCCAACAAAATTAGTACCTAATTAGTCACACATATTACGGTTTTGGTTACTCTTTTGCAATAGAGACTAAAAAAGTCAAACACGTGACCATAGGGTACCTATGGTCATGCGACCTTTAGTCACACACGGCCGAAAAACTTGTGTGACTATATGTATATCGTCACATATTCGGTGTGGCCAAATCCACTTTTGTTCTAGTGGTAGCAACTCGAAGGATCTCTAATACTTTTCTTCAATCTTATTGCATGAAGCTTTGTGTTGTTTACCCTTCTTGCACGCCAAACATGAGTGATCATTCTTGTATGTTTTGGAAGGTAAACCTCTAACTAAATTTCCTTTAACCAACTTGTTGATATTCTTGAAATTCACATGGCCCAATCTTCTATGCCAAAGATTTGCTTCTTGAGTGTTGCCTTTGCTACTAAGCATGTTGCTCTTTCGGAAGAGTGAAGACTCTTCATATCCAGTGATACACATCATTGGTTCTTGGTACTCTCAAGTATTACCAAGTTATCATCAAGCTTGAATTCGGGAAAGAATAAGACATTACGTAGCCGATGAATAACACATGATTCTTCTTGTCACAGATCTGAGAGATTGACAAAAGATTTAACTTGAGCTCCTTCACATAACTAACATTCTCAAAATCTATGCTTCCTGCCTTGATAGTTCCTTTGCCAGTAATTCTTCCTCCACTAGGATCATTTCCAAATGCAACTCTTCCTCCAAAATAAGATCTAAAATCAGACAGAATCTCTTTGTCTCCTGTCATGCTTCCAGAGCAACCACTATCCACAATTAAATGATCTTTAAGCTCCTCTTCTAGGTTGCCCTACACAAAGATAAAAGAGTTAGTTAATTTTAGGAACCCAAGCCATTACTGACTTGTGTTCCCCTTGTGGAGTGACATACTTAAATTCTGTAAGTATGTAATCTCCACTGTTTTTAAGCTGATCAATTATATTTGGTTGTTCCAAAATTTGTGTTGGTTTTTCAACAAAAAATCCCTTTTCATCAAAATTCTCTTTATTATTTTCAACGAAAATATCTATTTCACTCTTACTTGATGAAAGTACTGTTTGTTCCCCATCAAGACTTTCTTTCTTAACCAATGAGTTTAACCTTTTGTGTAGAGTTCTTTTATCTAGATACTCTTTTGAGGTGCGCCTTCTATATTGATAGTAATTGGATCTCCTAGGGCTTTCATTCCAAAAGTGCTAGCGGTACCTTGATTGGGTGAAAATCTAGCGATTACTTTGAAAAGTGCGCTTGAGAAACTTTGGTTTATCAGTACCTTGAAAGGTGTTTGAGGGTACTGGTGATTTTGGAAAAGGTCTTCTCTGGTGAGGATACATATAGTCTTTTGAGAAGTTGCTGTGGTTAACCCTATGTGAGTGATTCCAGACAGGTTTATTCTCCCTAGGCTTATGGTTGGTAGATCTGGTCTTTGGGAATTTGTTTAGGTATTCTGAGTGAAAGTCACAGTGCTTATTCAAATGATCAAGACTATAACAAACAAAACATAATTTTTGACCCATACTCCCAAAATTTCTTCCTTTAGTTCTATGACCAAACCTATCCTGACATTTTGGTGAATTATGAAAATTATTTTGACCAAAATTATCCCAAAAAGGTTTAGCAGTATTTTGAAAAGGTTTTGTTGAAGGTATTGCAGAATGTTTAGCAGTACTTTGGGTTGAAGGTACTGCTTGACTCTTAACATTATCATCCTTAGGTTTCTCAACGGTTTCTTTTGGGGTTTCAGAACTAGATGGACCTGAATTAGATTGACCAATAAGCTTTTTCCTAAACTCTAAATTGTCTACTCCAAAACGAGAAACATCTGTTCTAAGTGGTTGAAAACTACCAGTTGGTGGAGGAACTGCATGATAACCCTTGTCTTTCTTAAATTCAGGAGGTGTTTGACTAATTGATTCCTCATTACTAGATGTGTTATTGTAAAGCCCCTTTTATCACGTATACCTTATCACACAACAAGAACACGTATAACAAACACCCACGTTATACACAAACTGATGTTATGCGTAGAGAGAAGCAAGAAAGATTAAGATGAGAGATGGTGTCTTGATGTATAGATAGTGTATGTATTTAGAGAGATAAAGGAAAGAAGATGAAAACAATAAGTTGTATATTGCTTCAAGGAAAAACACACACACACACACTCAAGCACACCCCTTAAATGACCATTTGAGGGGTATTTATACTCTAAATACAAGATGCCCTAAAAGGCTTTCCATGGGCCGTGGATATGGACTTGGATTGGATTGGGTTACTTGGACTTATACAAGGCAAGCTAATCATAACGCCTAGCCATTTAGCTTAGCCCAATCCACGAACCCGTTAACTATTCTATCACGATATCTAACACACATTATAAAGTTCCTAAACGTGAATGACCATCACTTCTAATAAAACTATTAAGGCTAACAATCTCCCCCTAAGGGGTGGTCATTCAAATGATGCTCCACTTGATTTGGTCTTTACTTTTATCGAGCTTGAACTTTGTGCGTAGATATAGAATAGTCTTAATTCTTTGTTCCTTCATGCTTTCTGATCAGTTAATATGGTTGTCTGCCATTGTCAGCTTTGTTGGTTAGGTGTCTCCACGCCTTTCTCCACCATGCTCACACTTCTATTTGTCTTTTGGTTACCAATGATGTAGTTCTCGAGTCTTTAAACTTTGTGTTGCCTTTGATTTTGATGAGAACTTTCATGTGTTGTTGGTATGAGCATGTGGAGAGTCTGCACGATCCATCCGCTCCGGAGCTTCCATAAGAAGAAAACATAAAACAGGTTAGTAATAAGAGGATTCTGGCACTTACAAGTTTGAATTTCGATAGTGTTAGCGAGCATAGTGTGAAAACACGTCTCTAATTCTCACAGGGCCGTTCTGAGCCGGAGTCCCAAGTGAGATAACACGATATACCGAAGTACATCTGATTCGGATGAGTCGTTCAAGTACACCAAGCATCACTCCACGATCGTAGACCGTTTGAGACACACTAAGCGTAATCCACGGGGAGTTACCGGTGACTGCCTTTGTCGAGGCGCTTGATGTTGACCACAGCGGAGTTTCCATTCAATCACTTGAAGATCACGGATGTGAAACTTCTCATAAATGTTACGGCGATTGCTAAGACACTGTAGGAATCTAGAATATATCACTTGTGTCCTTATTGGTGAACAACAAGCGATGTCATGTCAAGTGTTCCTATGAGATATTTTGATGAATCTCGTGGCTCTAGACTCAATAAGTGCATTTTGGTTTTCTGAGCGGAGACTAGGAGAGGTCTCCTCTTCAATACCAACGATCTCTAAGAGAAAGTCAATAGATTATGTAGGGTTCCCAGTGAGTGAAACAAATCCTTTTAAGAGGAATTGAGTGGCTAGAAGGTTTAGTGCGATCGTCCTTTGGGTCCATGGCGTCTTTGTCTTCAATCTTGGTGTCATCTTAGTGACAACAAGTTGCGATGAGTTGAACCGGTTTACGCCCTAAGGTTGAATATGGAGGGCTATTTCTTTTCACCCTTTTCATTACATTTCTTTTTAATTCTTCAACCCTTCTTTCTCCTTTCTCACATTACTCCTTTTTCAATCATTCCTAAGGACTTCTAGTACTAACTATTTGTGATGTCCTTGGGTAGATCCTTCCGACTCTGGCGGATCATAGGACTGATTTCCTATCCTTAGTCACCTTATAACTCCATGACTGCCTTATTGTTGCCATAAAACCATTTTTCATGAAAATCTCTCGAGTGTTTATGATAGAAAACATGTTTGCAACACTCCGTGATTTTGTATTTTCGAAACACTCCCCTTCACATGTGCTTATAAGTTTTGACATCGCACGGTGAGAGTAGAGTTCGCACTTTTGAATTGATTGACTTTAAATGAAGAAGACCGATTCGAGACACGTTTACATCACTAGAGAACTAGCTTGAAATTATTACCCGTCCGGTCAAGTCCATAGAAAGTTTCTCGAGATGGTACATGATTCCTCGTCAATTCATTGGTTTCAAGCGAGTCGAGCTCTTTTGAGATTCAAACAATGATCATTAAACCTTTTTGATCACATTTTAATCACGTTTCTCCCTCAAAAATAGCATATCTATGATGTTTTGAAACAAAATGATTAAAAGATATGTTTTCAAAAACATTTGAGAGAAACCGATTTAGCATGAATATTGGAACAATTTTGATTTATACTCCCCTTAGCGAAAGCATATTTTTCATACGAAAATTGAGAATCAATTAATGGTTTAGAGGAGTTATCTTGGTACCAAATGAGAGAGATTTTGAAAATCTTTTGAAAATTTAGAATCAATGGTACACAAGATGAAGATTTTAAAAATCTTTTGAAGATATTGAAGAAGAATTATCTTCATTTGTTTTAGGATAAGTGCTCGATATTTATGAAAATCGATTTTCGTAGCACTTTCCTATCTTTAAAGATCGGGTTGCAAGCGAAATACTTACAAGCCATTATGATTTTAGGAATAGTGCTTTGAAAATATTTAAAACCTTTGATTTGGATAAGCACTTTCCTTTCTTTGAAGCTGGTCTGAAGCGATGTGTTGAAGCCATTATTTTGAAGTCCGGGTTTCATCAAGTATACAAAAGCCATTATTGAAGAAATATTTGAGAAACGACATGTTTTGTAAAACATTAAAGAACTCTCGCTCAAGCATCTGTACATACCCGTATCATTATTGAATGACATTTCTAGAAACGTCTGATGAATATCGATTATCTGAGAGACATGTTGTGAGAAGAATATTTTGAATTTTTGTTTTATATTGTTTTTGTATTTTTTTGAAAAATTTCTATTTTGTATTTTGTTTTGTTTGTTTTATAAAAGAAATGGAAAATCAAAAATAGAAGATAGAAGAATGATGAAGAAGAGTTTATGAATTGGAACCCTCCGATGAGTGGGTTCGAGATATTTGATTCACGTGCAACCAAAGAAGAAGAGTTTTCACAAATAACGATGTTAGAAGTACAAGATTCCTCACGGTGAGGGTGATCACTATCAATGGTTGTAATGGTTTCTACTTCCTTATCCCGATGATTGTCACTATTATACGTGTTGGTGCAAGTATCAAATCTTTCGGTGGGAATCCATCTAAGACCTATTTTGTTGAAAACTTTGCTCGTGGAATCCACTAAGGTAAGATCTAGGAGTTGTTTTCTTATCAGTTCAAGGAAGACTCATTTTGGAAAAACTACGTCTGAAGAGATCCACTATTAGGTTTCTTTTCGATGTTCATTTGTCAACGGTATGTTTCTATTTGGTGTCTTAGTGGATTGTGCCTTGGCACGAGAATTATCTTTCTTGAGATATTGTGAGACACATGCATCGGGATTAGCGAAAAGACACATTTTTACATGTAGTATGCAGACAAATTCAATATTCTTGTTTAAACAGCATGACTTTAACTTTGTCACTCAGTCTTTTGAAATTGATTCTTGTTCGAAAAAGACTTAGAATTCCTAGTGTTGTTTTCTAAGGGCATAGCATTTTCGTTTGCAACTACTCTTAGATGCAACCCAATCCCTAGTCTTTTGTAGAGTGTTCCTAGGTAATGGTTTACTACTACTAGCAGTGCCTTGAAATCTTGTAGAATTCGTCACCTTAGATGTTGCACCTAAAATTCCGTCTTTTCGAGTCTGTGCCGTTTTCCTAGCTTCTTCTAGATAGTGATTATTGACCATGTCATTAGAACCAACAGATTCTTTAACTAGATTTTTGGTCACATTCCATGTACTAGTCTTAGAATTGCCATGTGTAAACACTTTTCTTTATCAAAAGCAGGTTTTCAAAATCTTTGATAATTCGCTTTTGATAGGCAAAGATGTGGAGTAGTTGTTTTGACAAATCATAATTCTCATTGACTTTTGGAGCAAACCGAGAAATAGACATTTTGGTTTGAAAACGGTTTTGGAACATTTGTTTTCTCCTCGGTCAATGGTTTTGCAATCTTAGTATCCACAACCTTTCCTTTTAGATCATCCAATTGAACTCTCAAAAGATCATTTTGCTCTTGCATGTCCTTGTAGGCACGCTCATACGACGAGTTGTCATACTTGCATTCCTCGGTTTTCGATCAAAATTTGTTTAAAATAGGACACGTTTTCTTTTCAAGTTTTTCAAGAGCTTTTTCATATTTTGAAACAATTGCGGAGGTCTCGGACCGAGTCTTTCATGATCTTCAACGAGAATATGTTTGTAAAATAATGGACATGATATCGGTAGTTATAACATCTTCGAAGAGAGAATCATTTAAATTTTCCAAAACTTTGATGTGTTCAACACTTTCATTAGCTTGCTTTACCAGGGATTTATGGTCCTTGACAAAGTCACCTGTTTCTTTCAAAAACGCTTGTTCGAAATGAATTACCCTTGAGTTGATGGCATTCAGCTGAGGGGCAATTTCTGTTTCAAAAAACTTTCTTTGTTCGATATCAAAACTAGAGAACCAGTTGTTAGGTGTAATAGTGGTTTTAGTTTTAACAGTCTCTTGAAGTCCCGCAATTCTAGTTTTCACATTTTCTAAAATACTTCTAGCATCACTTGTGTTAAAAGGATTGTTTGAAGACATTTGTTCAATGTTCGAAAGAGATTTTGAGACAACTACTGGTTTTGAAACTGATTTTGAAACTGGTGTTGACTCTTTGTTTGAAACACTTGGTGTGATGGAAAACTTTGACTTTTCTTTTTGAGACACAAAAGTAATTCCATTAATTTTGTTCCATTTGTTATAATCAATTGGTTTTAGATATGGATTCTTTTGTTTCATTTTTGATCTACTCTCCTCAGATAGTTCCAACGTTTCAAGAGAATCACGAACAATTATGGGTTCATGCAAAGGTTTTCCAGTGTTCAACACATTCGAGATTTCGAGCTTTCTTGAGGAGCGAAGAAGGGTTGTTACCAAGAGCCATTTTATGTGCGGTGTGAAAAATTGGATTTGCTTGATTAGAAAGCATCTTGTTTGTTTTAAGCGGAATGACCCGTTGTAAGAAGTAAATTATCCAATTTTTGATAGTTTCATTTTTATCCGAATTTCATCAAGAAGAGAATCTTCGTTTTGAAAATCGACAATCAACTGTTTCTTCCCTTTTCAAGATCGTAAAAGCGATGCTTTTTGTTTAGAAAGTTGGTCATTTAATTCGAAATTTCCTTGTTTAAAGATTTTATTTTCAAGTTCGATTCACATCAAGTGTATCATACTTGAGTTGCAATTGTTTTCTCTTAAAACAAAATCTCGATAACCTATTTCTAATTACGATAGTTTTTGTATGAAATTCAAAAGCTCTTGCGTTCTCCTTGTAACTCTCAAGCTCGTGGTCAATTTTTATTCGCGGCCTTAACCTCGCGATTGACCTTACTAACTTTTTCAATTTCAATGCCACGGTTATTGATTAATGATTCAAAATAAGCACGTGTTTCCTCATCTGTCTCAAGATTTTATGCCCACGACCTCCATTAGGATCCACATATGGAGTTTCGTGAGTTAGTATTGCTAAAACTCGGATTGTCCATGTATGTATCATAAGTAGGTGCCGATGTCACGAAATCGTCGCTCAACATGAGTAAACTGATTAGCAACATTACTATAATTTGGTACCTCATTGAGTGAATATGTGTCATAGACTGGAGGTGTATCAAAAGTACCGCTTGATGTTGAGTCCTGCTGATTGATTGTATGACTGGAGTTTGCAGTATTGATTGCTTTATGTGCCCGTCTTGGATTCATGAATTCATATTCTGCATCAGCCAATTCAATTCCCGATTCTTCTTTCTGTGCTAACATCAACATGTACCGGATCCTTTCAAGCTTCGTCAGTCGTTTGACATCGTGATTACGGATCAAAATACCCTGAATTTTTGGTGCGATTGTTAGAGGTAGCTTGCTGAACCGAAGTCATAAACAGCTTATTCCCATTTTGATATCCCATATTCGATTCACAATCGACCCCTTGATGTCCATCAAACCGTCCCCGCATATTGCATCGATTCCCATTTGTATACCCATAGCAAATCCATTCGATTGAATAACATCAACCATTTGACCTTGATTACCCATATTCACACCCTTGTGCAATTTTCTGCTGAGTGTTTGATGATATCCTTTGGTTGTTGTTACTTGGTGTGGAATAGCGACTTGAATGCTTTACCCAATAAAAGTATACCGCTGCAAGGTCGCTTCTTGTTCGCTCGTGGATCGTGATTCCTTGTTCTGGTATTGTGGATATTGTTGTTGTTGAATGACTTGTTGTTCGGTGGATAGAATTGTTGTTGAGGAAAACGACTTGTGGTTGTGGAATGTATTGCTGCAAGTTGTTGTTGTTGGAAGATGATGAAGCTTGTTGTTGTGTATTCATGAAGTTTGAGTCTTTGCAATGAGTGCCAATGGATCATGATTCTTTGCCAATCTTTCTTTCGACTTCATTGACTTGACTTGGTTTTGTTTGAGAAAATCATTCGAGTTGATCAAAGTTCACCGATGTAAGTCTTTTGTTTGGTTGACAATAGTGACATATCGTCCCCATTCTTACGGAAGATTGTTCGGGAACTTGATGTTTTGAGCGATAGTTACGGGTGTCAACTTGTTTACGATAAGCTCATTCATCAAAGTGCAAACCTTCCATAGTAGGATTCAATGGATTCTCCGGTGTAGAAGTGAACTTTTCCCATTTAGTTAGCGACTTGTTCTCCATGTCTTGTTGACCAATTTGTTCCATGACAAAGCCGTCTAACACGTCCCACATATCGGCAGTTTCACAACATCTCTCTGACAAAGATGTCTATTGGTAAACCCGGTTGGATAATATGAATTGGCATGTCATGCAGATCGACTTGCTTTCGATCCTCTTCAATGTATTTCGATTCATTTTGAAGATGAGAGGATGGTGGGATGGGAGGTGTTGCATCGGCATTTCGGGGACATGGACTTGTTGAGGCTTGAAGGGTCCATTTTGAATGGATTGAATCATGAGTTTCCATTAGGTTTGGTCTTTATGTAACGAAGCATACGACTTGTCCATTGAAGATAACCACCTTTGCCAACATAGGAGGACGGTTTTCAAGACCGGTCGCATGAATGTCTTGTTGAGTTGCCATTGATGAAGGTATGTTATGATAAAGTTGATGTAGGATCGATTCAACGATAAAGGAGTTGTGGTTGATGAAGATTAAGCTCGGTTTGAAGTTTTTCTGAAAGTCGTACTCGTAACCTTGGTCGTAAAAATTTTTCGCCCAAAATTTGAAATTCACTATAAAAGTCAATTCTAAGGTCGTATGAAAAATTTGAGTTATGACAATTTTGACCCTAAATTTGATCGAATTTTTTTGAATTTAGGCCCAAAAATTTGAATTTTTGACAAAAATTTTCACAGTTAAACCAAAATTTGAATCTCGCGTAAAAATTGAACGTTTAGTCTCCTTTTTAAAAAAAAAAAAAAAAAAAACCTTTATGCGTAGAAAGAGCTTAGGCGTAGACAATGTGGTTACGAGTAGGATATGGTTACGAGTAGGATGGCTTAGGCGTAGGATTCCTTAGGCGTAGGCAATGCTTATCGCGTAAGTTTAAAGTTAGGCGTGAAAACTTATGCGTAAGATTTAGTTATCGTCACGACAAGTTTAGGCGTAAGAAAATACTTAAGCGTAAAGTGTTCTACGCGTAAGTCTAAGCTTATGCGTAAGAATAGGGTTTGCCTAAAATCCTTTACCTTTGTCACGATGTAAAAGATATTCAAAAGTTGAAGTGTTCCACAAACTTATCCAAGTGAGGAAGCACCGAGTAATCGTTATAGCTCGAAGAATCTGCACCAAAAGTTATGCGTATAACCTTCGCGTAGTTTGACTTTCTTACGCGTAGAACTAGGGTTTTGAGCTACGCGTAAAAATTTCCAATGATTCAAACAATTTCTCTTGCATGCAGACGACCTTAAAACACTCGAATAACCCAAAATGTTGACCTTTTTCACCCAAAGTGCTTAGAAAGCTACGAGTAGAAATGACCAATGAACCAAATACGATCTTAAAATGAAGAAAACACGTAAAGCTTGAACTTTTGCAAAAAAACTGAAACTTTAGCACTAAATAAACCTTAAACCACAAGAATCTTGAATTTTTAAGTGCAAAAATTAAAGCTTTAAGCGTGAAAACTTTGATAACGAAGCTACGCGTAACACTACAAAAAAAACTTCAACCAAAACACTCTTAAACCATTGTTAGGCGATTGATACCAATTGTAAAGCCCCTTTTATCACGTATACCTTATCACACAACAAGAACACGTATAACAAACACCCACGTTATACACAAACTGATGTTATGCGTAGAGAGAAGCAAGAAAGATTAAGATGAGAGATGGTGTCTTGATGTATAGATCGTGCATGTATTTAGAGAGATAAAGGAAAGAAGATGAAAACAATAAGTTGTATATTGCTTCAAGAAAACACACACACACACATTACACACCCTCAAATGACCATTTGAGGGTATTTATACTCTAAATACAAGATGCCCTAAAAGGCTTTCCATGGGCCGTGGATATGGACTTGGATTGGATTGGGTTACTTGGACTTATACAAGGCAAGCTAATCATAACGCCTAGCCATTTAGCTTAGCCCAATCCACGAACCCGTTGACTATTCTATCAGGATATCTAACACACGTTATAAAGTTCCTAAACGTGAATGACCATCACTTCTAATAAAACTATTAAGGCTAACAGTTATCTACATAGTTAATGAGTTCATCATCACTAGTTGTTATATCCTCATAATTAAGTTGTTCCTGATCACTAGGTGGGTTCTCTTCTATGATACTAAAATACATACCAAAACCTAGGCCAGTTTTAATGTGTGCTCTTTTCTGTTTTTCAACAAAACTAACAAGTGAAAGGCCAGATTTTCCCCAAGCAGCAAATTTTTCTAACAATTCATCCCTTTCTTTAGTCAGCTTCTCAATTTTAGAAATCTTACACCCTAACTTCCATTCACTTAATTTTAATTGATAATCCTGTTGTTCATACTTTTCTGCCCAAGCCATTTCATTATTTTCATGAGTTATTATTTTGGCTTCCATAGACTCTAAGGTTATTTGATAACCACTACCTCGAGACTTAGCCCTTCTATAATTATCTCTTTCGGTTACATAATCATTAAGCACTTTTGATAAAAATCATGACACTTAGAGCATACCTCGGAGATAGGGGTGAACTTGGTGAAGTAGCTACCATAGCGAAGCGAGAACAAGTTTTCTTCACTTTCCATGCTCCAATCAAAGCTTCCAAGACCATCTCTTGATTCCAAAGCGGCAAATCTGGTTCCTCATCAAAAGCGTGCTCCAATCAAACTCTTCCACTGCGACCATACGGTACATCAAATTGAAGACTCGATCGACCTCGATAGATTTTCTTGAGCAACCAAAGCTTTTGTTTCGATAATAGGAATTTCCTTTAGTTCAAGCTTAGGTTTCTCAATCATTTTATTGCTCGATATTTACCAAACTTGCACTCTCTTGCAAAGTGTCCAGTTCTTTGACAATTAAAACATTCAATCTTGTACTTGTCAAACGTTATACCCTGTTTGGGTTTGAAGTCAATGCCTTTTCCTATTTTCTTCATGAACTTCTTGATCCTAGCAGTGATCATAGAAACTTGCCACCTTATATCAATTTCTTCAAGAGCATCTTCTTCAATTTGTGACAAATATTCTTCATAAGTAATAGGTAAAGTGGCTTGCTGAGCGAAGAATGAGCATACAACTTCATCAGAATGGATGGTGTTTGTTGGTGATGAGTTAGGATTAGGATAAGTAACAGTACTTTGAGCAACAGTACTTTGAGTAAGATAAGCGATACTTTTAGTGGAAATCTTGCCTCTCTTCGTAAGACACAAAAGCAATCTTGTGAGATTTTGAACTTGTTTGGCCATTCATCTCATGCTCATACACCTTTAAGTGGTTGTAAAGATCATCAAAGTCCATAGTGTCCAAACCAGTTGTCCTCCGATCATAGTAGCAATCACATGCCATACGGATGGCAAACTTCTTAAGAACTTGATTTGCATCTTCATGATCCTCTACTTTGTATAACTCCAAAGATACTAAGAAGATTTTGGAATCTATCATAAAGATCAAGACCTTCTTTCACCAACAAGTGAATGTTTCAAACTGCTGCTTCAACAAATTTCTATGCATCTTTTGGAAGCATCATTACCTCCAAAACTTGTCTTGAGAGCAGCCCATAGTTGTTTTGCATCCTTAGCATCATGGAACTTGAGTAGGTGACCATCGGGAATAGCATACAATAGTATGTTGAGAGCCTTTTCTTGATTTCTTCGTAGGCTGGCAAGACAGCCTTAGGTGGTTTAGGTTGTCCAGGGAACTTCTACTGTGTTCTGCGAACAACTTCATTACCATTGACAATTACATTCCACGATTGCATGGTGCGTAATAGCAATGTCTCGCCTCATCTTCATGCTCCGGAGATCATATTCTCCTTCTTGATGATAGGTATTACGGTGAGGTGATGGATGGGGTGGTGCGACTTTAGTCGACATCTTTAGGGTTTGTTGTTAAATCGTTTTTAAGGGTTTCTTCTTAATCGAGTTTCACACAAGCTCGATACCACTTGTTGGATCGATATACTCGACCAAACTAACTATGTAGCTTGTAAGGGCTTAGCAACCTCGGATAAATCCTAAGTCACTAAAATGAAACAACGATATAACTTTCCTAAGTATGCGGAAACTACTTCAATAAAGCTAAGAAGAATAACTTTAACTTCAACGATTTTATTAATACTTTGAACACCTTGATACACATTCACTAACAATCCCTAACTTGACTCTAATATTCTCTCTAAAGTCGTATTCTAATAACGTATGTCTATCATATATCTAATGCCAATCTAGGAGTCCTTTTATAGGCATAAGGAATACCTTAGTCATTTTACAATTATTATTCTTGTACGACAAGTAATCTAAACTAAGAATATTCTAGATAAACATTACATTCCATAAAACATTCTATTATAACCGTCTTTAAGCTTTGCAGTACTTTGATGTTGAGCAGTACTTTGACCTTTGCATAAGCAGTACTTTGACCATCTTCAATACTTTCATATTTTTCAGTACTTTCATATCCTAAAATTTATGTATTAAAATAATAATCCTTATTATATCATTACAAAAAAAGAGATAATTAGAACAACACAATTGGGGATAAATCATCGAGAAATTGTAACAAGCTGCTACAAGTGTTAAAAATGTTAATTGTAACACACGTGGCACAATTCGCGGATAATCTGACCGAGAAATTGTAACAACTGCTACAAGTGTTAAAAATGGTAATAGTAACACACGTGACACATTTGGGGATAAAAACTCAATTAAGAGTTACAACTGCTAGGTCAAAACATAGTTTAGACCCACAAACAACATAATTCGGAACCCCTAACATTCAGTTGCAATCAATTTCAAAATAAACAGCAATGGCGCCTAAGTCTTTTGCTGCAACGCACAACATGGTTGTGCTTTTGGAAAATCCAAAGGAGGCTAAAGGCTTTGAACAAATTATTGTTTTCTTGAATGCACACCCACTTAGGTATGCACTCACTACCAAACCTATTATATACGTTTGTTGTATCAAGCAGTTTTGGTCTACTGCAAAGACTAAAACTGTTGGTGAGGAAGTACAAATTCATGCTAAGGTACATGGCATGCATATAATTATTACTGAGGCATCAATTAGGAGAGATATTCTCCTAGATGATGCTGACGGTATTGTGTGTTTAATGATACAATTTTTGAAACACTACCAATTTCAAGGTATGGAGGTGAATTAGGAATAAAATTAACATTTTATAAACCACTCTTCTCCCCACAATGGAAATTCTTGATCCATACCTGATACGCTTACGCATGAAGTGTAGTCTTACTCACCACAATGGATATCCCTAAACTACACAAGTGTAGTCTTACTAGCGATCTCGGGATGCATCACAAAACAAGTTCTAGAATCTATTATACTACCGGTTCACACTCTAAGCATTAAAGATGAATGCTTTAATTCCTACTAATCTAAGGGCGATCCTCACATTTTGGGTGGAATTTAAGTGGTAAAGGGTTTTTGTGCTAGTCATATAACTTCCTATCCGTGAGACGCTTTTGTTAAGACTAATGGCTCACTCCTATATGTCATGAAAAATTTTAAATTTGGTGCCAAAATTACCCTAACCGACATTTTCTCATGGTTTATTACACAAATGCAATTGATTAAAGCAAATAATCATGGATAAGCATAGTTTCAAAGTTCCGTTTATTTTCCCTCTACACTTAAACCGAACATTTTCCCCAATGTTCCTCGAAAGTATCAAAGTTATGATAATGGAAGGTAATTAAAAATGAAAGAAACTAATACTCCCCTGATTAGCTCGATAGGATCCATGTAAGTAGTTGTTAAGTCCTTTCCAAGAAGAATGTATGCGTGAAAGGCTCCATCCAATCTTATGTATCTTCTTCTTAATAAATTTAACCTGCACACTTGAAGAAAACAAACGAAACCTTCGCGTAAAATCGACGGTAATAATATATATAAGACTCTACTAAACTAGGATATAATGCTAGTGGAATGGATGTTTAGAGAATTTCGGAAAATTAAGACCGAAAATTCCAAAAATTCATAAGTAGCTCGAAAACGAGAAAAAAATAATCTTTTGTTTTACTCCTTCCCCGACGCCCTCAAAGTTGCGATCCTAACGTCACAAGTTATCCTCGACAAAAAGCGGTCTGCGATTTTCGGGAAAAAATTCGGAAAATTTACATCTTTAGAATCGGAAAAATTTCGCAAAACATCCATTATGACTCGATACAAGCATTTGACTCGAACAAACACACATATATATCTTTTAATTAATTGAAATTCTCATGTTCACGTTTCTTTTGAAAACGTATGTAATCCTCTCTACACTTATCCTTTATGTAAAATACCTTTATACGGAATTAAGACGAGGTTAAAAACAAAATAAAGCATTTTTATAAATTTAAACATGAGAATAAACAATCAATAAAAGATATATGACACTAGCTAACAATTAAGCATGGGTTTCCTCCCACGAAGCGCTTTTCTTTATTTATGAGTCTTGTAGCTAGACTCGTAGCCGTGCCCCTACGTAACTTCACTACCGTCATCTCCTTCCTTATGACGGTCTCTAGTGGTTGGTTCCATGTTGTAGAAGTGCCCTATGATACACCTCTCTAAGAGTTCGTCCTCTCCCACTCATTTCTATATTCCGTCCTAAGTTCAAGCAATCCTTATAGAATCCGAAAATCTTAGCCATAACATAATCTACTCCTTTTTCCTTATCCTCATTATTCCTATAATAGACCGACAGTTTAAGTTCCTTTTCATCATTAGAGAGTGATGAAAACTTCTCAATCTTAAACGGAATTTGGTAAGCTATGTCGTCAGTCTCATCCTTGAATCGTACTATTCCTAATGAGGGATCATAAGTCATCCCGGTGTTCTCTATGAAAGGTTTTCCTAGAATAACATGGGACAAGCTAGGATCTATGGCCGTGCTGATATCATCCACGATTATGAAGTCCGTAGGAAATGTGAAACTACCTACATAAACGGGCAATCCCTTAATTCTACCAAGAAAATTGCAACTAACACTAGGATTATCGGGGTCATGCCTAGTTGGAATAGGCTTCTTCATTACCCAATTATAGTTGGTGCTAGTCATTATGTTGATTGGGGACTTGCGATCAATGTAGGCCTTTGCCACGAAAAGGTGTCCTATGCAACATGGTATGTTAAGATTCCAAGGGTTTCCAAACTCGATCCTAGGGCTTTTCCTAACATACATGTGACGGAGGTCACGCACTAAGTGAGGGTGTCGAGATAGTTCTTCTTCCATAGGAAACTTATTGAAATAGTCATTGTCTACTTCGTTCACTTCCTCGGTTTTTCATTCGCCGCTGTTTCCTTTACCTCAAGTATTATCTCATGGTTAAACCGTCATTTGTTTTATTAGGTTTCACTAAGGCGATGGTATTTGTGAATTGAACGTGCTTAGCTAACTTACTTGGGTCCTTAATCTCTACACTAGAAGGCTCGGGAGTTGAGATAGCATTAACCTTCCTATCACTATTGGCCATGGCTTTCAAAAGGTTATCTATCTTCCTATCCATTTCGGCTTGTTGTTGGTTAAAGCGGTCCGAGAGCTTAGCTATTTGGGCTTCTTGGGATGCGACTAGGTTTTGCAACATCCCTTCAATGTTTTGTTGGTTAGGACCGTGAGATGGGGGCCATGAGAAATCATTGGAAGTGAATTCTTTGGTTTGCCCCCAATAGAAGTCGGGCTTGCTCTTCCAAGCTTCTCGGGTATCGTTAAAATTCTTAGGTCCGGGTGTTGTAGGGAATCTTCCTCCCGTTTCATTAATACGCGAGGATGCGTAGTCAAAGGAGGCATGTTCGGGGGATCGGTTGCAAGTGCGCGTGTTATAAGGATCACTACACCGCTCACACGAGGAAGAAACTTTGTTCACGTGGCGTGAAGACTTAGGATTTTTGTAGGAACTCATTAGGAATTTTACTTGATCTTCAAGCTCAATCATCCTACGGTCGGAAGATTGTGAGTCAATTGGAGGCAAGGAGACTGCCTTAATGGTTTTGGGCAACTCACGGGGGTCATTGCAACTTTCGTTGTCATAGAGAGCAAGGTCCTCTATTATACCCCATGATTCTTCCGCGGTGAGATCGCTAAGTTTTCCACCGGCCGCTAGGTCAATGGATCGCTTGGTGGGGAAGTTGACATGATCATAGAAAAGTTGGACTTGGAGCCAAAGATCAATGCCGTGATGAGGGACTTTATGAAGTAAGTCCTTGAATTGAGTCCTTGCTTCGTAGAGAGATTCACCTTGACGTTGTTGGAACATCAAGATGTCATTCCTAAGTTTAGTGGTTCTCCCCGGTGGGAAAAATTGTGCAAGGAAGCGAGAGGTGAGATCATCCCAACTTGAGATGGAGCCAGCGGGAAGTCGCTCAAGCCAATTACTAGCTTGGTCCTGTAAAGAGAATTAGAAGAGATGCAGATGCGTGGTCTCTCGAGTAGTAGCATCAAGGTCGATGGAATCGACAATTTTGAGGAAATCCCTTAGATGCTGATTTGGATCTTTGGAACGAAGTCCATGGAATGCACATCCGTTTTGCACCAACCGGATGGTGTCAGATCGCAGGGCCATAGTTTGGGCTTGCACGGGGAGCTCAATGGTGTTCCTATATCCTAGGTGGCTTGGTCTCGAGTATTCACCAAGAGTACGGACTCTTGGCGGGTCATTTGGTGGTTGGTTATCACCTTCCATGATGAAAAGTGATGGGATTACGAACAAAGGTCACGAAGAAGGGGGATAGACTAAGAGAAAGCTAAAAAATGAGAAAAATTTACTTGATAGGAATCAAGCAAAGAAACCTAAACGAGGTGGACTACTAACTAACTATTCTATTCTCCGACAACGGCACCAAAAACTTGATACGCTTACGCTTACGCGTCGCGTTCGGTGGTCAAAGGAACTTCCTTTTCTTCGAGCAAGTTTTATAACACCCTAGGCAGTGAACCTAATCGTTGTAGTATAGTATTAGGGTACGCCACGGGTATTGATATCGTTCTCTAGGGGAATAGGAATGCTAGTGAGAAGTTACTACGCTAAGGTTGGGGTTGAGGAAGATTATTTCTTTTATCTTTTTATGTTTTTTTAGGAATTAGAAAGGTACGAATCTCGGGGTTTAGATTTGGGGGTTGGTATTTCTACCGATTACTCTACTTGTCTAATTATCTAGTCTAAGGTGTATGTAGTCTATGTCTAATTAGTGTGTGCTCGTATGATAGTTTAAAGATGTGTTTACATAAGTTTTATTACTCCTTAATTATCTCCTATTGATGGTTGAATTGTCACGTCCTTATTCTTAATCGCGTTGTGTATCTAAAGTCGTAGGGTATGCGTTTATCCCTAACTCTTTGAAACTACCAAAGGGTCTCGTCTACAAAATCTCTAGGAATTATAAACTCTAACTCTAAGGTACTCTTTGTATGGTTTATCCTACAACTACTCTAGGTGTCATAGTCTAAGGTTCACAAAGATTAATCAAGCATTAACTACACAACGAATGACCTATCGCATTACTAGATCATTAACAATTAAGATAAGAGACAACCAATCAATATTCAATAATTAAGTTTCATATTCCTAAGCAAACACACAAATAAATTAGCCGGACATGAAGAACATGCAATCATACACACAAATAATTGAAGACATAATTGAATTAATGAAGTAAAAACTTATCTTGTGGTAAGATAGGGTTTGGAACCCTAAAATACCGCACAAGATGCCTTGGTCGGTTTAGGTTTTACTCCAAAAGACTACACCGAAAACTAAAAAATTCGGATTCTATATATAAGATAATTACAATCGCGACAGTCACCTTATGATTTGTGACGCGCGTGGGTTGCCGTCATTGTGGTTTCGTCTTGGCCATGTTAGTCTTGCGACGGCCACCTTATGCTTGTGACGCCGTCCGCTTCGCCTCTCGACGCCTCCGATCAAATCTAGGCCGTCGAGTTGCGACGGCCTACTCTTTTAAAGTCGACACCGTCACTTGAAAATAAGCATTTGGCTATTGTCCCATCGCAGAAGTGCTCCGACGGCCGCATTAACACCGTCCCCTTGTATTTCAAAGACTTGAGTGTCTCGATTCTTGACTTTGGCCATTTTCTTCAGATATTCGCGCCTTTTCGTCCAAATAAGTGCCATTCCAGAATTTACCTTCAAGAGACCTAAAAGTGAAAAGGAACGATATTAAGTAATAACGGATACAAACGTGATCAAATAAGGGCTTAAACGACCCTCAAAAGGTACATTTAAAACCTTATTAAATATCCCTACACTTGGTATTTGCTTGTCCTCAGCAAATGTGCTTTTAGCCAATTAATTTATAAGTTAGGGGTCATGAAGCATTGGTTTCGAACAATCCACAACACATATAAGCCCCGCAAAAGTCATAACAAACACGGAAATTACATACTAGCACCTCACATGGGGTGTTTGGATACTCACATCTCTCGGGTGTATATGAAATATAACAAGTTGAAAATGGAAGATAAACACTCATTAACTGGTCCTAGTACATAGATTACCATAGGCATGAGAATAGATCAAACCTCCATCGCTTTGGCGTAAGCACCTAGGAAAGACTATCAAAGAGGTCTTTAAAGGGTTGTAATGTTAGGCTTACGGTAAGGAAACAAAGGGTTTGGTGGGATAGGCTATTTAGTGGTGGCAAGTCAAAAATCTTTATGTTACAAGCATACGAAGAATGACGTTGCTAAGCCAAGACTCGACACTCTAAACTCTAGATAACTGAAACAAACAAACATAAATTTAAAGGATAGATGTAGGATGGTAGCCCGTATGGCTTTTTTTTTTTTTTTTTCCATACACTTTTACTTTACCATCCTCTACAGTAACATCAAAATGATAGGGATTTATAGGCACATCCCTACACTTGAGTTTTTATTACTCTAACACTAATTTGACCCGAATTGAAAAGATCAAAACACTTGGGGTACGTTATTACGCAAATAGAGGAGTTTAACGTTCCCTTCCAGTCATTTCATAAACTTTAACTTTTCCCATGAGTCCCAATCGTCCCAAAACTGTGTACAAAGGATATGACTCGACTTAGCAACTCATGCAAGCAACTAGATAATTGAACTAAGGGTTTGGGGTGATAACAATAATGTACTAAAATTGAGTGTATACAAGGTAGGCTAAGGCGATTTGGGTGTATATTCGGGGTGAGGTGTAAACAATGTTTTCATTGATATTCGGAAAACCGAAACATCACGAGAACCGCTAAAAGGATAGGCTCGAGGGGTTAACTAGGGGTATCGTACTAAAGATGAGTGCAACGCAAAGGTGTGGGGAATTACTCAACCGATGTGGAAGAAGTAATTAAATTACGTATCAAACAAGGGTTATCATAATGCCTCTTATCATTTAGTTATTCCTAACTACACAAGTGTAGTCTTACTAGCGATCTCTGGATGCATCACGTAACAAGTTCTAGAATCTATTATACTACCGGTTCACACTCTAAGCATTAAAGATGAATGCTTTAATTCCTACTAATCTAAGGCGATCCTCACATTTTGGGTGGAATTTAGGTGGTAAAGGGTTATTGTGCTAGTCATGCAACTTCCTATCCGTGAGACGCTTTGTTAAGACTAATGACCCACTCCTATATGTTATGAAAATTTTAAATTTGGTGCCAAAATTACCCTAACCGACATTTTCTCATGGTTTATTACATGATACAATTGGACAAAGCAAATAATTAAGGATAAGCATAGTTTCAAAGTTCTCGCTTTATTTTCCCTCCTACACTTAAACTGAACATTGTCCCAATGTTCCCAAAGTATCAAAGTTATGATAATAGAAGGTAATGAAAACGAAAGAAACTAATACTCCCCTGATTAGCTCGGTAGGATCCGTGTAAAGTGGTGGTTAAATTCTTTCCAAGAAAAATGTATGCGTGAAAAGCTCCTTCCAATCTTTTGTTTCTTCTTCTTGAGAAATAAAACCTGCACACTTGAAGAAAACAAACAAAACCTTCGCGTAAAATCGGCGGTAATAATATATATAAGACTCTATTAAACTAGGATATAATGCTTGTGGAATGGATGTTTACTGAATTTCTTAAAAATTAAGACCGAAAATTTCAAAATTTATAAGTAGCTCGAAAATGAGAAAAAGTAATCTGTTGTTTTACTCCTTCCGCGCCGTCAGTTGCGATCCGACGCGCCGTCAGTTATCCTCGACAAAAACTTGTCGCGATTTTTCGAAAAAATTCGGAAAATTTACATCTTTAGGATCCGGAAAAATTTCGCAAAACATCCATTATAACTCGATACAAGCATTTGACTCGAACAAACACACATATATATCTTTTAATTAATTGTTATTCTCATGTTCACGTTTCTTTTAAAAACGTGTGTAATCCTCCCTACACTTATCCTTTATGTAAAATACCTTTATATGCAATTAAGATGAGGTTAAAAACAAAATAAAGCATTTTTACAAATTTAAACATGAGAATAAACAATCAATAAAAGATATATGACACTAGCAAACAATTAAGCATGGGTTGCCTCACACGAAGCGCTTTTCTTTACTTATGAGTCTTGTAGCTAGACTCGTAGCCGTGCCCCTACGTAACTTCACTACCGTCATCTCCTTCCTTAGGACGGTCTCTAGTGGTTGGTTCCATGTTGTAGAAGTGCCCTATGATACACCTCTCTAAGAGTTTGTCCTCTCCCTACTCTTTTCTATATTCCGGTCCTAAGTTCAAGCAATCCTTATAGAATCCGAAAATCTTAGCCATAACATAATCTACTCCTTTTTCCTTATCCTCATTATTCCTATAATAGACCGAAAGTTTAAGTTCCTTTTCATCATTAGAGAGTGATGAAAACTTCTCAATCTTAAACGACATTTGGTAAGCTATGTCGTCGGTCTCATCCATGAATCATACTATTCCTAATGAGGGATCATATGTCATCCCGGTGTTTTCTATGAAAGGTTTTCCTAGAATAACATGGGACAAGCTAGGATCTATGGCCGTGCTGATATCATCCACGATTATGAAGTCCGTAGGAAATGTGAAACTACCTACATAAACGGGCAATCCCTTAATTCTACCAAGAAAATTGCAACTAACACTAGGATTATCGGGGTCATACCGAGTTGGAATAGGCTTCTTCATTACCAAATTGTAGTAGGTTCTAGTCATTATGTTGATTGGGGACTTGTGATCAATGTAGGCCTTTGCCACGAAAAGGTGTCCTATGCAACATGGTATGTTAAGATTCCAAGGGTTTCCAAACTTGATCCTAGGGCTTTTCCTAACATACATGTGACGGAGGTCACGCACTAAGTGAGGGTGTCGAGATAGTTCTTCTTCCGTAGGAAACTTATTGAAATAGTCATTGTCTACTTCGTTCATTTCCCCGGTTTTTTCATTCGTCGGTGTTTCCTTAACCTCAAGTATTATCTCATGGTTCACTTCATCATTTGTTTTATTAGGTTTCACTAAGGCGATGGTATTGACGAATTGAACGTGCTTAACTAACTTACTTGGGTCCTTAATCTCTACACCGGAAGGCTCGGGAGTTGAGATATCATTAACCTTCCTATCACTATTGGCCATGGCTTTCAAAAGGTTATCTATCTTCCTATCCATTTCGGCTTGTTGTTGGTTAAAGCGGTCCGAGAGCTTAGCTATTTGGGCTTCTTGGGATGCGACTAGGTTTTGCAACATCCCTTCAATGGTTTGTTGGTTGGGACCGTGAGATGGGGCCATGAGAAATCATTGGAAGTGAATTCTTTGGTTTGCCTCAATAGAAGTCGAACTTGCTCTTCCAAGCTTCTCGGGCATCGTTAAAATTCCTAGGTCCGGTGTTGTGGGGAATCTTCCTCCTGCTCCATTAATACGCGAGGATGCGTAGTCAACGGAGGCATGTTCGGGGATCGGTGCAAGTCTGCGTGTTATGAGGATCACTACAGCTCACACGAGAAGAAACTTTGTTCACGTGGCGTGAAGACTTAGGATTTTCGTAGGAACTCATTAGGAATTTTACTTGATCTTCAAGCTCGATCATCCTACGGTCGGAAGATTGTGTTGGGAATAATCCGTTACAACGGATAGTATGTGGTTTACACTGCTTGGATTAACACTAGCAGTGGAAACATATTCCCACTGCTAGAGCATTATTACCACTGCTATTGTTTTTGATAAGGTTAATGCGTCTAGATAAGTATAGAAAAGATCTTGTGTATATTCTATTATGTTAGCTTTATACTTATCTTGTAAAGGACTCCTTGTTGTATAAAAGGAGATCCTAGGTCATTGTCTTAGAAGGCTCTATGAACCAAATGTTGATGATGACTTCTAGAAAACCTTATTCACAAGTTTTGGTACTAAATGGTTTTATTATGATTCATGTGAAGTTCATCATGTCTCTACGACTAATGGAGAATACTTTTTCATGCTTGCTGAGAAAGAATATCCACTTAGAGCTGGAGCTATTACAGTGATGTTAACCTTACCAATAAGAGTTAATGAAGACAATGAAAAGGTCAGAGCATTGTTACAAAGACTTCAAGATCAATGTTCAAGAGCTATACGAGAAGTTAAGAAAGAAGTGAAGTGTTTGATTGAATTCCCCAAATCCTTATTGTTGGGAATAATCCGTTACCACGGATAGTATGTGGTTTACACTACTTGATTAACACTAGCAAGGGAAACGTATTCCCACCGCTAGAACATTATTACCATCGCTATTGTTTATGATAAGGTTAAGCGCGTCTAGATAAGTATAGAATAGATCTTGTGTATATTCTATTATGTTAGCTTTATACTTATCTTGTAAAGGACTCCTTGTTGTATAAAAGGAGATCCTAGGTCATTGTCTTAGGTACTTGTTAATTTACACGTATTATTCATAAAAGCTTCAAGGTGTAACCCTAGTGATAAGCTAAGATCACTCGTATTATTCATCAATAATATTGGAGCTTAAGTTTTGTGTTTAATCTGTGTTTACATACATACAATACATCATACAATCCATCTTCTAAGTATTACTAAGTAAATTCTGCGTGCTTAATAATATCATACAAAATATCATTGACACAAGGAGTGTGTTTAGATCCATCAAGTGGTATCGAGCTAAGGTTCGATATTTTGTTTTAGAAGATCCAAGGAATTAGCTTAACCTACTCACCAATTCAATGGAGATGGAAAACAACCAGTCCAAAGCTTCTACACCAAGGCTACCTAAGCTCAAACTTAATGAGTTTGAGATGTGGAGGATCTTGATAGAGCAATACTTTCTCATTCAGACTATGCTCTATGGGAGATCATTCAAACCGGTGATTCCTTCAAGCATGTGACTAGTAATCGTGAAGGTTGGTGACACGATGTTGTGAAGGTTTTGTGCTCGAATCTAGTATTGAAAAGGCTTGCAAGAAGAATGATCTTAAAGCTAGAAGTTTGTTGTCGATGACTCTTCCTAGAGATCGATCATTGCATTTAGCAAGTACACAACCGCAAAGGAACTGCTTGAAGAGATCCGCTCGGTGTTTGGTGGTAATGATGCTACAAAGAAGACACAAAAGACATTATTGAAGCAAAGCTATGAAAACTTCTCTGCTTCAAGCAATGACTCTCTTGATAGTATCTTCACCAAACTTCGTAAGATTGTTACTCAACCGATCGTGTTTGGCATTGAGGTAGAAAAGGAAGACCTCAATTTGAAGTTTCTAAGAAGTTTGCCTTGAGTTTCAAACCAATGTTACCGTCTGGGAAAACAAATCGGACATAGAAACAATGAAGCTCAATGACCTTTACAACAACTTCAAACTTATTGAGCAAAGGTTAAAGAAGGCGGAAACTTGGTACAAGCTCTAGTAGCTTGGCATTGTTGTCAACCTCTCTGACAAGTGATGATTCTCAAGATGACAGTGATGATGATATTGCCATTCTTTGGTTCTAAAGTTTCCACCGGTAATGTAAATGTTACCACCGCAGTTCAAAGAAGAAGGTTGCTAGTATTGGAGATCCTACCTTTTATGCTTTCATCTCCACACAAGTTGATGGCTCTGTCTTAACTCATGAAGACATAGAGCAAATTGATGAAGATGACTTGGAGGAGATGGATATAAAATGGCAGATAGCTCTTCTTAGCATGAGGGCTAAGAAATTTTACAAGAAGATCGGCAAGCCTATCCACATTAATGGTGATGATATTGCAGTTTTGATAAGAAGAAAGTGGAGTGCTTTAAACCGCCAAGTTTGGACATTTTGCTAGAGAATGTAGAAGACCAAAGACCAAGGACAACATGTCTACTTGGTACAAGCAAAAGAAGGGACCAACGTGGAAGAACCAAAGGCAATGTTGGCTATTGATGGTGTGAGCTATGATTGGAGTTTCATGGTCGATGAACAAGAAGAAGAACATTCGGATGTCGCTCTTGTTGCTACCGAATTTGCTCTCATGGCTTTCTCGACGACTGAGGTACAAAACTTTGAATGTTGTTCTAAAACATGTAGGTCATGCTAGAGAAGTTGAAAGACTTAATGATTTATATTCTAATGAAAGACAAGAGTTATATATCGCTAATTATACCGTGTCTAATCTTAGAAGAGCTATGGCAGTGTTAGAAAAGCAAATAGAGCACTATCGTGCAAATGAGTCAAAATATAATGATGATATGATTTTTCTTAGAAGAGAGGTAGAACATACAACCGCCGTGAATGAAGCATACCAAAAGAGCTTGAAAAACTTCAAAAGAAAATTGAAAATGTCAATTTAATCAGACACATGTTATCATCGCCTAAGTCAATTGATAAAATTTGGAATGCTCAAATATATAATAAAGCTAAGTCTAGTATGGGTTATAATATAGCGCCTCCACCACTAAGGGGTGTACATTCACCTCCGTGTGTAGATTTAGCTCATACATGCATAGAGGATTTTAAGGATCTTGAAAGAGAATATGGTCCTTTAAAGGACACAAGCGTGAAGAGTGAGGAAGAGATTAAGCTTGATAATGATGTTTTGAGAGTGCTAGTGACTCATCCGTTGTAGATGAGAGTGTTAAAAGAATGTAGAGACTTCTATCCCAAAAGTTGTTAATCATTATACAGAGGAACCTAGGAAACCAATTAATAAACCTAGACCAACTGTGAAAGTATGCCGAGATGTATAGGAACAAACCTACAACCCTAGGGGTAACCGAGAGGAGTTGGAATCATGTTAAATCTCAACAACTAGGTAGTGATTTTGTAATGTACAATAAGGCATGCTATATCCGTGGTAGTTTTGATCATTTACATGCTTATTGTGATTATCATGTTGGGAGAAGGGAAGTCCATGGGAATAAAAGGGTGGAGTCTAACGGGTTTCAAAATAATGTACACCCTAACACACATTGCAAAATGGTCCCAAGAGTAGTTCAACTAAGAAGTGGCCTCAAAACTTTGCCACCGCTAAAGCTCATAACATCGCTTCATCCTAAGTCACCGTTAAAAGTGCAAACGCCAAAACAACTTTTGCAAAATCTGCACAAACAGGAAAGGAACCTTTCAAGCCAAAAAGGTTAATTATAACCAACAAAGGTGCCTTAAAGAAACCAAGAAGTACCATCGCTCATTCAAAAGTTACCACCGCAAGGGTTGTAAACAAGAAAATGGGGACATGGGCAATGTTGAAGGCCTCAGCACGTTGGGAATGGAAACCTAAAGGAAATACCTCTACAACCAATCCCAATGGTGTATCAATGACCTTTGATAGATTTAACTATATTGATACACGAGGCAGATCCAAGTCAATCATGGCTTGGGTCCCCAAAAGAAACTAACTCTTTACTCTTATGTGCAGGAACATCCAAGGACAAAAAGATCAGATCAAGGATATACAGATAGTGGGTGTTCAAGGCACATGACTGGCAACAAGTCCTATCTTTCAGATTTTGAGCATTATTATGGACAGTATGTTAGTTTTGATAATGAAGTTAGTGGAACAAAATGTGTGATGCAGGAACACTAAAGATAAAGGAAAACATGGATTATTATTATAATTTCACAAAATTGCACTCTAAGTGCAGCAGTTACATCCATGAAGTATAGATTACAAGCATCACAAACTGAAAAACAACTACCAACAACCTACCCCAAACACAAGCTTTCTAACCCATCTTCTTCCTACCCATCATCTATCATCTCTGGCTTCTTGGGAAAGCCCCACCTTGGCATCACCTTAGGAGCTCCTCACATGTCAATCCACTCATACACTCTAGGACATGCTAACCCCCTTACCACTTCTCTGACTGGTGGTGAGGATGATGAAGGACCTTGCATGGAGGTGCACATAGCAATGGTAGTGAAGGTGATGGTTGGAGCTCTTCAGAGGAGATATTGTGCAAGAGGGGAACACTCAGACTCTTCCAGAGGTCTCATCATGTATCTTCATATATGGATACATAGGAGCTGATCTCGAGCTATCTTCCTTGATTAGTGCATCCCGAGGCTTGGTTGTAGTGATGAAGGACCAGCAGGAAAAGGATTTGAAAGAACCATTGAATGTCTTCTCTTCCTAGATACAACCTTATCATACTCTTCTTTTTCAACTCTCCCTGGGTTTTTCAAAACAAAGTCATCCCATGAACTATCAGATGAACTGCTAGAAGAAAGATTGATTGGACTTGATTGACTCATGGTGTTATTGGAGAAATGATCTTTGAGAGTGAAATTTTTGAAGTATGTGATTTGAGTGGTTTGTGTTAAATGGTTTGTTAAATATATGTTAAGTTGGCTTCAAGAAGTTAATAAGGGGAAGGTGCAAGTAGTTGAGAAGTAAATCGGAGTCCTGTGGCCTTGGAAAGTGTATCAGTGTTTGTGAGTTGACTTTATTGAGTATAGCCACTGCTATGTTCATTCATACATATACACTAACCATTGCCAAAACTCAACAGTGATTCCAGTATTTGGTTTATGTTCATGATTTGCAGAGTTGAAGGATTCCTTTGTTTACATTGAATATGTTACTCTTTGATGATTGACTTTCTAGTTGTCCACTGATGTTTATACATAAATTATTGTTTAATAGTGGGAACTATTTTGCAACCAGTGGTAACAAGTTTGCTTTTACAGTGGAAAAAGGAAAACAGAGGAACTTCATTAATATAACGTGATTCAATACAACCAAAGTTAAAGTACTACTTAACATCAAAACACAAAAGATTGCAACCTAGCACATCCTACATCTAACTTCAGCTACTCCATTGGCTTCTTGCCTTTACCCACATAATCATGCTTGTTTTTTTGTGCCCTCTTCCTTTTTTTTCTTAAAGGTGGACTGCATTCTTGGACATGGAAGACCAAGAATTTGTGGAGGAGGCTTTGGTAGCATTGTAGACTTAGTTGGAATGGATATTTGCTTCATATTGGAGATAGCTATTTCAAAGCTATTGAAAGAGCTTTTGGCAAATCTTGGCCATGGAATAAGTTTCATCATTCTCCTCATCATCATCGATGAGCTAGAGTAGAACTCAAGAGATTTTGCGGGCTTAGCCGCAGTATACGCTTAGCGATCTCTTTGGTATACCTTTTAGATGAAGAGCTAGCCCCTGGTGGAAAGTATCCACACCATCCTGATGCTTCAGAGGAGGACTCTGACTCGATTACGTAATCTTCTTCTGAGTCTGAAGAGATGTTGATGATATTGGAGGGATTACTCATGATTGTTTTAGGGTTCTTGGATGTTTGAATGTTATTTGATGAAGATTTCAACAAATCAAGCCTCCTTATATAGACAAGGTCGATTGAAAGGGTTATTTAATGAGAATATTTACTTTTTCCTATTTTGGTAGGTTAAGGAGTAAATATAGATATTATCAAGTTGACTTTGGAAGATATTTTACTTGGGTTGGTTAAAGATAACTTTGGTTAGTATCAAGTTGGTTACTTCTATGTCTTACAAAAATATAACCAAGGTTTGGTGGAAGTTGATTGTAAAAGGTGTATATCTGAGATACACAACAAATGGTTATTGATTCACCATGTCTTATATACATAAGAATCAACTAGTCCAGAGTAAAGGCTACTGGTAAAGACTTAACAAATCCGTTTATGGTTGATAGTTTACCAAAAACTATATGGTTATCAACTCACCATATTCTTTATGATTAAGAGTTGGCTAGTTCATAGCAAACGGCTCATGGTAAAGACATATCAAATCCGTTGATAGCTGGTAGTTTGCTAAAAACTATGATAAGAGTAGTCTAGTTTTACTTGATTTTAATTTACCAACGCTCTTTGAAATTTTTGTGAAAAATTACCACCGCTAGTTCACAGTTTCCACCGACAAAGTGTTATTTTACCACTTGTTGTTCTAGCCGTTACAACCGATTGTGTCAAGAACAAATTTTTACTAGCCGTTGAAAGTAACCATTGCTTGCCATATATATAGGGTTAAAATTATTTAAGGGAATTATCTTCTTTCCATATTATAATACTTTCTAAAGATAAATTTACTTTCCTTAATAATTCTAAACCCTAACCCTATATATCTTTCTCTTTCAATTGGCTAGCTATTCTTTAAATTGTTGCTGACATAATATCGTTTTTCATCAAAAGTGTCTATGGCACCTTTGAAATTTGCAGATGAGCACAACCTAGTGGCCTACCTACAAAAGTCTAATGAGAAGAGTGGCCTGTTTTTCATCAGATTGTGGACTTTCTTCATACCACCCATATAAGGTATGCTTTGCTTTTAAATCCCACAATCTATATCTCTCAAATCAAACAGTTTTGGACTTCGCTCACCCATAACACTTGAGAATGGAGATACACATGAAACGATGGATGCTCTAAGAGCCACTGTGGATGGGGTAACTATTGATGTTCTTGAGGCATCCTTGAGGAGAGTACTCCAATTGGATGATCTCAATGGTCTCATCACATTACCTATGCCGAAATTCATGATACTTTATCATCCATGGGTATGATACCACCGACAAAAAGGCTACTTTCAAAAGAGTGGTTTTGTCCCCAATGGAGATTTTTGATTCATACTCTGTTGCATTGTCTCAATCCAAAGAAAACATCTTATGAGCAATTTAGTTCAACCATGGCTTATCCTTTGGTTTGTCTAGTCACTGATAAGATTTTTAATTGGTCAAACTATATTTTTACAAGTATGAAAGGCAATGTACATAGTAAAACAAAAATTTTAATGTATCCAAGGTTTGTGCAAGCAGTGCTAAATGAGTTTCAACTGCAACCTCACACTAATGTTTATCAAATCAGTTGCCTAAAGCCTAAAGTTTTTCAAAATTTGAACAAAGATGGCAATATGATTTTTACACCTCTCTTACCCCAAATGCTTGCTAAAATTTCATCCGAACAAAACACACCCATAATTAATGTTCCAAACATTGATTATACCCCACCGCTTTCAAGAACCTATGAGAGAAGGTCTAAACATTCAACTCCTCTCATGACAACACAACAAGTTTCGAACCTTATGGTTTAGGAACAAGTAGTGGTGGTTCTAGACTTCAACCTAGTCCAACTAGGAGGAATCAACCTTTGCCCCATGATTCACCTCTCCCAATGTAATACAGTTGGAAGTGATGAGGCGGTGGGAACCAATTAGAATTGATGGTTTTGTGTACCAAGTTAGCAAAGGTGTTGAATCTCTATAGAAGGACTTGGCAAATGTCAAGAAGCAACATGTCAAGGATGTTCAACACTTAAAGACGAGATTCTGACCTTAAAGGAGGAGATACAAGGGTTGAAAAAGCACAAGAAAGCGCAAAGTTGGTGATTTCATCTTCATCCTCACCTAATGATGGTGATTCATTTGATCATGATTTGGGAAATTCTTCCAAACATGGGAGGACAACAGTCGACAACGAGGGAGGAAAATTGATTTTGAAGATGAAGGAGATATAAGTAAAGGAGCAAAGGAAGTTGAAACTCATGGAGAGCAACTTGAAGATCAAGACATTTTTCAAACCGCAACCCGATTTTAACATCGATTTTATTTCCACCGCAGAGCCAAATTTTGCTACCGCAAGTGAAGAATTTGATAAATTGAAGAAAGATAAAGGTAAAGCGGTTATGGAAAATGTAGAGCAAACGGAAGAAAGATTTCAAAGAAAAGACAAGAAAAATTGCACTTGATAGTGAAATTGTCTAAAAGATCTCTAAAGAACAAATGGTCGAAAAGAAAAGCTTGAAGAATTGGAAGTTGCAAGTTTTATGGAAGCTAAAAGATTGAATAGAATGGAAGAAGATCCAATTTCTTTGTTCCTATTGAGAGAAGACTCGGAGTTTAGTTATGTTCCCATTGAAGAAGATATTGAATTCTTGATTGCAATAATGCGTAAATCAAGAAGAAGGCAATTGACCTAGTAGTCGATGCATCCTTAATCGAGGAACAAAGAACCGCCATTGAAGGATTTCATTCGAGATGAAGAACAATCAAGCACTTGAAGATGTGATTAGTACAACCAAAAGGGTCAAAGAAATCAAGACAACCTACCAAGAGACAAATTCTTTCATATATGAAAACTTATTGTTGTCATGTTGGAGGTTGGAAGATGCATCAATTCAAAGGAATGTCGATGATCAAGTTGAAAAGGCTTACTACGTAACTCAAAAACAAGATAAAGATTTTATTGCAATGGGCTCGAAGAAGAAGCAAGAAGATTTCCTAGATTGAAGAGAAAGGCCAAAGTAAGTGATTCTCAAACTGTTAAGAAGACTAAGGTTGATGAAGATCAAGTAATGTCTTCCGAGAAGGAAATTTCTACCGAGAAGTTCATCAAGAACAACCGACCGGAATGATGATGATAATAGAAGAAGATTTTTATCCGATCCACCGCAAGTAAGACATCCTATTATTGATTGGGAAGTTTTATCGCTAGCAATTTTGCTTCATCATGGAAGATCACAAGGTCGGGAGGTGAAACTTCATCATTCATGACATTTGAAGATCTTATTAAAGCTTTTGACAGAGATGATCTTAATACACTATGGAAGTTAGTAAAAGAAAGGTTTAATGTTCAAGATCTCAAAGATACAAAGGAAATGCAGTTATGGGTGAATCTTAGAAGGCTCTATGAACCAAATGTTGATGATGACTTCTGGAAAACCTTATTCACAAGTTTTGGTACTAAATGGTTTTACTATGATTCATGTGAAGTTCATCATGTCTCTACGACTAATGGAGAAGACTTTTTCATGCTTGCTGAGAAAGAATATCCACTTAGAGCTGGAGCTCTTACAGTGATGTTAACCTTACCAATAAGAGTTAATGAAGACAATGAAAAGGTCAGAGCATTGTTACAAAGACTTCAAGATCAATGTTCAAGAGCTATACAGAAGTTAAGAAAGAAGTGAAGTGTTTGATTGAATTCCCCAAATCCTTGAAGATAATGCATATTGAAGAAACTTATTGATTTGTAGAGAAATCATAAGTTTAGGGAGGATTGTTGGGAATAATCCGCTACCACGATAGTATGTGGTTTACATCGCTTGATTAACACTAGCGGGGAAACGTATTCCCACCGCTAGAACATTATTACCATCGCTATTGTTTATGATAAGGTTAACGCGTGTCTAGATAAGTATAGAATAGATCTTGTGTATATTCTATTATGTTAGCTTTATACTTATCTTGTAAAGGACTCCTTGTTGTATAAAAGGAGATCCTAGGTCATTGTCTTAGGTACTTGTTAATTTACCTATTTAAAGCTTCAAGGTGTAACCCTAGTGATAAGCTAAGATCACTCGTATTATTCATCAATAATATTGGAGCTTAAGTTTTGTGTTTAATCTGTGTTTACATACATAACATCATATAATTCATCTTCTAAGTATTATTAAGTAAATTTCGCGTGCTTAATAATATCATACAAAATATCATTGACACAAGGAGTGTGTTTAGATCCATCAAATTGTGAGTCAATTGGAGGCAAGGAGATTGCCTTAACTGTTTTGGGCAACTCACGGGGGTCATTCCAACTTTCGTTGTCATACCATCAGCAAGGTCGAGCCTATTATACCCCATGATTCTTCCGCGGTGAGATCACTAAGTTTTCCATCAAGCAATTGCTTGGTCAATGGATCGCTTGGTGGGGAAGTTGACATGATCATAGAAAATGTTAGGATCCAATATTTATGTTGTTTAATGATTCGGGTGGTCTAGGATTGTGATTAAATAAGAAATCCATTTTAGATAGATGAAGAGAGTTGAGAGGAGGTTCTTGAAAGAGAGTTGCTTATCAAATGAAAGGTTTATTCAAAGAAGCCACACCCCTTCCATGGATAGAAGAGGTATTTATAGTTACAATAAAACACGACTTCCTGACGGCCTGTGGATCAGGTATAAAGTGGGTAAAGACCCGTCCTTCCTCCACGGTGTTACACTACGCTAAACTAGGCTAATAACTTAACTAATAAAACAGTAAATAACGTAACTAACGATTTGTCTACGAGCTAACTTATGCTAGATAACACTTGGGGTGACCGACTCTTCACTATGGAATTTTCTAATTCCTAACAATCTCCCCCTAAGGGAGGTCACCCCATGAAATACATTTTGCTTCCTAGCATTCTATCTTTAACTTCCTTCTTGAGCTCGTAGACTTGAATTCTTCATTTCTGCAATCTTTGTGCTTAAGTAGCGATTCTTTAAAGTCCGCATTGATTTGTACTTTCGGTGGAGGCCTTTAAGCGATCCACATCATTGATGATCTTGAGCTTTCATTGAGATCATCACCACAAAGAAATCTCTGGATCACCCTTTATTGTATTGCCATCATGTGAAGTTGTGACTTTCGGACCGACATGCTCACACTTTTGAATCATGACATCTTTCCATCGAGTAGCGGAAGCCTTCATCGGTTCATGATATTTGCGGTGAAGCATAAGCATAGTATAAAAATATCGAACCGTGTTATGTAGATATGCACCGGTCATGATTTCTTCAAATTAAGTGTGGATGTTGTGAGCATGCGGCTTTGGATTGACTCCTCAATTACGATCACCGCAACCGTCCAAATGTACCGCAAACAACAGTTAGCAATAAAACACACGAAAGTGTCTTTGATCACTTCGTTGAATTGAGGTACACGCCCACGGTTCCCGTTGATCAAGACAAGTCTCGCTGTGATCGGTAGGATTTCTAAGAATCTCCTTGATGGGGTTTCGCAATTGTTATAGCCGTTCTCAAACCGGAACGTCTCAAAGAAGACAAACGGAGTGAGTGAACCGACAAATTGAGATTCACCGATTGATAAAAATGATTTGAAAGACAATCGCGTATTGCTTGAAGAAAGAGTTTTGCAACACGACGAAGGTTTTATGAGAAAGATCAATTTTCAATCAAAATACTTTTGTATTAGAGAATGAGTACACATTCGATGTGCTAGCTAAACAAAGAGATTCGCACATCGAAGCGGTTTTCTAAAAGTATTTTTCAATCGAGATACTTTTGAATTTGAAATGAATACACATTCGACGTGCTAGAGAAAAGAAGGTTTGCACATCAAGCGCTTTTTCCAAAAGTATTCGTCAATTCCATTCTGGACCAAGGTTGATTCAAGAATGAATCTCCCATCGTTTCTATCTAGTTGTCACAAGCTTGATCTTTTGCAAGATTTCACATGTCACCCACCAAGAGCTTGTTTGATGTTGGCTCTGAAGGATTTCCATCTTCATTGTGAATATTTTTACATATCACTCGGATGTTCGGCAATACCACAAGGATAATGCGTGGGACTCAATATATACTTACTTTCCACATTGTGTGAAAAAGCAAGTCTTCAATAATTTAGTGTCCTAATGAGATATTGTGGATGATCTCTTGGCTCTAGACTCAATCGTGCATATTTGGTTCTGTCTTGGGAGACTAGGAGAGGTCTCCTTCTTCAATATCAACAATCTCTAAGAGAAAGTAGATAGATTATGTAGGCTCCCCATGAGAATGAAACAAGCCCTTTTAAGAGGAACTTGAGTAGCTTGGGAAGTTTAGTGCGGTGCGTCCTTTGGGTCCATGACGTCTTGTCTTCAATACCAGTGTTACCTTAGTAAACACCGGTAGCATATGTATTGAACCCGGTTTCGCCCTAAGGTTGAATTATTAGAGGGCTATTTCTTTTCACCCTTTTCTCATTCAATTCTTTTCATTCTTCAACCCTTGGTGCTTACCGAGACTTCATAACTAGAACCTTGTTGGGTTTATTCTAGTACTAGCTCTGTCTCACCGCACTCTTCCCATTTCTCATTTTCTCATTTTTTCAATATACCTAAGGACTCTACACTATCTAGTGGATTGTCCTCGGTAGATCCCTCCGGTTCGGCGGATCGTGGGAACAAATACCTAACCTAACCATCCTTATAACTCCATACATAAAGTAAAATGGTCGGTCTTTTGGTACACTTCATTCTTCCTTGAAACCAATTGAAAAATTATTTGGAAAAACAATCAAGGTACTTGTGATACGAGATCAAAGCATTTTGTACCCTAATAGTTTTGATCATTTAGAAAACCTCCCCTCAACATGTGCGTATGATTTAGAAATTGTTTAGCACAAGGAGGCAAGAGGACTTTGAAATATTTTCTTTGATCATAATTTTCATACGAAAAAGCCATTTGATTTTCTTGGTAAATTCTCCCCTCAATATGTGCATATGATAAGAGAAATCATTTTAACACATAGAGGCAAGAGTTCTTTGAAGCACAACCACAATCACAAGAGCCATTAAGAAAACCATTTGAAAACTCAATCAAGGTACTTTATAAATCACTTTAAAAAGCTTTTGTACCTCGATAGTTTATTTGCTCCCCTCAATATGTGCTTCAAGATTCAAAGCGTTTAGCACATATGAGCGAGCAACTGCATAATTAAATCAAACGATCACCTTTATCAAATTTCATTATTAAATCACAAATTCTCCCCGATCAAAAATATCAAACCCTTTGAGATTTTTGATCCCAAGTGATTTAATAAGGTTTAGAAAACATGGGAGAATATGTGCCTTGTTTAAATACTCATCTTGTTTTAGGATAAATGCTCCTCCTCAACATGTGCATTGTATATTTGAAATCGTTTGGCACATGGAGGCGGAGTGCCTTTGAAGGACTAAAACCAATTCCATTAAAAAGATTTGAGATTTAAATCACGATCTCTCCCATGATCAAAAATATCAAACCATTTGAGATTTGTGATCCCATCCGATTTAAATCATTTAAAGAGTTTGGGGAAAGACGTGGCAAGATTCAATTTTGAAAATGATGATAAGGACCAATTTAAGACATTAAAGATTGTTAGTGTCAGGTATGATAGTTTTTAAGAGATCTTTTAGTAAAATAAAACAATTTCACAATCAAACAAGAACAGAAAAAATTTCATTTTGAAAGACCTTGATTCTAAAAGAAAAAATCATACCATGACATAACATTAAATCTTTAGATCACCACTTATATTGTACAAAGCGGAACTTTTGTGAAGAAATATTGTTTGAAAATATTTTATTTTAAATCACTCTCCCCCTCAATCCATGACAGAAGTCAATAATTGAGTGACTTATGTTTTGATAAAAAGAAGTCCGGTGATTTTCAAAATTTAGTCCAATATATTTTCAAAACAACATTTTTCCATTTTCAAAACAATTTAATTCAATTTACTCAAAAATTGTTTAAAAATGGTATCTGCATAAAGATACGTTAGGTGGTTGAGAAGATTTTGTTGTTGTTCTTTGTAGGGTTTGGAAGAAAACCATCTGGCGATGCGGTGAGACTTCTTACGTTGCATTTTAATGCCAACCGAGGTCAAATTAAGCTCCGTTTCTTCAATCACTTAGAAGAAAACCATCTGCGATGCAAGTGAGACCTCTTACGTTGCATTTATGCCAACTCTCCATAGAAGTCCAATTAAGCTCCGTTTCTTCATTTGTCAACCCATGATATAGTTACCCTTTCCTTTCGGCATCCAATCATCTTCAATTGTGGGATCCGGATTGGGAACATTCTTTTATACCAATATACCCATACGTTAGTGAACACACATACAAATATATGGTGGTCGACATCACCCAAACAACAATCGACTAATAAATGTCAATGCAACATATCAATCGATTATATAAATGTATGGAATAATGTGTTCATCAAACTCTAATCATCTAATCCTAGCAATCATATCCTAGGCACCTAGTCCTTCAACATAGGTTAACATCATTTTTAATAAAGCATATTAGGATAATTAAGAAAGCCCGTTAGATGATGTAGATTTGAAAAACATTATCCCCCTCAATCAATGACTCATTTTCTAAAAAGTTTAAAAGCGCTGAAGTCATTAATTGAGTTTTCAATTATTTTGAAAACTCTGAAACTGGTTGATTTTCAAGCAACTCATTTACCACCAATTTTGAAAACAACAAATATTTTTCTGAAGAATTTTAGACGGAAAAACATTTGTGTAGGAACAGCAGTCCTTCGACATTCTTTCCTCAAATATGTTTTTAGGATAAGTGCACGAAATATTTGAAAAGTTGGTTTAGCGCAGCACTTTCCTTCCTTTAAAAGAATGGGTTACTATCTGAAATAATAGCAAGCCATTGTTTAAGCACGGGTTACAGTCAGAAGTAACTGCAAGCCATTTTATGAGACATGTTTAGAAAAGAATATTTACACCTCCTGCTCGAACTTCATCTAAAGTCCCGTGCCATTATTGAATGACATTTCTAAGACCGTAGATGTTATCGATACCAGAAGACATGTCTTGAGAAAACATATTTTTGGAATTTTTCAAATTTTCTGATTTTTATGGGTTTTTTATGGTTTTATATTTTTCTATTTTCTTTTTCTTGGTTTTATATTTTTGTATTTTGTTTTTGATAAATATATACAAAGATAGATTAGATGATATAGTTTAAGAAGATGATGATACGAGTACCGAGATAAGGATATCGAAAGACGTTGTAGAAGATAGAATTCATCATCTCTTAAACTTCCACCACCAAAGCTTTCGAGGCTCTTGAATGAGAGAAATTGAACCATCCGAAGTGAGACTTTGGTAGCTTCCCCAAACCGAAAATCCTTATGTTGAGCAGATTGAAGCTCTATTTCACGCTTGCTTTAGCCGTGCACAGAGAAGCACACCATTATCATAAACCCACCTGCTCCTTTTAAGAATAATCATCGTGATTCTTCATTCGAGGCTATATCATCCAATAGAACAACAAAGAACATATCATCCTACATTTAAATAATCTTCTCAAATTTCCTTTCCATCGAGGTCGAAGCAATCCATTCCAAAAGGTGTCAAGAGACCACTTTCCCACGTAGTTGAATTGATGCGATCGGTCTCTTTGTATAATGCTCAAGAACTCTCCCAAATACATATCATGAGGGAATGAAAACACCTTCCCATGTTCACATTTTTCTTCCGGATGATCGTGTATGAAGCTCAAGAACCCGAAGTACACCAATACCCAAGAGCTCTCCGAATACACATCATGAAGGGAATGAAAACACCTCCCATGTTCACATTTTTCTTCCCCGATGATCGTGTATGAAGCTCAAGTATCCAAGTATACCAATAACCAAGGAAGGAATAACCGATAACATTGAAGAAGCAAGCCAAGTCATCGATTATCTCTGCGGATGACAATCTGCGGATGTCAACTCCGGGATAAGTGATTATAACTCGAATCACCGATTAAGCCCTCAAGTGAAATAGTGAGCATCCCAATGTACACAATTCTCTCTCCTCGATGATTGCGATAACATCGATATCATCACGCACTTGTGTACCTCTTTTATCTTCAAAAACTAACTCTTCCATCGCTTCCCCACATAGTTGGAATAAGAATACTAAACGCCTTGATGAGTAAAACCTTGAGTTTCTCTGCGGTCATGACATTTGTTTTCCGGGATATCTTCAATCACTTAGAAGAATTAAGTTCATCAAGTTTACTCGCCATGAGTCAAACCTTGAGTTTCTCTCATGTAATAACATTTGTCTTCCCGGATATCTTCAATTTCTTAGAAGTATTAAGTACATCAAGTTTACTCGCGTTTAGATGCTTGTCTCCTTCCCCTTTTGGTTTTGATACTTGTAATCAGCAACACTTTGAATGCCCAAATACTTGAAATTTGTTGAGAAGATCGCTTGAAGTCTTTGTGAGAATCAACATGTGAATAATGTGAGCAAGTCTAATTGGGGATTAAATTCGACATATCACATTCCCCAATTAGTGCTCTCCCTAAACCGACAATCTGTTTGATAAATGCCATGAATTAAGAAGAAGTATTTAGATCGTTAAATGCAACTCGCCTTTAGTCTTCTAACATGTAGCGTAAAATGTAGAACCATTGTAGACTCGACCTTCTTCAAGATTGTGCGGTTGGGAATAGATAGTTAACATCTTCAACTCACACCAAAAGCATCCCACCAAAAGCATCCCAATTAACTTACATCTTGCAAATCCCTTAACTAAAATCCTCCCAATCAAACAAGAACGAAAGATGTTCATCAAGGAAATCGACAATCGGGCCGAACGAACACACAAGATGGTAACACCAAACTACCAATCACATCAAACAAGAACATATAGATTGTTCGGAATCATCATGTTGATGTATACGTGAAGCATTAACCGGAAGCACTTTGTCGATAAACTCATCAATCCGAGTGAAGATGTCAACCAACGGCTCTTAGAAGAGAAAACTCCATGTGAAGATGACCCGATAAGAAGAAGCTCGGTTCTTACATGAGTTTAGAGCCGTATGACCATTTATATTCTCAAGTATCAATCAACAATGCAAAAAATTCACACTTCTTCTCCCCCTCAAGAATTGCATACGGAGATGACATTCTTGACTAAATAAGTGAAAATCATCCGAATGTTCTATTCACACTTCTCTCCCGCAAAATAAGCACATGATGTCGCCATCTTTATTATAATCGAGCACGTGGAATGAGAAAACAATAAGTGGTAGCCCGGTTCACTTGATGACTGAAGCGCATGGAAAAAGTATGAAGTATGTTGATGAGAATGGTCATAATAAGAAGATTTCTCTTCTTCCGAAGATAATACGCACTGAAGCGTACACATTTCTTTTCTTTAGCGAACGAGGCATGAACTGTTGTGTTCATACGTCATAAGAAGATTTCTCTTCTTTTGAAGATAAAGCGCACTGAAACGTACACTTTTCTTTTCTTTAGAGTACGAGGCATGAACTGTTGTGTTCAAACGTCATAATCTCTCTCTTTTCATCTACTCTTGGCAAACTTGTAATCAACCCCATTATCATTCAGTAGGCTATATGTCGTGACAGCTGAAGGAGAAAACCCAATATGATGAATTTGACCCTGAAGTAAACTAACCCGAACTCGTGACTTATACTTGCACATATGAAACAAAGAGCGGTGCCGATTTCCATTAGCATCTCTAAGTACTCTATACTCTTCATCCAACCAACCATCAAGTATAGACGTGCACCACCTCTTGAAAATCCACGATTGAATGTGACACTGAGCACTACAACGTAACTCCTTAAAGTGATAGTTATTTTGTAGTGGTATGAGCCCAATTCCCAGGTAAAAGACACCCAACAATAACTAGATTTCCAAGTCTTCGTTTTTGATAATAAGCTCGAATAAGGATCATGAAGAATCTTCATCCAACCATCCCCGATACCTTCAGATACTAAGTACACTCGCCCGTGATATTTCACTCCAACCTCAAATAAATAATACTAAATTAACGACGTTGTCACATCTTCTTGTTAAAAGCTCAAATCTAGCCTCCTTTGACATTTTAAGTGAACTATGATAATGGTTTCATCCCGACCATGGTTAAAAGCACATAACCCCGTAAAACCATGTAATAACCAAACTGCCATGACGAATATCCAAACACACATCCAATTCATGAAGTACACCCTTTTATCCCTTCTTCGAAGCAGAAACCGTAGCACCAGCATTAGAAAAAATCCCAAAATACACTTTCCATTCTCCAAGATGGTTCCATCATTATGGGATTTTACAACTCTATGGTTTAAACCGAGAAATAGTTTCTTTCGCGAGATTTTACAAAACCAAGAATAAACCGTAAGATAGATCCGGAAATGCACTTTACAATTACCGGGATGTTTCCATTGTCACGGGATTTTACAAGTCTATGATTTAAACTGAGAAATAGGTTCTTTCGCGGGATTTTACAAAATAAAGACAAAACCTTAAACAATGTCAGCTTGAATATGAAAACATTGGTTTCGGTGAATATCTGTTTTAGGGGAACATGCAGCGGTTCATCAGTGGTTCATAATCCAGCTTCAATGATATCATCATCAATTCTTTACCCAAATGTAGACAACTTCACAAACCACACAAAGTCGAGTAGTAAAAACTACTTCCCCCCTGAGGTCGACCGAAAACCATCAAAGTACACGTTTCTCCCCCATGATGGTTTCGAACTTTCGGAAGCATCATAAACTTGTACGACCATTTGCACGAAAAGTTCTTGTCATAAGCAAGCATCTTGAAAGATCACGACTGACGTTGAAGAATCTAAAAAGATTTTGCTTAAACTGTGAAGTATCATTATTAATCAGTGGTATCGAATTTCTGATCACATCTCACCCATTCAACCCTTTGGTTAACACATCATCCACATATTCTGTCGGCAATTGCTGTGACCGCTTGGTGAAGTAAACCCGATATACCAAACTTGATTATGAAGAAAAATTCCCCAGATTTATTACTTAAACTTGTACAAATCCTTGTGAAGAAGAAACGGTGTACCCAATGTACAAAACCTCTTGACATTCTCAACTGAGTGAGGCACCGAAGTGATAGCTACGTTGTGGGTTAAGCGAGAAAGAATCACAACCGTAACTAAATAGCCAAGTCTTTATCACACTCAATAAATGCCCAAACAAGTCATCTTCGCGGAAGGGTAGAAAGAAAGAAGACGAAATAAGTAAACGTGCCCAAAAATCTCACTACAAATCCAAATAAGAAATATCGTATAAACAACCCCGTAGTCAACTTTGTTCAAATATCGACTCAAGCCGTGAAATAGTACATTCCGTGGAAATGTATACCCAAAGTATCAACACAACAAATATCATCCACAACTTGCATGACTCAAATCAAATCACATAACACAAAGCTCATAAGTACGATCCAGTTTTGAGAAGCCCATGTGAGCACCATCCAAAGTCTTAACATATCGTGGATAATATTCAAACTCATGCACCTCCAAGAATATTACCATCAAATATATTCGGCCATGAATAACTAATAAGCTCCAATTACGCACAAGTCCAATTATAAATGGTCCATAATCAAATAAAATTCAATGCCCAATCTTTGAATTAGTGAACACCCCATGAGAGGGCAAACCAATTTGTCCAACATGTACACAATGCTACCACATGGCCCATGTTAATCACCCAGTCGGCCCATCCAAAACCTGATCCAAGTCAGACCCACGAAGTCAAAGATCCCAAGCCCATCGTATTCCAACTTTACTCCTGCCTAGTCTTTCAGATATAAGATAACACACCCATCTTACTTGACCTAATCCCTAATTATTCTACCACATATCACGCCACCCTCACACAAACACTTCATCAAACCCTAAACATACTCCAGCAAACCCCAAATCCTCATCAATCAAACGCCTCCCACTTCCAAAGCACACTCACAGCCTCATCAAATCCATTTCAATCACTTAACCTAATCTCCTTTATCATCAAATCACAAAAGTACCGTATCATTCATAATCCAATCGAATCACATCCATTCACCTCAGATCATTTATCACACGATAACAAGGAAGATTAGTTAGTCCTTCATCATACGGACAGGCTATGGCTCACCACAGGGATGGTTTGAGTTAGTGGAGGCCACGGCTTCAAGAATATATTCCAGGTAGGTATAATCTTGACTCTTGTAAGCATTATTGCCTTAGAACGAATTGATAGAAAGAAAATAACTTTTTAGTTATATTTCTTATCTATTTGATTTCGGAAAAGTATTGAAGAGTTAGCTTCAAAAATGAGTCGATGAGGATAAGAACTCGTATGTTTGACTCTTGATAGTCATGATGTTATATCACAACAAGCACGAAGCAATCTGAGATTTGATAATTGTTTTTAGACACAATGAGTCTTGGTTGAAGTTGTTTCTTTTAGTATGAATCTTGTCTTGATGTACTTTTGGTTTTTCGTTGGAAGAATCTGATATCATAGATTTGATGCTTTTATCTTTCAATTGTTTTGGATCAGTGATGCACCACTTATGCGTGAAATGATCTAATAAGGTCTTTGGTTTATACCACACGAAGAGGGCTGAGATCAAGTAGTCATATAGGTGTGGATCTGTGATGGATTTAACGTGTGAAGGGCCTATGATGGTCTTGATGATATGCCTGAGATTTTGATGTTATTATAATTGTTGACGAATGGGTCTTGATGGTAAAGGTTTTGATATTCTAGTTGCTTGAATGAATGTTATATAGATGGTAGTAAAACTGAGTTTATGAGTCTTGATAATAAGGTTTAGTGGTAATGGTCAAACACTCTTCTTCATCTTCTTTTTCTGTCAAGTCGTGTTAACTCGCATACTTTGCAACTTGCTTCATAACAACATGCTTCTGAACAAGTTTGACAACTCGCATATTTTTCATAATTTTTTTACCAACTCGCATTCAAAAAATGCGAGTTCACAACTTGCATAAGGTTCATGAATCTGGGCATTATAACGACTCTTTCAAGAAAACAAATTTAGCCAAGTCGCTAAAGTTAGCAACTCGCATATTCTGTAAACCCAACTCGCTTCTTTAGAGAATATTGAAAACTCGCTTAAAGTTCATTGTATTTGGACAGCATGACAACTCACATCCAGAAATACATTGAGTAATGACAGTCAATACTGTCAACTCGCTTTGAAACCAGTCAACTCGCATGTAAGAAACAAGTCAACTCGCATAGAAGAATAACCCAGAAATAGCATAAAGAAAAAACCATTTTGACCCGTATTCGACCTCAAGGACATGACCATTTTTACCAGTGATAAATAAGCAAATGTGACCAGAAAGACAGCATAAGAACTGCTTCCATGATGACTGGTTTAGACCTCCCAAGAATCTGACCATATGACCCACAAATCAAGTAGTAGAGACAGTTTACAACCAGCTGTATTTGACCACCAAAACAGATATAGAAACTGATATAAAAATTATACCAAGACATGTTAAAAATGCAGTTTGGCTAGTTCAATTTAAAAACTGTAAACATGTTCCAAATAAGATAACACACTTAACCATGTAACAACTACAACATCAACACGCAACAATGAATCAACCAAAGCGCATATAAAAACCATTCGAATCAACACAAACAACAAAACCTTGGCTCTGGTACCAATTGTTAGGATCCAATATTTATGTTGTTTAATGATTCGGGTGGTCTAGGATTGTGATTAAATAAGAAAGCCATTTTAGATAGATGAAGAGAGTTGAGAGGAGGTTCTTGAAAGAGAGTTGCTTATCAAATGAAATGTTTATTCAAAGAAGCCAAACCCCTTCCATGGATGGAAGGGGTATTTATAGTTACAATAAAACACGACCTCCTGACAGCCTGTGGATCAGGTATACAGTGGGTAAAGACCCGTCCTTCCTCCACGGTGTTACACTACGCTAAACTAGGCTAATAACTTAACTAATAAAACAGTAAATAACGTAACTAACGATTTGTCTACGAGCTAACTTATGCTAGATAACACTTGGGGTGACCAACTCTTTACTATGGAGTTTTCTAATTCCTAACAGAAAAGTTGGACTTGGAGCCAAAGATCAATGCCGTAATGAGGGACTTTATGAAGTAAGTCCTTGAATCGAGTCCATGCTTCGTAGAGAGATTCACCTTGACGTTGTTGGAACATCAAGATGTCATTCCTAACTTTAGTGGTTCTCCCCAGTGGGAAAAATTGAGCAAGGAAGCGAGAGGTGAGATCATCCCAACTTGAGATGGAGCCGGCGGGAAGTCGGTCAAGCCAATTACTAGCTTGGTCCCGTAGAGAGAATTGGAAGAGACGCAGAAGCGTGGTCTCCCGAGTAGTAGCATCAAGGTCGATGGAATCGACAATTTTAAGGAAATCCCTTAGATGCTGATTTGGATCTTCGAAACGAAGTCCATGGAATGCACATCCGTTTTGCACCAACCGGATGGTGTTGGATCGCAGGGCCATAGTTTGGGCTTGGACGGAGAGCTCAATGGTGTTCCTATAGCCTAGGTGGCTTGGTCTCGAGTATTCACCAAGAGTAAGGGCTCTTGGCGGGTCATTTGGTGGTAGGTTGATGAATGGTGGTTGGTTATCACCTTCCATGATGAAAAGTGATGGGATTACGAACAAAGGTCACGAAGAAGGGGGATAGACTAAGAGAAAGCTAAAAAATGAGAAAACTTTACTTGATAGGAATCAAGCAAAGAAACCTAAACGAGGTGGACTACTAACTAGCTATTCTATTCCCCGACAACGGTGCCAAAAACTTGATACGCTCACGCATCGCGTTCGGGATCAAAGGAACTTCCTTTTCTTCGAGCAAGTTTTGTAACACCCTAGCAAAGTGAACCTAATCGCTGTAGTGTAGTATTAGGGTAAGCCACGGTATTGATATCATTCTCTGGGGAATAGGAATGCTAGTGAGAAGTTACTACGCTAAGGTTCAGTTGAGGAAGATTATTTTTTTATCTTTTATGTTTTTTAGGAATTAGAAAGGTACGAATCTCGGGTTTGGATTTGGGGTTGGTATTTCTACCGATTACTCTACTTGTCTAATTATCTAGTCTAAGGTGTATGTAGTCTATGTCTAATTATTGTGTGCTCGTATGATAGTTTAAATATGTGTTTACTTAGGTTTTATTACTCCTTAATTATCTCCTATTGATGGTTGAATTGTCACGTCCTTATTCTTAATCGCTTGTGTCTAAAGTTGTAGGGTATGCGTTTATCCCTAACTCTTTGAAACTACCAAAGGGTCTCGTCTACAAAATCTCTAGGAATTATAAACTCTAACTCTAAGGTACTCTTTGTATGGTTTAGCCTACAACTACTCTAGGTGTCAAAGTCTAAGGTTCACAAAGATTAATCAAGCATTAACTACACAACGAATGACCTATCGCATTACTAGATCATTAACAATTAAGATAAGAGACAACCAATCAATATTCAATAATTAAGTTTCATATTCCCTAAGCAAACACACAAATAAATTAGCCGGACATGGAGAACATGCAAGCATACACACAAATAATTGAAGACATAATTGAATTAATTAAGTAAAACACTTATCTTGTGGTAAGATAGGGTTTGGAACCCTAAAATATTGTACAAGACAACCTAGGTTCGGTTTAGGTTTTTACTCCAAAAGACTACACACTCAAAACCGAAAAATTCGGTTTCTATATATAAGATTACAATCGCAACGCGCCACCTTATGATTTGTGACGCCGGCCGCCGTCATTGTGGTTTTGTCTTGGCCACGTTAGTCTTGCGACGGTGTCACCTTATGCTTGTGACGTTGTCCCCTCGGGCCTCGACGCCATCGGATCAAATCTAGGCCGTCGAAAGGCGACGGCCTACTCTTTCAAATCCGACACCGTCACTTGAAAATAAGCAATTTGACCATCGTCTGTTGCGAAGTGCTCCGACGGCCGCAATTAACACCGACGTCATCCCCTTGTATTTCAGCAGCTTGAGTATCTCGATTCTTGACTTTGGCCATTTTCTTTATATATTCGCACCTTTTCGTCCAAATAAGTGCCATTCCAGCAATTTGCCTTCAAGAGACCTAAAAAGTGAAAGGAACGATATTAAGTAATAACGAATACAAAAGTGATCAAATAAGGGCTTAAACGACCCCTCAAAAAGGTACATTTTAAAACCTTATCAATACCCTATTGCAGTGTCTAAGTCCAAAGACAACTTCCTGGAATGAGTTTAGTACAAACATAGCATCTTTTGTGATTTGTGTAGCTCTTAATAAGATATTCAATTTTTCCAAAATGATATTTGATGGTTTAGTCAAGAACCTGTTGGATAAGCATGCAAAATATTATATGTATCCAACGTTTTTACAACTGCTATTGGACAACTGTTTTGAGACACCACCTAAACATTCAAAAACTTGGCTTGTCCATTGTCACACTAAAAAACTATTCACTCACATGAGAAGACAGGGCTTTAAGTTTGATGGGACACTAACACCATTGTTCCCACACATGGTGCTGCTGCCTCAGAATTTGGGGGAAGGATTAGGATGTCCCTCTGAATCCCAACACACACCCAGAAATTTGGCTTCAACATCCCAAACCAAGGGAACTTCAGATGAATCAATTTTCAGTGGAACAAGTTCTGATGATGAACCCAGCCAAGTGGAAAAAATGGGGGATCTTTCTGGTCATGGTAGGCAAGAGATGAGGTCTACACACCTCAATGATTCACCTCAGTCAGGAGTTAACACACGTGGAAGTCAGGAGAGCGGTCTGAAAGTGTGATGAACTACGTAAACAGGTATGTGAATTAACAAAGAAAACTTCAGCACAAGATGTAGACATAAAATATTTGAAGTGGAAGGTTAAGCGGTTGGAGAAGAAAAGGGCAGGTACCGCAAAACTAAAACGTTTGGTGAAGGTTCGAAAACATCAGGTAGTTGAGTCATCCCCAGAAGAAGCAAGTGTTGATCATGCGGAGGATGCTTCCAAGCAGGGGAGGCGTAATGAACAAAATGCATATTTTTTAGTTGATATGGATGTGGATTGTTCAGGGGAGGTTGTTGTTGCAGTGGAGAAGTCCGTGGAAACTAATACAAGTTTTCACGATGTTGGTGCCTCATTTGAGCCCCGAAGAAAGGTATGCGTGTCATTACATTTCTTAACTATGCTCGTATGTAAAAGCATTGTTGTCGCTCGCTGTAACTAGTCAGTAATTGTACAGAACGACTGTGAAGGATGTGGATGGTTCAAGGGAGGCTCCGAATGGACTGGAGAAGAAATTTGAAACTAGTAAAACTGTTCAAGATGTTAGCGTCTCTTTTGATTCAAAATGAAGGTATGCGTGTCCATCTCAGAGATGGAGATATCCACGGTGATAGAGGAGCGAGGTCCTACATGGATGACTCCAATCGTCGAGTTTATCATCAAGGGCATACTGCCCCAGGAACAGAAGGACGCCCGATGAATACGTCGCACATCACAGAGGTTTGAACTTCGAGATGGTATATTATATCGGCGTATAGACTTGGACCTGTTGGAAGAAAGGCGCGAACGCGCAGTTATATGTGAAGTGAAAGCTAAGTCAAAAATGAAAGGATACTACGATGCTAAAGTTCGAAGCACCTCATTCAGACCAGGCGATTTTGTATATCATGCCAATGATGCGAGCCATGCAGAAGATACAGGAAAACTTAGACTGAAGTGGGAAGGACCTTATGAGGTCATTGAAGCATTAGGAAAGGGCGCGTACAAGCTGCGTGACATGGACGGTCGTGAGCTACCACGCACATGGAACATTTTCAATCTCAAACGATGTTATCTTTAGGAAAGGATACGGCCCAGCGCACGGACACCCCTACACTTTAGTAAAGTGCTCAATAAATATCTGTGTATTTACATTCTGTTTTACTTAGGCAAATGTCCTTTTTCATTTTACAAAAACATGCAAGTATTAATAAAACATCTCGGTTTCTAGCTAACTCCGCGACACATTTCACTTTGTTATTTACATATTATTTATGTCTCAGCATTGTTATTATATTGTCTTTTGCCTACATGGCGTGCATGCACTTACTAACACCCACGATGGTAAAAAGGATGAGTAAACCTACTAAATAACTCGTTGAGTAAGAGGGTTGCAAACCCATCAACATCGGATCATGCATCCTTGTTAAACACCTTATTCTCAAGACGTTGGAATAAGTTTAATGTAAATTCCACGATGGATGCACAACAATGCACACTGTGCGCATTTAACAAACTAGGAATCAAGACTCTTGACTCCTTAATATGATATTTACAGTACGCTGCATATCACACCATACACGATTATGATACAAGTACTTAGGAATTATGTTTCAAGTACATTAAATCATGATTTTCATACACAATTATGGACTTCATATATTATTCGCGTTTATATAACCGTTTGATTCTTAGATAACGTGGACGTTTTTTATGCAAAGACAGATAACTAAGTACAAACATTATAATCGCAACCACATCCGATAAAACATATGGATCAACACATCTTCAACAAAAAAGGGAAAGTTCTTTATGGACCACAGGTTCATACAAAGGATGTAGGACCTTACTTTTATCAACCTTATCACAAACCCAACACTTATATCTCGTTAACACAAACACAAACTGTGCGTAAAGATGAAAGAAATAAAGATAAGAAGAGATGGTAACTTGATGTTATGCGTATGAACAAAGTAGAGAGATGAAAACAATAAGATGTATATTGCTTCAAGGAAAATACATGTACACACACTTACACACCCTCAAATGACCATTTGAGGGGTATTTATAGTACAAGACACAAGTTGCCCTAAAGGCTTTCCTTGGGCTTTGTATGGGCTTCGTTGGATTGGATTTGGACGTGGGATATATGAGCTTATAGACGGCAAGCTTAGCTCATCTTTTAACCAAATAGCTTATCCCAATCCACGAGCCCATAGACTATTCTATCAAGATATCTAACACACGTTACAAAGTTCCTAATCGTGAATGACCATCACTTCTAATAAAACTATTATACTAACAATCTCCCCTAAGGGGTGGTCATTCAAAAGATGCTCCACTTGATTTGGTCTTTACTTTTCTCGAGCTTGAACTTTGTGTAGATATAGAATAGTCTTAATTCTTTGTTCCTTCATGCTTTGTGATCAGTCAATGGTGTTGTCTGCCGTTGTCAACTTCGTTGGTTAGGTGTCTCCACGTCTTTCTCCACCATGCTCACACTTCTATTTGTCCTTTGGTTACCAATGAGGTAGTTCTCGAGTATTTAAACTGTTGGGATATGAAAGTGTGAAGATATGAAAGTACTTTAAACGTAAAATCTTCGGAAGAAGTCAAAGAGTCAAAGTATCGCTAAAGACAAAGTCAAAGCATCGCACTATGAAGTCAAAGTCTTGCAAGAACAAAGAATTGTTATATTCGTTTATGGAAAGTATTATACTCTATGTTTAGATTACTTGTCGTACAAGAATACAAATTGTAAACCGACTAGGATATCCTTGAGCCTATAAAAGGACTCCTAGATTGGCATTAGAGGTACGATTCCAAAAGAGTTTTAGAGTTTACTTAATTAGTGTTTTAGAGAAGCTCGATTATCTTAGAGTTGTATTAGAGTATCTCGCATAATAAGCGATTTAGAGTTTATAATAAAAGTTATTCTTCTTAGCTTTGTTAAGTAAATTCGTGTACTTGATAAAGATTGCTCGGTGTTTCTTTGTTAATAACTTAGGATTTATCCGAGGTTATTAAACCTTAACAAGCTAGTTAAGTTAGTTTGATTAAAGTATATCGATCCAACATAAACTTTGAAGATTCTTTGACATTGACGAAGAATCATCTTAAACTTTTGTTGCCTTTGATTTTGATGAGAACTTTCATGTGTTGTTGGTATGAGCATGTGGCGAATCCGCACGATCAATCCGCCCGAGCTTCCATAAGAAGAAAACATAAAACAAGGTTAGTAATAAGCGGATTCAAGACTTACAAGTTTGAATTTCGAGGGTGTTAATAGCATAGTGTGAAAACACATCTCTAATTCTCACAGAGGCCGTTCTGAACTGGAGTCCCACAAGTGACATAAGCGATATACCAAAGTACATCTACAGATTCGGATGAGTCATTTGTAGTAATCAAGCATCACTTCACGATCGTAGACCGTTTGAGACACACTAAGCATAATCCACGAGGAGTTACCAAAGTGACTTCTTTGTCGGTGCTTGATGTTGACCCGCGGGAGTTTCCATTCAATCACCGAGGATCACAATTGTGAAACCTCTCATAAATGTTTCGCGCATTGCTAAGATCTGCGTGGGACTCTATAATATATCACTTGTGCCCTTATTGATGAACAACAAGCGATGTCATGTCAAGTGTTCCTATGAGATCTTTTGATGAATCTCGTGGCTCTAGACTCGATTAGTGCATTTTGGTTTTCCGAGCGAGACTAGGAGAGGGTCTCCTTCTTCAATACCAACGATCTCTAAGAAAAAGTCGATAGATTATGTAGGGTTCCCAGTGAGAATGAAACAAATCCTTTTAAGAGGAATTGAGTGGCTAGAAGGTTTAGTGCGATGCGTCCATTGGGTCCATGATGTCTTTGTCTTCAATACCGGTGTCATCTAGTAACATCCAAGAGTATATGTATTGAACCCGGTTTACGCCTAAGGTTGAATATGGAGGGCTATTTCTTTTCACCCTTTCTTCAAATTTCTTTTAATTCTTCAACCCTTCTTTCTCCTTTCTTACATTACTCCTTTTTCAATAATTCCTAAGGACTTCTAGTTCTACACTATTTGTGATGTCCTTGGGTAGATCCTCCGACTCTGGCGGATCATAGACTAATTTCATATCCTTAGTCACCTTATAACTCCATGACCGTCCTATTGTTGCCATAAAACCATTTTTCTTGAAAATCTCTCTCGAGTGTTTGTGATAGAAAACATGTTTGCAACACTCCGTGAGTTTGTATTTTCAAAAACACTCCCCTTCACATGTGCTTATAAGTTTTGACAGAAAACTGCACATAGAGGGTAGAGTTCGCACTTTTTGAATTGATCGACTTTAAATGAACAAGACCGATTCGAGACACGTTTACATCACTAGAGAACTAGCTTGAAATTACTACCCGTCCTGGTCAAGTTCATAGAAAGTTTCTCGAGATGGTACATGATTCCTCGTCAATTCATTGGTTTCAGCTGAGTCGAGCTCATTATGAGATTCAAGCAACGATCATTAAACTTTTTGATCACAATTTAATCACGTCTCCTCCCCCTCAAAAATAGCATATACGTGATATTTTTGATATCAACGGATTAAACAACATTTTAGAAATTTTTGGGGAGACAAACGGATTTGATTTAAGCATGAATTTGGAACATTTTGTTTTATACTCCCCCTTTAATAAAGCATAATTAATTAAAGGGTTTTAGAGGGAGTTATCTTAAGCACAAAATATTTTGAAAGATTTTGAAAAAATCTTTTTGAACAATCTTGAAAAGGTGCTCAAGATGATGATGATTTCTCACCATTTGTAAATGTAGTGCACTGAAGCGTACACTAGTGATTTTTCATTAAAAACACGAGTTTTGATTTGTAAATAATCAAAAGTCATCATTTCGGTCCGGGTTTCATACTGATGTATACGAAAGCCATTTTATGAAGAAGTTTTGAGAAACGACATGTTTTAGAAAACATATAAATAACTCTCGCTCAAGCATATGTACATGCCCGTATCATTGTTGAATGACATTTCTAGATACGTACAGAATATCGATTATACAAGAGACATGCCGTAGAAGAATATTTTTGGATTTTGATTTTCTATTGTTTTGTATTTTTGAAAGTTTTATATTTTTATATTTTGCTTTTGTTGGTTTTTCAAATTTTGTATTCTGTTTTTCAAAAATATTTACAATGAAGCTTTGGAAAATCATTTTCAAGAAGATTCGAGAAGACGTTCTAACTCCTCGGGGTTAGGTTTCGCATTCAATTCATCGAACTAAATACTCAAACCTTTCTTTTGGAAGGGCTTTAGTTAATAGATCGGCGAGTTGGTATCTGTCTTCACGAAGAATAATTCAACAGTACCATTTTCGACGTACTCTTTGATGAAGTGATAGCGGACTCGATATGCTTAGTCTTTGAGTGATGAGCAGATTGCATGATATGGCTATGGCACTTTTGAGTCACAATACATAGGTATTTTATCGAAAGTAAAGCCATAATCGTGAGTTGTGTTCTCATCCATAGAACTTGAGCACAACACGCAGATAGAGACACATACTCGCTCACGGTTGAAAGTGCAAAGGCAATCTTGTTTCTTTGAAGACCGGTGACTAACTTTTCACCTAAAATTGTGCTCCTCCCGATGTACTTTTTGTCAGTAACTTGGTCACTGCGTGGTCCGCATCCGAAAAGGCAATTAGATAAAATCCGGATTCCTTCGGATACCAAAGTCCAATGTGAATGGATGTCTTCGTGCACCGAAGATCCGTTTAACCTCTTGGAGGTGCAGTTCGGTGAGGCTTTGCTCGAAACCGTGCTAATAAGCAAACAAAGAAATGAATATACGTCGACTAGCGGTGAGATACATGAGAGAACCAATCATGCTCCGATATTTCTTCGGATCAATAGGTTTCCCAAACAAATCGGCTCCAATTTTTGGTGAAGTTACCATTGGTGTTCCGACATAGTCACAATTATCCATACCATGATTTTTCAAAATCTCTGTTGTGTATTTAGCTTGATTTATAAAAATTCCACGAGGGAACTGATGTATTTGTAAACCAAGAAAGAATTTTAGTTCCCCCATCATGGACATTTCAAATTTACTTTTCATGAGATTTTCAAAATGTTTTGAAAGTTTCGGATTAGTGGACCCAAAGATGATGTCGCCCACATAAATCGAACAATCAAAATATCGTTTTGCATTTTGAGTAAACAAGGTAGGATCAACTGTTCCTTTGGTGAAATTGTTTTGGATAAGGAAAGAGACGATTAGTCATACTATGCTCCGGAGCTTGTTTCAATCCATAGATTGCCTTTTGAGTTTGTGAGACGTAGTCCGGATGTTCCAAGTCGATGAAGCCTTCGGGTCGACTCACGACACTTCTTCTTTCGAGTTCCATTCAAGAACGCGGTCTTAATGTCCATCGATAAACCGTGATGTTTTGTGGTGCGATAGGCTAAGAATATCCTGATCGCTTCAAGTCTAGCTACCGACGCGAATGACTCTTCAAAGTCTATCCTTCCTCTTGTCTCAGTATCCTTTGGCCACAAGACGAGCTTTGTTGCAATTACGGTCATCACTTCATCCATTTTGTTCTTCCATAACCACTTGAGATCAATGACACGAACGTCAATTGGTCTTGGAACCATATCCCAAGAGTCATGTAGGCGGTATTGGAGAAGTTCCTCCGCATTGCTTCTATCCATGCGGATCCGCCATTTCTCATGAATGTTCTTTGGCTCGATATTGCTAATTGAGCAAAGGTAAATGCATAAGTCCTAATCGGTGGCAAGTTGGCGTCTCGTCGAATTGGTCTTGAAGGTTCACCAATAACTTGTTCAATTGGGTGGTCTTTTGTCCACTTGAGTGTATGATACCGTTGGTTATCGTATGTCGAGTTAGATGGTTCTCGTAAGCTTGAGGATGATTCGGTGATTCCGCTGCAAACGGGTTTTCAAATAAGTCTTCATCTAACGTTGCATCGGTTCGGTTTTGGTTTTGCTCATCAACCGGTAGAGCAGCAATAGTCGGAGTAGATGTAGATGATGTAGATGGAGTTGGTGCATTGGTTTCGACCGTTGCGGATGCATCTTATGTTGGTGTTGGAGGATGATTTTGAGTGGGTGCGGTGGAATGATGGTTTGATGCATTTGTCAAGTTCCACCATAGCATTCATCGAACATTAACTCAAGAAATTATTCCATTCTTGTTCTTTAGGATTGTCAAACGAAGTTGATTGAGCTCTTTGAGGTACGAGTCCCGAACTCGATGTGTCCGTAAGTCTGCTTTGGTTTAGTGCGGGTTCTAGAGCGAGTCTCTCGAAGCCATATGTGAAAGTTCATCAAATTTCACATTCATCGTCTCCATGATCTTCCTAGTTCGTCTCATTATACACCTCGAATGCCCTCGAGTTATCTCGAATATCCAATGAAGATTCCAATATCACCTTTAGCTTTCAATTTACCTAGATCTTCTTTGTCGTTAGTCGGATAGCACAGAGCACCAAACACGTAAAAGTAAGAGATATCCGGTTTTCTCGTTGTTCACAAGCTTATATGGGGTTTTATTGAATCTAGGATGGATTAGGGATCGGTTACGAGTGAAACAAGCGTTGGCAACATCATCGACCCATAGAAATAATCTGCACTAGAATAAATTAGCATTGTGCAGCAACTTCCACAAGAGTTCTATTTCTTCTTTCAACTACCCCATTCTGCTGTGGAGTTCTAACAACTGATGTCTGATGTGTAATTCCAACATCTTCAACCCTTACTCTTCATCTATGTCAATAAATTTTCGTGTGAAATTTCTTATATTATGATAAAATGGGATTTTATCATATACTTTGATAAACCTCCCAAGAATTGTGACTAATTCTTAAAAAGGGAACCATGTCAAATATGATTAGTATTAAACCGTCAAAAACTCAAATCACAAGTTATTGAGCTTAAACATCAAAATTCAGGCATTTTAGAACTCCCAAACCAAAGCTATCAAGGAATGCTTGAGCTGATTTTTTTTCTGTCATGCCGGATCCCTATGCTTACACTAGCCAGATCCTAAATGAGTGGGATCCGCAGGATCCGTGCAACAGAAGACAACATAAGTTAAGAATGATCACTGTGGAAGTTCCACAACTACCTTCCCTTCAAAGACTCACGAACAAAAACCCAATTACTGTTTACAGGAGCAATTTGATCATCTCTCTCAAGCATAACAATCACTTGTGTAAGTATAATCGTCACTACATTGTTAATTTAATTCCTTGATTTCTAGGATTACAATTTCTTCATTTTTAGAAGTTGGGTTCAAATGGGTTTATCATAATTTGTTACCACATTGTTTTCTAAGATAATCCAAATCAAAAAATTAACATTGTTAATACAAATTAAACTCATTTCTTGAATTCAATAAAAATGATTTGAGCAAAATTGTGATCAAACCCTCTAGGTTACTATTCACAATTAACACCACGTTGTGGTTGCGTTGTTTAGGAACAATCATGCCAAGCAACCGACAACAAGACTACCAAGATACCGCCCATTACATACCAATGTACCATAGAAAAGATGGACTTAGTCCCGAAGATAGGAAAGCTTTTAAAATGCTCAAAAAGAGACTCTTTCACGAAGGTCGAGTAGTAGAACCATCATTTCTTTCCAATACCGACATAAGAGAAGTTTTTGGAACTATTTGGGTTTGATTGTTTATTGGACATAAACGAACAAATTTGCCTGGTTTTCGTACTCGAGTTCTGCAAAACAATAAGGATAGTTAGAAATGATGATGGGTCCATCTCGATTATCTTCATCATAAATGAGCATGAGTACACCCTTTCGCTTGTGGAGTTTGGAAGAATAGTAGGGGTTCCATATCAAGGTGTTTGCATGTATTCTAATGAGTGGTCGTTGGAAGAGATACACTCTATGGTTGATCATCATGAAATCTATCACATGATAATCCAGGAAGCAACCATGGTGAGGGACACCGTGTTCATGCCAAGAGCATCCCCATCAAGGGTCACTAGGAATTCAAAAGTGATCTATAGGGATCCTTTCCAAATGGAGCTCTCCGAGATGTACGCATTGTATAGGAAATGGGAAAATGTGGTAAGGGAGAATGTGTTGTGCCTAGTAGGAAACAAGGATCACCCCAACGCATGTCTAAGTTTCATGATCTATTGCCTAGTGACCGAGACTCGCTTCAACCTTGCTTACTACATGATCAAGAGAATGGAAGCATGGACAAAATGGTGCTCCCATACGTAATGCTCCTAACCCATCTTGCTAAATTCATCTTTGCATTAGATCCTTCTCCGCAGTCCTATGATCATAGCTTTTTCAACAAGGTTATGGTGTCATTAACCGAGGGTAGAACTACAAGGTTTATGGTGGAAGGCAAAAGGCCTCACCCACCCACGGATTCCTCGGATGAAAGGGAGAGGCAAAGAGAAGGTGCAGGTAGTAGCAACCCACTCGGAAACACCGATCTCAAACCCTTGGACTATATCAACCAATTGCCGGACGTTCCTAGTGCATCACCCGAATGGCAACAAACCAATGGAATCTTCAAGTGCTTCGCCAACTTCTTGAAGAAAAAGAAGTAGAGATGGTGTGATAAAGAGTGAAAGATGGGTGAAGACGGGAGAAGCAAGGTAAGGTCATAGGACCTACAATTTGTGAAAAACAATTTCAAACAATGGGTTGTAACAGTTAAACAATACTTATGTAGAATAGGATGAAGCATGTAGGTGTTGCCATAACTTGGCATTAAACAATCTTAACTTAGGAACATGTAGGATGAGATTTAACGACTCCTTGAAAACATTCAAGTAGTTGTCGTCACTCCTTATAGAAATAACTAAGAGAAGCACTTGCTTAAGAATGCAAAATGACACATTTGCTGAAAGCCTTCTAATCTGTAGTAGGCGGATCCCAGAATTATAACTAGCCGGATCCCTCCTGGAAGGGAACCGTGACTATAGATGAGCAATACAGACTTGCTTACATCAAAATAGCTCACTAAATCACCTCACACTAGTCAAACATAAGACATTAGAGCCAACTAAATCTTCCTCAAATATTTGAAAGCCTCACATTCACCCATGGCTTACATAGGATATATTTCAAAGTGTTTTTGATTTATCAACCCATCAAAACTCAACATATTTCCGCTCCAATGCTCACACATTATTTATCACATCTCATAACACTTAGTTTGATATATCTATCAATTTTAGCAAATTGGCTTTAATCACTTTTGACTCAAAATTAGGCTCAAAACTAGTTTTTCATTTTTCTTTATTTTTTAAGATTTTAGTAATTTTTTCTTGAGGCATCATCTGACTTCTAGGACTAAATTCCACCAAAGGCTCATCCAAAAGAAAGGGTCATATGATCTATGAAATTTTATCCACCGAATCATTTCCCATAAGAGATAACAATGCTAGAATCCCACATCAACAAACTCATTCAACAATTGCTAAGAGAACGCAAGGATTAGCATCAAACCTTTTGGGCTAGAAAAGGGTCATCTAGCTCAAAACCAAACATAGCTAGTTCTAGCAAGCCGTCTAAGCCTTCATTCTTTGAGCATGGACCACACTCATTTAACGAACCTATTCCTCACCCAAACCTCTATTCATTAGAGCATTCACCACCAAGAACCTCCCACTCACCAACTTTCTCGTTAAACAGGGAACCACCCGCAACACCAACTAGTCCATCATGGGAAACAAGGAACAACCATGGACTTGATCATATGGAAGAAGTTACCTTACCACCACCCTCATTCTTAGTAGAACCTCATCCCACATCTCAAAATGAAACCCCGCAATCATTCGTAGAGCCTTCTCAAAACATCCATTTTCCTCCGGTTCCTAATCAAGACAATAATTGTTCAAATTGTCTAAAAACTCAAGGACTTGTTCAAGAAGTACGAAATGGGTTACATTTCATGTTCAATCATCTTCTTGAAAGATTGGACCAAATCAACAAGTCTACTCATCCTTAGACTCAAGCACATAGTTGCTTCTTAAGTTTAGTAACTTATTAGTATTAGTAGAATATGTATGGATAGATCATTTTCTTCGTTTTAGAGATTTGCTTGATTATCTCTTTGTTTTATTGAATGATATCTTATTTACCATATTGCTTTGAGTATATGTTTGTTGTATACATATCTTACTTCCATATTTAGCATTGCTTGATATATCACCATTGCTAAAAAACGTGTCACCAGACATACGGATCCCTAGTAAAAGCCTAGACGGATCCCTCCATAGAGGGAACCGTGGGATCCGTGGTACGTAAGAAAAAATTCTACTAACTTGAGTCTTATTTGCGAAATTATGCACTATACTCTTGTTTTCTAACCTTTATTTTGTAGATTTTCAAAATACACATGAAGATTTTGACACCATAAAGCTAGGGGAGCTTTGTGTCAAACCATATTGCAAAACCATTTGCAACATAATCATATTTGGATTATACTTCATGGCACCCCATTGCAACGTTGCAATCTTCAGGGAACATTTTCGTCACAAGACGAACAATTTGCAAACATAATTGCAATACATTAGCTTACTTATTTTTATGTACTTGGCCTTCACAAAGGGATGGACTCGTCGAGGGGAGTTAAGACGAGAACCATTCCGTCACTTACTCACTTTACATCTTTTCTTTTACATGTTTTCTTAAAATTTTGTGTTAGTTTCTTTTCGACTCTTTTGTTCGACAAAAGGGGAGAAAGAGTAAAACTCCATTTCAAACTTTTACAATTTTAGTTTTACTTAAAATAACTTTATGTTTTGTCATCAACAAAAGGGAGATTGTTAATACAAATAAGCCGTAAAAATGTTTATTTATATTTTACGATCTTCTAATGTTTTGTCGATAACAAACGTAAAATTATTTTAACAAAACGAATAAAATACGTAAATAGTTTGAGCCAATAGTTTTTTAACACACTTACGTTTTAACATAAAACACTAAAACAAGTATAAGTGATTTTATGATTTAGTAATATATATGTACAACAACTAGTGTTTACATATTGGGCTGTTAGGAATTAAAAATTCCATAGTGAAGAGTCGGTCACCCCAAATACAACCTAGCATAAGTTAGCTCGTAGACATATCGTTATTTACGTTATTCAGTAGCTAATTAGTTAGTTATTAACGTAGTTTAGTTTAGTGTAACACCGTGCAGGAAGGACGGGTCTTTACCCACTGTATGCCTGATCCACAGTCCGACAGGAGGACGTATTAGTATGTAACTATAAATACCCTCTACCTCCCAAGGTAGAGGGTTGGAGCTTCTTGGAATCTAACCTTGCATTTGTTGTTTTACAACTCTCTTTCAAGAACTTCCTCTTAACTCTCTTCATCTCTCTAACTATGGCTTTCTTGTATAATCATTATCCTAGACTACCCGAATCATCTAAACAATATAAAATATATGATCCTACAAACGGTATCAGAGCCTAGGTTTTGTTGTTTTTAATGATTCAAATGGTTTTGTAAGCGGTTTATTCAGTTTGTGTATGTGGTTTAAGCAGTTTTTTTATACGGTTTGTTACGGGTTCGGTTATTGGTCAAGTTTTGTGGTTTGATTCATGTTTCTAAACTGTTTTTATGCAGTATTGGTGAATCTGAAATTTTTCTCATTTATTCTTTAATAACAGTTTTAAACTTGTACTTTATGGTTATTAAGTCATGTGCCTTTAAAGCTAGATTATCTTGTGTCCTCTCATTGTCCAAACAAAAGTCTTTGTGACTATTTTTAACCATCCGTGATTTGTATTGGTCAATCTTGTCTTATTTTGTGGTGAAAATAGGTACTGTGATGTTTTTCTTTTCTGGGTTTGATGCTATTGGTCAGAATCTCCTGGATGCGAATTGATTCACAAGAAAAACAGATCCAGATTTTTAGGGTTGTACAAACTGCGGTTTGTCAACTCGCTCTAAAGTAGTATGCGACTTGTCTCAACTATACTCCCTGCGTTTTGACGCTAGTGGTGAGCGAGTTATTAACCAAAAAAAGATGCGAGTTGTCAAGACTCTAAGGGCTTAATCCTTTTAAAAAGATGCAAGTTTTAAAAAGATGCGAGTTGTCAAAGTTTTAAAAAGATGCGAGTTGTCAAAGTTTTAAAATGATGCGAGTTGTCAAAGTCTTAGAAAGGAAGAAGAAGAGTTTTGACCATGACAACACAATCTTAATATCAAGACTCATGACCTCAGTTGCTACAACAACATCATCAGTCCAATGTCCAAACCCTCGACAACAACTAACAACCAATCACCATCACGAATTCTACTACAACTCATTCTATCACATCTCCAACATCTATTTTAAACCAAGACTTAAATCATAAATGAAATGAAAATCACAAGATCTCAGTCTCGTCCAACCATGTATCAGATCTAGATAGATCTTGTCAATTTGAACCTCAACCATCAACGATCTTTTTCGAAGCTTTCACTTTTGAATAAATCTACGAATCTTTGAAGGGAAAAACAATAACAAATATTGTTATATTCCTCCCATCAGGTTTGATTTGTATCTAAAACGAACTTCAACCCTAAGGCTTCATGTTATTCGAACCAACCATAAAGGAAACAACAACTAATCAGTTGTCATCTCCCCTATATGTTCATTTAATATAAGGAATCATATCGAAAAACATGTATTAAAACTCCTACCTTGGTTTAACTTTAAAGCCATGTCAAAGCCCTCAACGCCATGTGATGAGTGTCTAAATACTCATCATTTTTGTACCATTTAAACTACAAAAACATCTGAAAACACTCAGAAATGCATCAAAATGATAAAAATATCACAAATAAGTGTTTTATATGTTTTAAATGCAAAATATCAAAATCGGTGAAAAGCGTATAAAGTTTGCATAATTGGCGGTTTAGTCCCCAAGTTTCAAAAGTTGTCAAAAGGTCCCTGGTAAAACCAAATAAAGAAAAATGTTATTCAAGGTCCCTGAATTATTCTAACTTGTCAAAATGGTCCTTGAATAAATCTTTTGTTAAATGGCGGAAAAGGTCCACGAACTTTCATAAAATGTCAAGTTGGTCCTGGAAAATTTGAAAATGACAAAGCTGGTCCTTGTACTATTGGAACTTGTTAGTTTTGGTCCTTGTAACATCTTTGGAGAAATTACAGAAATGGTCCTTCAAGATTTCAGAATTATAAAACAAGTCATTTTCATAATAAACAAACAAACCCTTGTCAAAATACATTTGACCCCTGCCATGTACACCTTTTTGGACCCCCTGTCACACCCTTTTTGACCCTTTGGTCAAAACCAGTCAAACAAAGCCCTCTTTCCCTCCCAACTGGGTTTCCTCTCCAAGTTGCCTGCAAATCCCTGCAACACCTCTCCCACTCACCACTCACCTCACCTTATCACCTTATCTCTCACCCTCATCATCATACCTAGCCACCCCCTAGTTGCAGTCTAAAAGCCCCAGCAGTCAAATTATGCCTTTCCCGCCAAAATGGATCCAGTGGCCAATATCATTTCTACGCATCCAATGGCTACAAATTTTGATGGAATGTGCTCAGAAGAGAGAGAGTAAGCCATTTGGGTATAAAAGAAGGAAGAAGAAACAAGAAAAGGGGGTAGTTAGTTTTATTTTTTTTATATGTATGTCGTTTTTCAATTTTAATGTTTTAGTTTAGTTTAAAAACTTTAATTATCTGTTCCTTTGTACTCAACTTAAGGTATTTCATCATTATAATCATATTTCAAGTCTCAATCCAAGGTTTAACTTAAATTTCATATTTTGGTGTTCACTGTTGAAAAGCTTAATTTTAAATTCTCACATTTAAGCTTCAAATAGCTTATTGTAAGTTCACATAAGTTAACTTAAGCTTATTATCACTTTTGATGAGCTTGGTAAATAGTTTCAAGCATTTTCACTTATGGTCAACAAAAGTCAACATTGAAGAGAAAATGGCTCAAACAGGTTTGGAAATGGATATGGGGTTGATACAGTGCTGTTTTGGAATGGGTTTGGTTTAGAATAGTGGTGGTTGGTTTTGCTTGAGCTTCTCAGTAGCTAGTTTTCAAGGTAAGTTTCAATTTTTTTTTACACTTAACTGTTTTAAATTTGAATAACCTGCATAATTTGTATCTGTTTTTAGGATTAAGTTTTACCTGTTTATTTAGTGGTAATAAGGGTAGGTAAACTCTGTTTGAGTAATTATACATGCTAGTTTAGCAGTTGGTCTAGTTTAGATTGCAATTCAGTTATTAACATAGTGTTTGGATTTCTTGGAAAAAATGAGTTAGAAAGCTATGCAGTAGTTAATGTCATTTGCTTTATAGTTCTTTAGCTATTTGAAACTCATTTGAGTCAGTTAAGTGTGCCTTAGAACCTTCAAAGTCAAAATCATAGTTAAACTCCCTTAGCAGCTTAACTGTTGAAGTTCTTGCAAATCAAAATCTTGTTTTATGTTTAAAACTCATAGATATACCTTGCATTAGTATCATTTCATCTTATAACATCATAATTAGTCCACAAATTAAGTTCAAAACTCAAATAAGTCAAAGTATCAAAAGCATTCAAAAGTCAAAGCCGAAAAACTCAGTTTTTACCAAACTAAGTTGATTTTTCTTGAGTTCATTTACGGACCAATTTCAATGAAACACGTGGTTTTAGAAAGTCCTCTTGGTCTAGTTTATTATTGTGATTTTTGTGTATTTTGTGAATTTTCCATAAGCTCCAAATGAGCTTGTCAAAAGGGTTAATATGCCTGTGCAAGTGACTCGAGTTTAAGTGAGTCTGCAGGGTTTGCGATATGTAACAAGCTCATTAGAGCTCATCTTTAGCTCATTTTTGGTTTATAGGCACGACCAGGTCTAGGTGAGGTTCCATCATTTGTCTTCTATTTCACTTATCTCGTGCTTATTCTTACGCTTAAACACGGTACCTACATGCGATTCTAGCTCATAAGCTCAAATCTTTCAAATCTGTGAAATTTGCAATATAGAGGTTTAGAGCAGTTGAGAATTGTTGCATTTAGTTACTTTTAGCATATTTAAGCTTCTGTATTCAGTTGGTGGTCCTTGGCTTCCTTTTGCTTATTTCAAGTGCTTAATAATAAGCACTTATCTTTGCAGCCTCTTATTCCTCCACATAACCACCTGTTTTTCTATTTTTCCTAGATTCCTAATAATATTTTAGACTTTTCCTGAAATTTTCATATTTTTCCAAGTCTGTTTGCTATTTTTCTGCATTTAAATAAATTTTTAGCACTTTTTAATTAGCATTTAATACAATTAATTAAGAAAAGGTTCAAAAAAATAATTTTTCAATTTTCTTAAGTTAAGATAAATATAAAAAGCCAAAAAAATATTTTTTCAGATTTTTCTTAGTTAATTTTGTATTTTTAAGCAATTTAGTTAGTTTTTAATAGTTTTTAATTCCTAGAAAATACAAAAATAATCATAAAAATACAAAAATAGTTTTGAAAATTCTCTTTTGTTATTTTAGATTTTTCTAAATCATAATTTTATTTTTCAAGCTTTATTTCATATTTTCTTGTATTTTAGGCTATTATTAAATAGTTAAAAATAGTTTTTAATTAATAATAATTAGATAAATAGTTATAAAATAATTTTCTTTTTCTATAAATTTTCTTTTATCATTAGGTTTGTAAAATGTCATTTCATATTTTAGGATGTATATTGTTTAAATTTTACATTTTCTTTTTGCGTCGCGTAGTTTTAATTCGGTTTTATAAAACATAAAAACAAAACATCATTTTGCAAATAGTGATAGCGTTTATTTAATACTTTTTATCTTTTAATTTCCTTTAATTTGCATTTAAGCCCCTGTAGTTTATGTACTTTTCCTTAGTTATAATAAATCACAATCCTTTCCGTTCAAATCCCTCGATCACTTTATCGTCGACTATTCTCTTACAATTCATTTGGGACATAACGACCGGAAACCCTATACTCCCCGGATCTTCATTGCATTTGTGCTTAAACTGTTTTAAGTTTCTTACGATCGGCCATTCATGAGTGGTCGGTTTGCGTGAAAACTTGACGGTTTGGAGCAAATCAAATTTTAGCTACCATTGCTGGGGAGCAGTGCTAATAGTCTTAAGTTTAGCAGATTAGTGATTTGACATCACTCCTTGTTTATACCATCTATATATTCTAAAAATCAAAAACCCAAAAAGATTTTCATTCTTTGTTTTTACATCATGTTTTTCAAAAATACCAAAAATATTCCTCTTTACCCTCTTAACCTTTTTGATTCTTTATCCCTTTACCCTCTATCCATTTGATTCTAACTTCTTCTATTCTCATGAAATCTCTCGACGCAACGATTAGGGACGAAGTTGAAAAACTTGGACTTTATCACAAATGTCAAGAATTCGTGTTGTTCGTGATGATCCATTAATTGCGTAGGGAAATGGAGCGAGAAACCGGGTGACAAAGGACCGGATACTTCCCTCTAATGATGGAAGTGCTAAATCGTCCAACCTACGGTTGTCAAAGATCTAATCCTCAATTGCTCTAAGCCGTCTAGAATTGATCCTAAACTTTCACGATTTACGGTTAAAAGCAAACATGCGAATTTAGACCGGTGACTAGCAAGAATGACTTGCCTAATCTTCACATTTCTCAAGAACGAAGCGGAGACCATAACGGAAGTGGTGGAAATTGCTAGCTCTCGAGCACACCACTTGTCCCACCTCCGATTTTTCTAAATGTTCTTGAGACTTGATAGTCATTCACTCACCATGTTGGTTTTGTTGATTCTTTGAATAAACCGATTCCTTCTCATAATTCTCAAATAAAATCGTTTATTCCTTGTGTCGGTTGTGGTGAGCCTCTTTTGGTTCACCACATCGTTGGTGTCACGTGTGTACAATGTGGTAATGATATTCGTAGCGGAGTTGTTTGTTTTGTAGTTTGAGGAATTCATTTGATTATGATCTAATCGAACTCATTTAACGACCCTCAAACTTTTCCAATTACCCACCACAACCCGACTTATCTTCATATAACCAACCTAATCTTTGTGAATTTTGTGGAGGTCCTCACCAAGGATTTGAGTGTCAATCCGGAAACACGTTTGTCTATGAGCAGTTTTACGGTGATGCTCGAACTTTGGTTATGACCAATATCCATATGATTCACCAATCCGGGCTCAGCAGTTTCTTGTTGTGAGAAGCTGTGGAGGTTCCCATTTCGGCTCGATTGTCAAGCAGGAATCCATTTCCTTGTAACAATTCGACTATCCATATCACGACCAACCTCCACGGTGCCAAATGACTCAAACTCCTCAGCAAACCCAACAAGACACTTATCTAGAGCTTACGGAGTCGGTGAAAAGAAGCGAGGAGTTGAGAAAATAACACTTCATAATATTCAGTTTTTCTTGTGTATATTGTGGGGTCCTCATGATGATTATCAATGTCAACCTTCGGTTTGACAAATCTCCACTCCCACATGTCTGTCATTCAAAATTCACATGAGAAATCCATGGAAGAATTGCTAGTTGAAGAGCAATTGCTAAAATAAATTCCCAAATTGCCTTTGAAAAATCTATTAGGAATCAATTGCAAAAGAAAAAGCGACGGATGTAGCTCTCAATTTCGTTTTATTCGATGCGGTGATGATGAGGATACACTTGATTCATCAAGTTCATTAGATGATATCGGCAGTTGAGATTCATTCTCAAACAAGCGCTTTCACACCAAGCTCCGACTCACTCTCTCGAGCATGGGGGCGAGCATCTTGACCTTGTTCACGAAAAGGAATCGGACGAATTAATAAAGTCTAGTGTTGAGAACCTTGTCCCAATCCCAAAGAGTCACGGGGAATTCTTGATCATGTGTGTGATATCCTCCTCCTCTTGCTTTCCAAAATGATCATATTGAGATGTTCTCCGATTCTAATGATAATGATTCATTGTCTTGTGGAGACATCGTTTATGTGGAAGATTTACCTTCGAGCTTGTTAGCTTAGAAGAAGAGAATGATGAAGTTCTTGACAATGAAATCAAAGATGAAGCACTTGTGCAACATTCTTGAATGTCGGTCTTCTCATTTCTAAAATCGAGGCTTTCAAAGAGAAACCTATTTCATCTCCTATCCCCATTAAGGGTAGTGACATTCTTTCAGATGATTCTAATCCGGAAATGAAAGCCTCTGTTTTGATAATATGGGAGAGAAGATTAGTGGCGATGCCACTTTTCATTCTCATAATTCTCTCCCGATTATGAATCATTTATATTGGAGAGTTCACTAGTGAACCGCTCATATCAATTTCGAATATGATTCATTCACTTTCATGGAGTTCTCGGATGAACTCACTCATATCATCTCTCCGCGAGTATGATAACTTCTACTTTGATCTAGACACACCGGGATATGTCTAGACCAATTGAGCTTAAAGATGAAATTCATGCTATTATGAATTCTCCTTACGATGATGATGAGTTAGTCAAGATTATTATCATGACTTTCTTTCTCTTCTTCACCTATCCCGTGGCTTCTCCTATTCTTCACTCCTTCGGGAATGAAGACATTATCTTTGACCGAGCATTTCCATGTACCATTTGTGAGCCGGTGCATCTCTATATCTCATCGGTGTGGAACTTTCACATACTTCAATGTTTATCAAACATCTTAAATGAAAGTCCGATGGAGATTGTCTCTTCCACTTACTTCCCCATGAACAAATTAATTCGGGAATTCGAGTCAAGCTAGCGACTCGGTAATCAAAACGATAGTTAAACATGGGTTTTCACCCGTGTGTACCACCCTAGTGTGGGGAGATGCCCCACATGTTGTATATAGATCTTAAAAATGATGAAAATTGTAAATATTAAAAGAGAATAATTGTTGTGTTTTACACTTAGCTAGTAATGTTATCCTTTACGTTCTAAGTTTCGGCATAAACAGTAGGTACTTTGAATATTGAGGACAATATTCATTTCTAAGTGTGGGGAAATTCGGAGAATTTTGATCATAAATGTACCCTTTTAGTCCCTTTTTCCCCAAAATGGCCAAATTTAAAAAAAAATTTAGTGGAAGTACTATGTACTAAACACAACAAATGGTAATCAGTCCACCATGTCTAACCCACATAAGGATTGGCTAATCCAGAGCAAGCGGCTCTTGGTAAAGATATCTCAAATCCGTTGACGACTTGCATTTGCCCAAAATTGTATGGTGTTCATTCGCGTATCCTTAAAAGTGAAGAGTTGGCTAGCCCGCATGAGTTTATGGCTTGTGGTAAAGGCGATGGAAAAACCATAATTGGTAATCAGCTCACCAAAGATAATATTGATAATTTATCTAAGAGTTGGCTAGTCCGAGCAAAGCGGCACGGTAAAGACAAATCAAATCCGTTGAAAACGGTGATTTGCTCAAAATCATTTGGTTATCGATGTACCAAGGTTCTTACTTGAACTGAAACATTTGACTACTCGAAGTAATGGCTTTTGGTAAAGACATGAAATCCATTAATTTTTCTCAAAACATTGCTAGGGACTAGCAATATCTTAGTGTGAGGATTGATGAGTGTCTAAATACTCATCATTTTGTACCAACAAGCGCAAAAACATCGAAAACACTCAAATGCATCAAAATGATAAAATATCACAAATAAGTGTTTTATGTGTTTTAAATGCAAAATATCAAAATACGGTGAAAAGCATTATAAAGTTTGCATAATTGGCGGTTTAGTCCCCAAGTTTCAAAGTTGTCAAAATAGTCCTGGTAAAACCAAATAAAGAAAATGTTATTCAAGGTCCTGAATTATTCTAACTTGTCAAAATGGTCCTTTAATAAATCTTTTGTTAAATGGCAGAAAAGGTCCCTGAACTTTCATAAAATGTCAAGTTTGGTCCCTAGAAAATTTGAAAATGACAAAACTGGTCCTTGTACTATTGGAACTTGTTAGTTTTGGTCCTTGTAACATCTTTGGAGAAATTACAGAAATGGTCCTTCAAGATTTCAGAATTACAAAACAAGTCCTTTTCATAATAAACAAACAAACCCTTGTCAAAATACATTTGATCCCTGCCATGTACACCTTTTTGGACCCCCTGTCACACCTTTTGACCCTTTGGTCAAAACCATCAAACAAAGCCCTCTTTCCTCCCAGTGGGTTTCTCTCCAAGTTGCTGCAAATCCTGCAACACCTCTCCCACTCACCACTTCACTTTCACTTATCACCTTATCTCTCACCCTCATCATCATACCTAGCCACCCCACAGTTGCGGTCTAAAAGCCCCGGTCAAATTATGCCTTTCCGCCAAAATGGATCCAGTGGCCAATATCATTTCTACGCATCCAATGGCTACAAATTTTGATGGGATGTGCTCAGAAGAGAGAGAGTAAGCCATTTGGGTATAAAAGAAGGAAGAAGAAACAAGAAAAGGGGGTAGTTAGTTTTATTTTTTTATATGTATGTCGTTTTTCAATTTTAATGTTTTAGTTTAGTTTAAAAACTTTAATTCTCTGTTCCTTTGTACTCAACTTAAGGTATTTCATCATTATAATCATATTTTAAGTCTCAATCCAAGGTTTAACTTAAATTTCACATTTTGGTGTTCACTGTTGAAAAGCTTAATTTCAAATTCTCACATTTAAGCTTCAAATAGCTTATTGTAAGTTCACATAAGTTAACTTAAGCTTATTATCACTTTTGATGAGCTTGGTAAACAGTTTCAAGCATTTTCACTTATGGTCAACAAAAGTCAACATTGAAGAGAAAATGGCTCAAACAGGTTTGGAAATGGATATGGGGTTGATACAGTGCTGTTTTGGAATGGGTTTGGTTTAGAATAGTGGTGGTTGGTTTGCTTGAGCTTCTCGTAGCTAGTTTTCAAGATAAGTTTCAATTTTTTTACACTTAATGCTTTTAAATTTGAATAACCCGCATAATTTGTATCATTTTTAGGATTAAGTTTTACTGTTTATTTAGTGGTAATAAGGGTAGGTAAACTTCGATTCGAGTAATTATACATGCTAGTTTAGCAGTTGGTCTAGTTTAGATTGCAATTCGATTATTAACATAGTGTTTGGATTTCTTGGCAAAATGAGTTAGAAAGCTGTCACGATAGTTAATGTCATTTGCTTTCTAGTTCTTTAGCTATTTGAAACTCATTTGAGTCAGTTAAGTGTGCCTTAGAACCTTCAAAGTCAAAATCATAGTTAAACTGTCTTAGCAGCTTAACTGTTGAAGTTCTTGCAAATCAAAATCTTGTTTTATGTTTAAAACTCATAGATATACCTTGCATTAGTATCATTTCATCTTATAACATCATAATTAGTCCACAAATTAAGTTCAAAACTCAAATAAGTCAAAGTATCAAAACTGTTCAAAAGTCAAAACTGAAAAACTCAGTTTTTACCAAACTGAGTTGATTTTTCTTGAGTTCATTTCTGGACCAATTTCAATGAAACTTGTGGTTTTAAAAAGTCCTACTAGTCTAGTTTATTATTGTGATTTTTGTGTATTTTTGTGAATTTTCCATAAGCTCCAAATGAGCTTGTCAAAAGGGCTTAATATGCCTGTGCAAGCTGAATCGCTTTAAGGCGAGTCCTGCATGGGTTTCGACTCACTGTAACAAGCTCATTAGAGCTCATCTTTGGCTCATTTTTGGTTTATAGGCACCTGACCAGGTCTAGGTGAGGTTCCATCATTTGTCTTCTATTTCCAGCTTATCTCTGTGCTTATTCTTCTGCTTAAACCTGGTACCCTCACACTGATTCTAGCTCATAAGCTCAAATCTTTCAAATCTGTGAAATTTGCAATATAGAGGTTCAGAGCAGTTGAGAATTGTTGCATTTAGTTACTTTTAGCATATTTAAGCTTCTGTATTCAGTTGGTGGTCCTTGGCTTCCTTTTGCTTATTTCAAGTGCTTAATAATAAGCACTTATCCTTGCAGCCTCTTATTCCTCCACATAACCACCTGTTTTTCCATTTTTAGCACTTTTTAATTAACATTTAATACAATTAATTAAGAAAAGGTTCAAAAAAATAATTTTTCAATTTTATTAAGTTAAGATAAATATAAAAGCCAAAAAATATTTTTGATTTTTCTTAGTTAATTTTGTATTTTAAGCAATTTAGTTAGTTTTAATAGTTTTAATTCCTAGAAAATACAAAATAATCGGAAAAATACAAAAATAGTTTTGAAAATTCTCTTTTGTTATTTTAGATTTTTCTAAATCATAATTTCATTTTCAAGCTTTATTTCATATTTTCTTGTATTTTAGGCTATTATTAAATAGTTAAAAATAGTTTTAATTAATAATAATTAGATAAATAGTTATAAAAATAATTTTATTTTCTATAAATTTTCTTGTATCATTAGGTTTGTAAAATGTCATTTTCATATTTTTAGGATGTATATTGTTTAAATTTTACATTTTCTTTTATCGTCATGTAGTTTTAATTCGGTTTATAAAAACATAAAACAAAACATCATTTTGCAAATAGTGATAGCGTTTATTTAATATTTTTTATCTTTTAATTTCCTTTAATTTGCATTTAAGCCCTGTAGTTTATGTACTTTTCCTTAGTTATAATAAATCACAATCCTTTCCTGCTCAAATCCTCTCGATCACTATATCGTCGACTATTCTCGTGACAAATTTGGGACATAACGACCGGGAAACCCTATACTCCCCGGATCTTCATTGCATTTGTGCTTAAACTGTTTTAAGTTTCTTACAGTCGGCCATTCACAAGTGGTCGGCTTGCGTGAGAAAACTTGATGGTTTGGAGCGAATCACCATCCCTGTGGCTAGTTCATAGTGGGTATGATGATGATACTTATGTGACTTTGGTTCTTATCAATATATAAAGGAGGTGTACTATTTTTGAGAGGATTATGACTTCAACTTTTTTTGTGAGTGAGTTAAGTGAGAGGCGGACAAAAGTATTCATGGGATAGAAAGATTAGGGTTAGGTTAATGTGCTATAACATCTGTTTTTACAACCGGTCTTGTGTTACTCATAATTAAATCGGGTCAAGTATTATGATGGGCTTTAGTACCGATTATCTATTAGTCATTTGTGATTGGTCCTTGGGCTGACAGATATTAGCTGGCAATTGTTATTGATTTGGACGTAGGCTTGTGGATATAAATCAATTATTCAGGCTATTTTCTATCTGTTTACATGGACTGGACCATCGAGTGGGATTAAATGTATATCAAAAATGCTTAACCAAATTTTTAACAAAAATTTTGGTTACAAAATACAAAGTGATGCTCGATAAACATAAAATTGTGCTCTTCGAATCTGAAAATTATAATTTGATGCTTGAAAGAGATACTTTGTTATGTGGTTGGTCTTTATGTTGGATAATCTGAGAATCTAATGTTGTATATGGAGAGTTGAGTTCAGATTTGATGGATATGTTGGTAATGAGACTTGATGATGAAAGGTGATATACTATGAGATTTGATATGAGATTTGATCTGATACGTGAAACTAGTTGTTAGGTTTTTGTGTGATAATGAGATTCATTGTGATATGCGGTTTGACTCTTTGGGTTATACATTCACGGCTTGACCTGATTTGGTTATTGAACAAAGTTGACTAGCTGGTTGTTTATACGGTATTTCTTAATTGGATTTGAAGTGAAGTTTTCCGGGCGCGATTACTTATCTTCATCTTCTTTCTTTCTACTCTTCCGAGAAGATGACTTGTTTGGACGTTTATTGAGTGTGATAAAGACTTGGCTATTTAGTTACGGTTGTGATTCTTTCTCGCTTAACCCAAAACATAGCTATCACTTCGGTGTCTCACGCAGTTGAGGATATGTCAAGAGGTTTTGTACATTGGGTACACCGTTTCTTTTTCACAAGGATTAGTACAAGTTTAAGTAACAAATCTGGGGAATTCTAATTCATGATCAAGTTTGGTATATCGGGTTTACTTCACCAAGTGGTCATTGCAATAGCCGATTAAATACGTGAATGGTGTGTTTACCAAAGTGTTCAAAGGATGAGATGTGATCAGCAATTCCAATAGATTATTCGATGCAATTGATACTTCATAGTCTAAGCAAAATCTTTCTAAAATCTCCAGTGTCAGCCATGATTCTTGAAGATGTTTGCTTATGACAAGAACTTTTCGTGCAAATGGTTGTACACGTTATGATGCTTCCGAAAGTTCGAAACCATCATGGGGGAGAAACGTGTACTTTGGTTTACGGACAACCTCCAGGAGGAAGTAGTTTATAATACTTGACCTAGTATGGTTTGTGAAGTTGTCCACATATGGGTAAATAATTGTTGATTATTGTGTTAAATATGGAGAATGAATCTTTGATGAACCGCTGAATATTCCCCTAAAACAGATATTCACCAAAACCGAATTAGTCATAACACATTCAAGCTGACATTGTTTATGGTTTTGTCTTGATTTTGTAAAATCCCGCGAAAGAATCTATTTCCCGGTTTAAATCATAGACTTGTAAAATCCCGTGAAAATGGAAACATCTCGGTTAAAGTAATGTGCATTTCCGGATCTATCTTACGGTTTATTCTTGGTTTTGTAAAATCCTGCGAAAGAATCTATTTCTCGGTTTAAACCATAGAATTGTAAAATCCCGTGATGAAAAAACCATCCTGGAGAAAGGAAAGTGTATTTCTGGATCTTTTCTGATGCTGGTGCTACGGTTTCTACTTAGAAGAAAGGATAAAGGGTGTAATTCATGATTTGGATGTGTTTTTGGATTATCTTCATGGCAGATTGGTTATTTCAAAGTTTTACGGGGTTATGCTCATTTAACCATGTTCGGGATAAAACCATTATCATAGTTCACTTAAAACGTAAAAGGAGGCTAGATTTGAGCTTTTAACTAGAAGATGTGACAACGGCGTTAATTCACTAGTATTTATTTGAAGTTGAAGTGAAATATCATGGGCGAGTGTACTTAGTATCTGAAGGTATCGGGGATGGTTGGATGAAGATTCTTCAAGATCCTTGTTCGATCTTATTATCAAGAACGAAGACTTGGAAATCTAGTTATTGTTGGGTGACTTTTCCTTTTCTTTTACCACTTGGGGGAATTAGGCTCTTACCACTAAAAAATAACTATCACTTTAAGGAGTTAGGTTATAGTGCTCTGTGTCACATTGAATTGTGGAGTTTCAAGAGGTGATGTACGTCTTATACTTGATGTTTGGTTGGTTGAAGAGTATAGAGTACTTAGAGATTCAAATGGGCATGAATTCTCGGCACCGCTCTTTGTTACATATGTGCATGTTTAAGTCACGAGTTCGGGTTAATTCAGTTCAGGGTCAAATTCATCATATTGGGTTATCTCCATCAGGTGTCACGACAAAGAGCCTACTGAATAATAATGGGGTCGATTATAAGTTTGCCAAGAGTAGATGAAAAGAGAGAGATTATGACGTTTGAACACAACAGTTCAAGCCTCGTTCTCTAAATAAAAGAAAAGTGTACGTTCCAGTGTGCTTTATCTTCTGAAGAAGATAAATCTTCTTATGACGTTTGAACACAATAGTTCAAGCCTGGTTCTCTAAAGAAAAGAAAAGTGTACGTTTCAGTGCGCTTTATCTTCGGAAGAAGAGAAATCATCTTATTTATGACAATTCTCATCAACATGCTTCATGCTTTTTTCAAGCGCTTCAGTCATCAAGTGAACCGAACTACTATTGATTGTCTTCTTATTCCACTTGCTCAATCATAATGATGATGGCGACATCATATGCTATCTTTGAAGGGGAGAAGTGTGAAGAGACTACATTATGAAGATATTCACTTGCTTAATCAAGAAAGGCATCTCCGTATGCAATTCTTGAGGGGGAGAAGAAGTGTGATAATTCTGCATGGTTGATTGACATATGAGAATATATGGTCATACGGCTCCTAACTCATGTAAGAACCGAGTTTCTTCTTATCGGGTCATCTTTACATGGAGTTTCTTCTATGAGCTGTTAGTTCACATCTTCTCACGGACTGATGAGTTTAACGAAAAAGTGCTTCCAGTTGCGGGGCTGATATCCTTGATGAACATCTTTCTGTTCTTGTTTGATTGGGAGAGATTTGATTTAAGGGGATTTTCTATATACAAGTTAACGAGAATGCATGTGGTGAGAAGAAGATGTTAACTTTCTGATTCCCAAACGGCAATCTTGAAGAAGGTCGAGTCTGTTCATTCTACATTTCTCACGCATGTTAGAAGACTAAAGACGAGTTGCATTTGATTATCTAAAGACTTCTTCTTAATCTGAGCATTTATCAAACAGATTTTTGGTTTAGGGGAGAGCACTAATTTGGGGAGAGTGATAAGTCAAATTCAATCCCCAATTAGACTTGCTCACATTCTTCAGCAAATTGATTCTCACAAAGACTTCAAGCAATCTTCTCAAAAGATTTCAAGTAGTTGGGCTTATAATATGTTGCCGATTCTGAAGTATCAAAACCAACAAGGGGAAAGGAGACACGCATCTAAATGCGAGTAAACTTGATGAACTTAATACTTCTAAGTGATTGAAGATATCCCGGGAAGACAAAGGTCATTACCGCGGAGAAACTCAATGTTTATCTCATGGCATTTAGTGTTATTATTCCAGCTATGTGGGGGAAGATATGGAAGAGTTATTTTCTGAAGATAAAAGAGGTACACAAGTGTGTGATGATTTCAATGCTATCGCAATCATCAGGGGAGAGAGATTGTGTACATTAGGGATGCTCAGCTGTTTCACTTGAGGGCTTAATCAGTGATTCAGAGATATAATCACTTACTCCGGAGTTGACATCCACAGAGATAATCAGTGATTCAGCATGCTTCTTCAATGTTCTCCGTTATTCTTTCTTTGGTCATTCGGGTACTTCGGGTTCTTGAGCTTCATCACTTTCTTCAGGGGAGAGAAAATTATACATCGGGGTTATTCTTTGGATATCGGACTTAATCTGCTACTTCGATGTTATAAGTTTCTATGTCTTTGAAGAACATCCACATGTGTATTCGGGTTCATGAGCTTCATTCAAAGAGACTGACTGCATCAATTCAACTACATGGGGGAAGTGGTCTCTTGACACCTTTTGGGGATGCATCGCTTCAGACTTCAGTGGAAATGAAATATGAGAAGAAATTTAAAGAGTGTGATGATACGTTGTTGTTCTTGTTGATGATATAACCCCGAACGAATAATCTCGACTATCGTTCTTAAAAGGAGCAACGGGATTTATGATAATGGTGTGCTTCTTTGTGCATCTGGCTAAGGCAAGCTTGAAAGAAAGCTTAGAATCTGCTCAATAAGAAGATTTACGTTTTGGGGGGAAGCTACCAAAGTCTCACTTTCAAATGGCTCAATTTCTCTCTTCGATTCAAGAGCCTTGGAAGCGTTGGTGGTGAATGTTTAAGAGATGATGACTTCTATCTTCTATAACGAGGCTGCTCGATATCCTATCTCGGTACTCGTATCATCATCTTCTTAAACTATATCATCTACTCTATCTTTGTATATATTTATCAGAAAAACAAAATACAAAAATATAAACCCAACAAAAAGAAAATAGAAAAATATAAAACCAACAAAAATCCATAAAAATAAGAAAATTTGAAAATTACCAAAAATATTGTTTCTTAAGACATGTCTTTTGGTATCGATAACATCTGGTCTTATAAATGTCATTCAATAATGGCACGTGCTCATAGATGAAGTTCGGCGGAAGGAAAACATTCTTTTCAAAACATGTCTAAAACTATGGCTTGCGTTATTTCGCATGTAACTGGTGCTTAACTATGGCTTGCTATTATTTCGAGATAGCAACCCGCTTTTCAAAAAGGAAAGTGCTACGCTTAAACGATTTTCACAAAATTAGGCGCTTATCCTAAAACAAATTGAGGAAAGTATGTCGAAGGATCTATTCCTACACAAATATTTTTCCTTCTATAAATTCTTCGAAAAATATTTGTTGTTTTAAAAATGGTGGTAAATGAGTTGCTTGTAAATCAATCAGATTCAGAGTTTTCGTAAAAAATTGAAAACTCAATCAATGACTTCAGCGCTTTTAAACTTTTTAGAAAATAAGTCATTCATTGAGGGGGAGAATGTTTTAAAATCTATATCATCTAACGAGCTTATCTAATTATCCTATCTACTTAAATGTAAAACATGTTAACCTACGTAGAAGGACTAGGTGCCTAGGATATGATTGTTAGGATTAGATGATTAGAGTTTGATAAACACATTATTCCCATGCTTTATATGATCTGATTGACATGTTGGATTGACTTTTATTAGTCGATTACTGTTTGGGTGTTGTCGACCACCATATACGTCTATCTGTGCTTACTAACGTATGCAGATAACATGGTTTAAAAGAATGTTCCCGATCCAGATCCCACAAAAGATGATGATTAGATGCCGAATGGAAAGGGTAACTATTTCTTGGGTCGACAAAAGAAGAAACAGAGCTTAATTAGATCTCTCTATGGATAGCTGGCACGATAGATGCAACTTTAGAGGTCTCACTACTTCAGCAGACGGTTTTCTTCCGACCTTTAGCAATAACAACAAAAGCAACTCAACCACCTAACGTATCTTTGTGCAGGATAATAGTGATGATACCATTTTTTTTAAAACAATTTTTAAATAATATTGTTTTGAAAAATGGAAAAATATTGGTTTTGAAAATAAACTGGATTTAATTTTGGAAATCACTGGACTCCATTTTATCAAAACTTAAGTCACTCAATCAACTACTTCGGTCATCGATTGAGGGGGAGGGTGATTTAAAATAAAATATTTTCAATCGATATTTCATCTATCAAGTCCGTTTGTACAAAATAAGTGGTGACATAAAGATTTAATGTTATGTCATGGTATGATTTTTCTTTTGAATCAAGATCTTTCAAAATGAAATTTTTTCTGTTCTTGTTTGATTGTGAAATTGTTTTATTTTAACTCAAAGATCTCTTAAAACTATCATACCTGACACTAAAAATCTTTAACATTTATAATTGGTCCATATCATTTCAAAATTAAATCAAGCCATGTCTTTCCCCAAAATTTTACAAATGATTTAAATCAATCGGGATCCAAAATCTCTATTGGTTTGAAGTTTTTGATCAGGGGAGAGATCTTGATTTAAATCTTAAATCGGTTTTAAAGGATGATTGTTTCTAAAGCACTCCTTCATTCATGTGCCAAACGATTTTGAAATACATAATGCACATGATTGTGGAGGAGCATTTAACCAAAAACCAGAAGAGAATTTAAACCAGACATATTTTCTCCCAAGTTTTCTAAAAGTATTTAAATCACTTGGGATCCAAAATCTCAAAGGATTTGATATTTTTGATCGGGGGAGAAAATGTGATTTAAATATGAAATTTGATAAAAGATGATCTTTTTGATTCAAAGTGCAAGTTCTCTCTAATATGTGCTAAACTCTTTCGTATATCGATGCACATATTGAGGGGGAGCGAATGGTTTCTATTGGCAATCGTGAAAAGTACTTCAAAAACCTCTTGCCTCTATGTCCAAAATGATTTTCAAATATCCAACGCACATATTGAGGGGGAGAATTTACCAAAAAAATCAAATGGCTTTTTCTATGGAAATTGTGATCAAGAAAAGATTTCAATGTCCTCTTGTCTCCATGTGCGAAACAATTTCAAAATCATAAGCACATGTTGAGGGGGAGCATTTCTAAATGATCAAAAACAATTAAGGTACAAAATGTTTTGTTTTTATATCACAAGTACCTTGATTGATTTTCCAAATGATTTTTCAATTGGTTTCATGAAGGAAAGAACAATACCAAAAGACCGACCAATTTACGTTATGCATGGTGTTATAAGGATTGTTAGGTTAGGTATTTGTTCCCACGATCCCGCCAGAGCGGAGGATCTACCGAGGACAATCCACTAGATAGTGTAGAGTCCTTAGGTATGATAAAAAGGATAAAAATGAGAATACGGGAAGAGTGCGGATCGTGACAGAGCTACATTGGAATAAACCCAACAAGGTTCTAGTTATGAATTCTCGGTAAGTAATCAAGGGTTGAATAATGAAAAATAATTGAATGTGAAAATGGTGAAAAGAAATAGCCCTCCATTAATTCAACCTTAGGCGTAAACCGGTTGAATACATATACTCTTCGGGTTGTTACTAAGGTAACGCGGTATTGAAGACAAGACGTCATGGACCCAAAGGACGATCGCACTTAACTTCCAAGCTACTCAAGTTCCTCTTAAAAGGACTTGTTTCATTCTCACAGGAACCTACATAATCTATCGACTTTCTCTTTAGATTGTTGATATTGAAGAAGGAGACCTCTCCCTAGTCTCCGACATAGGAACCAAATGCACAATTGAGTCTAGAGCCAAGAGATTATCCACAATATCTCATTAGGACACAAAATAATGAACACTTGTTGTTTCACACAATGTGGAAAGTAAGTATATTGAGAGTCCTACGCATTATCCTTGTGGTATTTGCCGTAACATCCGAGTGATATGTTAAATATTCACGATGAAGATGGAAATCCTTCAGAGCCAACATCAAACAAGCTCTTGGTGGGTGACATGTGAGATCTTTTCTAAAGATCAAGCTTGTGACAACCGGACGTAAACGATGGGGCGATTCATTCTTGAATCAACCTTGGTCCAGGAAATGAATTGACGAATACTTTTGGAAAAACCATTCGATGTGCAAATCTTCTTTTATCTAGCACATCGAATGTGTATTCATGTTTTCAAACACAAAAAGTATCTCTGATTGAAAAAAAAATACTTTTGGAAAAACCGTTCGATGTGCAAATATTCTTTTCTCTAGTACATCGAATGTGTATTCTTTTTCAAATACAAAAAGTATTTTTGTTTGAAAATTGATCTTTCTCATAAAACCTTCTTCGTATTGCAAAACTCTTTCTTCAAGCAATACGCGATTGTTTTCAAATCAATTTTTCATCAATCAGTGAATCTCAATTACCGGGTTCACTCACTCGTGTTGACTTTTTGAGACGTTCGGTTTGAGAACGACTTTAGAAGTGCGAAACCTGTCAAGGAGATTCTTTGGAATTATACACGATTACAAAGGCGATACTTGTCTTGATCAATGGGGAACCGTGGGCGTGTACCTCAATTCAACGAAAGTGATCAAAGACACTTTGTGTGTTTTATTGCTAAGCGTTGTTAGCGGTACATATGGACGGTTGCGGTGATCGAATTGAGAAGTCAATCTAAAGCCGCATGCTCACAAAGATCCACACTTAAATGAAGAAATCATGACTAGTGCATATCTACATAACCCCGCCTCGATATTTTTATACTATGCTTCGCTACTGTTCTCGCAAATATCATGAACCAAGAAAGCTTCGCTACTACGATGGAAAGATGTCATGATCCCGAAGTGTGAGCATGTCGGTCCAAAATTCACAACATCACATGATGGCAACACAATAAAGGGTGATCCAGATTTATTGTGGTGATGATCTCAATGAAAGCTCGAAGATCATCAAAGATGTGGATCAGTTAAAGGCCTCCACTTAAAGTACAAAGCAATCGGACTATGAAGAGTCACTGCTTAAGAACAAAGATTGCGGAAGTGAAGAATTAAAGTCTACGAGCTCAAGACTGAAGATAAAATAGGATGCTAGGATTCAAAATGTAAAACATGGGGTGACCACCCTTAGGGGGAAATTGTTAGGAATTAGAAATTCCATAGTGAAGAGTCGGTCACCCCAAATATAATATAGCATAAGTTAGCTCGTAGACATATCGTTATTTACGTTATTCAGTAGTTAATTAGTTAGTTATTAGCGTAGTTTAGTTTAGTGTAACACCGTGGAGGAAGGACGGGTCTTTACCCACTGTATGTCTGATCCACAGTCAGGAGGACGTATTAGTATGTAACTATAAATAGCCTCTACCTCCCAAGGTAGAGGGTTGGAGCTTCTTGGAATCTAACCTTGCATTTGTTGTTTTACAACTCTCTTTCAAGAACTTCCTCTTAACTCTCTTCATCTCTCTAACTATGGCTTTCTTGTATAATCATTATCCTAGACCACCCGAATCATCTAAACACCATAAAATATACGATCCTACATGGGAAAAATATATACACAACTAGTATATATTATATAAATGGGTAAAAACTACAACCCATGGAAAATATCCATAACCCATGGTATTGACCCATACCCATTTGACTAGGTAAATTACATTCATGAGATACATTGTATCTAATAAGAAACCCATGGATCAACCCATAACCCATGACCCATGACCCATAACCAAAATACCCATGGGCAAAGAGGAGCGTCCTACGGATCCCTAGGATTACACTAGACGGATTCCTTGTGGGAGGGATCCGTGGGATCCGGGGAACAGTAAGCATTTCTCCTCTATAAATAGTGAGCCATTTCTTCCTTTTGGCTTGCCACTCTCACACATAATTTCTCCAAGTATTGTAACTCTCTAACCACTTATCCTAAGGGATCTTTCTATCTAGTTTGTCTTTTGTTTTTGTGTGATTCTCTAGGTTCCTCTTAAAGGCGAAATCACCACTTCTTGAAGTCGAGCAAGCTCAAGTCCATGAGTTGCCATGCTTCATCATCATCAAAACAACTGAGGTTCTCTTGTTGATAGTTCTTTCTTCCTCCGTAGATGTGTTGTGTTGAAGGCATTAGTGAAGGATGCCGAAAGAGTCAAGACGAAAGCATTAGTGAAAGGTGCTTAACGTCCGTGTCAAAAGCATTAGTGAAGAATGCTAAAGGTGTCAAGACGAAGGCATTAGTGAAAAGTGCCAAGCGTTGTGTCAAAGGCATTAGTGAAGGATGCTTAGGGATCAAATCAAGTGGCATTAATGAAGAATTCCTAGGTCGTATAGTCGATGAGGTGCATCGTTATACATATAGTAATTGTTTATATTCAAGGATGTTGATATCCTTTATGGTGTTGTAATAAGGAGTGGGTCTCCTTGGGATTAGGTGTTGTGTTGTGTTGGGTAGTAGTTCCTCCATAGTAATGGAACTAAGTACTTAGCCTTGTACCTAATAAAGGGTAGGCGACGTTGTGGTAGGTGTGGTTCACCTTGGTGTGAAAGAACCCGGTGGTTAGCCTAGTACTGGAAAAAGAGTAGGCGACGTTGTGAAGGCTTCTCCGCCATAAGGAGATTGGTGTCGTAGTAGTGTTTACGAACTCGAGTAGGTGACTCGGGAGTGGAGTAGAGCAAGGAAGGTGTCCTTGTAGCCGAACCACTATCAATACTTGTGTCGTGGTGATGTGCTTCTTATTGTTTATCTTTCATTACACGTTTATATATCTATCTATCAACGTCCAACATAAACAACCAAATAGATTAACATAAGTTGATCTAAATGTTTTAAAATGAAGTTTTAATTGGGAAAACTATTCAACCCCCTTCTAGTTTTCCACAGATTCAATTGTCGGTGCTTCTGTTATAGGAAAGCTTCCATTGGTTGAAGGACCCAATGAAAACGCTTTATCTAAAGAAGAACAAACGAAGTCTGATCGCGAAATAGCTGCTAAGCTGCAGGATTACTTTTTAACCGAAAAAAATAAAGATGACAGAGTCTTTCAAATGGATGCAGAATTAGCTGCTAAGATAGTTGATGAAAAATTAACTAAAAAAGCAACAACTGAAAAAACCACGCTAGGTTCTCCCAATACAAAAGACAGAGTGAAGGTTCAAAGGAAAAGAAAGGAGGATGTTGTAGCTAGACAGCAAGCTGCGTTGGAAAATTGGCATTACGTTATGTCAATAGCTGAAGCTGATGAGATACTAGCATATAGGATGCAGAACAAAGAAATTGAAAGCCTAACATGTGAACAGGCAAAAGAAGATCTTGAGCAAATAGTGGAAGAAAGGAAAAGATTCTTCGGCAAAAAAAAGAGCAGAAGAAAGTATGTGAAAGCCACCAACGAAGAAAGAACAGAAAATCTTCATGTGCGATTACTTGAAGAACATGGGAGGGTATAAACTAAATACCTTGCTGAGGCTATCTTATGATAGAGTGAAAGAAATGTTTGAAAAGTGTAGAATGAGGACTGATAAGTTCACTCCTATGAACAAAGGTACATGTCAGAGAGATGAAGGAAGTTCCAAAAGAGCTGTTGATGATTTAGAGCAGGATCAGTCAAAGAGGCAGAGGATTGATCGAAACCAAAGGACCGAAAGGTTAAACAGATTTTGGGTGCTTGATACGACGGGACAAAGGCTTGGTGCAGTTCATCCGACAATAACATACCCTGCAGCTAAAGTTAACTTGACAAATGGTGGCACGATAATTAGCATCACAAGGTCTGACGGGGTTGAAACTACATTTAACAGGTTGGGTCAGTTGCTACATATTATAGACAGTTAAGATTTGGAAAATGTTTGGACCTGTGTTAAAAATGGCTATGAGGCAAGACGGGCCACATGTTACCTAGGATTTGACTTGTGGTATGGGATGAAGTACATGTTTGAACCCGATATAGAGGATGTTGAATGGAATGAAACACTGGTCAGGAGTTGGAGATTGTACGAAAAGTGTAGAGTTCATGTGGTTACTACACCGACAAGATATTTGTACATGCTGGATGATGCAGATTACCCTATAACACCAACTCTAGCTTGTAACATGTTGTTTCAGAAGCTGACTACAAATAAAATAAGTGAAGTGGCATATGGGCTTCTTGAAAAGATTGAACGAATAGCCCGTATGTAAACTTTAATAATGTAGCCGTTTTTAATTGGAAACTTGCATATTTTTTACGCAAATATCAACTTTGTGTGTGTTGTTCAAATAAATGATATTCAAAATGTCCCTAAGGTACAAAAATGGTATATGCGAATTAAAAGGTCGACTACTTAAATTCAAAGTGTTTATAATTCTGGATAAGCCTTATCCAAATACCAAAAAAGGAGAGAAAATCTTCTAGTACAGCTGCTAGTAGTATACTCACATCTACTTGTTAATTTTACTACTGCCAGTGATATAAGACCTCAACGAAATGATGTGTATAGTTAAATTTATTTGAGTTGATTATTTTGAGCTATATGCGACATTTCTAAACGTAAAAAAATGTTACACTGCTTTTATGCGAGATTACTTAAATTTAAAATCTCAAATTATAAAATGAATTGGTTGTATACTTACAACTGCTAGTTATTTTTACAACCACTATTTATTTTTACTACTGCTAGTAAAACATAGTCTATTGTATACTTACAACTGCTAGTCATATACTAACAACTGTTAGCTATTTTAACTACTGCTAGTGATAGAAGAAATCAACGAAATGATGCCACCTGACAAGTGCTAGTTATATTGTACTAGTGTTGAATGTTAAATCTATTTTTTTCAAGTGTGCATAGTCACTAGTTGGTAGTTATTAGAAGATTGTAGAATACGAATTGTATGACTAAAAGGACTCCTTGGTTTATAAAAGCGGTTCATAGGGAAAATAAGTTGCCCTACGTACAATAGTTAGTTGCCTAATTGATTTTTTGAAACAACTGCTAGTTTCCCAGATAACATAAACACAGGAAATAGTAAATACGTTGACATACAACGTTTCATACATACAACCTACAACATATTACGCTTACTACATAATTATAAGTTTAATGGTTACATATTATATAACTACTTGATTTATAACTTTCAGCGAGTACGAAGAAGCTAACCACTCTATGCTTCCTTCCCATACAGACAGCATACTAAAACCACAAAGCCTCACTCCCAATAAGCATGCTCGATAATTTCAGATGGACAAACCTGTTGAAAATGCCCTTCATATATCATTAACCAAGTAAAGTGATAATGTTTTAAAGGAAGATGAATAGAATGGTAAGTTACAAAAAAAACATACTATACACAACACACTCTGTGTGATTTAACAAAAGAAGATATTCTTTGTATAGGGCGATGTAGAAAGTTCCAGCATCTCCTAACATTCCCATGGTGAAAAATAATTCAAGTTCTTGGTTGTACACAAATACAGAGTAACCCAAATGATTGCCGTTGTAGGCTTCCACTATTGGAGCATGGTGCTTTGTAAACCTAAGCAAATGAACCAAAACTAGGCTAGGGATGGCGAATAGGCTTCTAAATGATCTTATGGAAGAACAGTTCACATCCAACAACCATCCACAAAACAATGGCATACCTTCACCAATGATCATCCCAGAAATGACCAGAGATGTTCCAAGATCCGTAACATAGAATGGAACTGGGAGTTCATTTTTTTAAATCTAGGGTATGTCTATAACTTTAAATTGGCTGGTTACCAAATCAAAAGAAATCAACATATAAATCTTGTACATAACATCGTCCTCATTAGTTAACTTTTCACCCCAAATTCAATAGATAAAACGACCACAACCGCACGAGTTTTACGTTTCAATTCAATTGTTTCACGAGGGGGTGGAAATTTTCAAGGCGTGTCCACCTTAAAGAGTTCAAAGAAAAGACAAACACATACCATAAACCACTTTGGAAAACAGGATAGGAGACATTCACAATCGTCGGGTCAAGAGTGTCCGGACGGACGCCAAAATCAAAACAAATCTTTGGAGATTCAATTTGATGAGTGTAAAACGGGACAAATACTGCAAGTGATTTTTTTATTGTCGGGTTCCAAATAACAGACATTAGATTAGAACCATTAACAAAACACGAAAGACCATTTGAATTGCCAACTGCAATCACAGATGAAAGCATTAAATCTGTATGAAGTGCCGTAGCGATTAGCTGTTCATCTAAAGCTAACATAAAACATGGTGTAAAAAAACACTCATGATTACGACGAACACCATAATTAAAGACGAAGCTTCCATAATCTATACTAGCCTTCCATAACTTGCAAACAGTAAGTAGCTGGAGTATAGACTTAGGAGGTAGCCTACGGATGATATCTAGTTGAACATCCAGTGGGATATTGTCAGACATTTTCTTAAACAAAAGCAGAAAGATTGGGATAAAGATATGAAGTGTATAGACCAAAAGAAGAAAGAAAGATTTTGTTAAACAAAATAAGAAAGATTTGTATTGAAAAAAGAGATTGGGAACAGAAGACATTAAAAGACATGTACCGTGATGTACTTTAGGGCAACCAAATATTTAATTATGTTGTATACCAAATATTAATAAAGTATACATAACCAATATAGAATTGGTTTGCAAACCATAGGCCTTTTTGTGTATGTGCACTGGTATTAACAAAAGAAATTCAGTTGAGATAAAAAAAATTATAATCGAGTAATATATAACACAACTAAAAATACATATAGTAAAAGTTGAAAGAAATATACTACACAAGTCAACATTTGACAATAATTATGGGTCAAATGGACATTAAGGATGGTACCTTGAAAGACCGCTAACATTTTTTGTATTCAACCTTGTGCTTCTAGAAGTATTCAAGCATCCGTTCATGGTAAGCTAACGTTGTTTGAAGAGGGTCGTCTACTTCCAGAGGCTGGTTACGGAGCAATATGTACAAAATAATGCACACCCATACTTCGCAATCGCCATACAAGTCTGATTGTTGTGGGACTTTTGGACACTTGTATGTGATTTTATAATCCCCGGGTGATATGCCCTTACTATGCAGTACCCCAGCCGTTGTTAGGTACAATTTAAGCTGTGTTTGTAACTTTCTCTTCAAACCTCGCCGCCACCGTGAACCTCTTCCTGCTGACCCGAGAGAGTCATAAAGGTAAACAACTCCAGTGCGAATATGGAGCACACCGAGTACCCAGTGTTTTTCAGTTTCATTCACGGGAAAATACACCAGATATATAAACCAATTGCAAAATATTATAAGTTGTTTATAACAGTAGTGCTATATGTACGGTAATAGTCTACCAAACTGACTTTTTCAACATCTCGCCAAGCCACAGGGTATGTTGTGCCTACTGAATAAGTGGTAGGCATTTTGCCAACTAGGATTTGATTGCAGAAATTACACACTGCCAACGCCCAATCTGCATCGACTGGTCTAAACAACCACATCAAATCAAGCCATACATCCAAGTGCTGCGGACATATAAAGCAAATCAAAACTGTTAACATTTGGTTCCAAAGTAACAAAACGAAATAATAAACATGTGGAGGAGACCAGATAAAAATCAAGTTTACTCACTAAGTCATTAAGCCACCCGCCGGTGCAATCTTCAACACATGCCAAGGCTACCCAAAAAGCCCTATAAGCGACAACGGCACCGGAGCCCCAAGGAAACCAATAAAGTAATGGTTTTTAAGCTTCAAAAGTTGAGAAGGTAATCAGCACAGTAACCTTCTTCTTGTTGCATTTTGGGTGTCGTAAAGTTCCTATATATATATATATATATATATATATATATATATATATATATATATATATATATATATATATATATATATATATAATATATATATATATATATATATATATATATATTGAATAACATTAATCAAATGATAATGATGTTAATGGATTAACAAACAGAACATACCTCTACAAACGGTTCAATTGCGGGTGAATACAAGTGACTAACTCGACGCGTTTTGGGGTTTCCGGATGTTTCCTGAAAACATACTTGAAAAATAAGCAGACAAGCAGAAAATATTCGTTTCCGTTAGAATTTAATAAGGTGCTTTACATCGGAACCGGCAGCCGGGATAATAGCCTCGTTAATGACACCGTGCGATCTTGTAAGACGGTGACAAGGAGTAGCTGATGTTTTTGATAGCCCGGTTGGCGAATTGACAAAATCAGCCAACTTGGTATAATGTTTTATAATGTTATTTCTTTTACTGACGTTGTCGTTCAATTTTACTCTCTTTCTTTTGTTCGTATTGTTATGGGAGAAAAGTTCTTCCAACGGAGGTTTGTCATTAGGGCCTACCACATTTGCAAATGACAAATTGTTGGATTTAACCTGAGATTTAGGGGCTTCAGGGTCTTTCTTTGTTGGTGTTTCTTCTTGGCTAACCACAACGCCATCATTGTTACCGGATCGAAGGCCAACAAACGATTTTTCCTCAACCACATTCACTTCTTGCTCGTCAAAATCCATTAAATCTAAAGACGGAACACACAATGTTTTATCGACGCTTTTGTTGAAATTATATTCGGAGGAAATGCAGGTCCCAACATAGGTGTGTTATTTTGGCCAACCACATTTACATATGGCGTTGTTGTCTTTGAACTGGATTTGAAAATATAGTATGTTAAAACAAAGACATTAAAATCTTTTATTTATCGGCGTTGTTTTACCGATAATGTAGATACCTCAAGAGCTTTGTTGGATGGTGTTCCTTCTTCTCATCTCGCACACCAACAATATTGTTAATGTGTTCAGTTCCCTACCAATTGTTTCGATCCACATCTTGTTGTTCATTATCACAATCCATTGCATCTACGTAATTATCACGGAAAATTTATCGTCATTTATGTAAGATGACCAATCGTTACCACAATCCGGTTCTCGATGAATTTTAAATATATATACATAAGTAGGGACATATGTAATACTACGTACTTGATATGTAAGCTGTAAGTGAAAGATATCATACAATGATGGGGTCACCGTGTGTTTTTTTCCTCGTTAGGTGCAACTGGTTGAAGTTGAGTAGTACCTTCACCTCCATATTCCATAGCAGGACATTTTTGGGTCATGGCACAAGCTTCTACAAGAATCCCAAGGTTACATGGTTGCGTTTCTTTAAGCCCATCATCATTGTCAATGTCCGTTGCATCTTCCGCATCGACGACCTTATCCCTGTTAGGGCTTAGAGTATGACACGACGTGGCCTGTAGCGACCAAGGTTTGATATAAGTGTAGACACGAACAATTATTTGGGTTTGGTATAACATTGGAGGTAAACTGAAAAGTAAATACAAACCTTTGGATCATCAGGATTAATGTCAGAGTCTTTTGTATTGGCACAACTTTTAGATTGATCAGGAACAAAGGCCGCATCATTTTAAGACCCAAAAGTTGTTGTACTTTTGAAACTCGCTGACAATCAGTAAACACATCAAGTACAACCGGTGTGTTTCTGACCGAATGAATACCGTTTTCTATCATCAAAAGTTTTTGATCCAAATCAACTAACTCACGAATTAGAGCCCCTGTTGAAAGAGTGGTCCCCGTTTGTGCATCATTTAAAGAAGGTTGTTGCTTAATGTTGAGATACAATGCATTTTCAGATAACCCCTGCCGTTGACTTTCCATGCCAGTGTGTAAATTGAAATCGTCCACGAATTCATTCGAATGCTCTGCAGTCTTCTCACCACCATCTGTTTCTGGCACAGACAAACCATCTATAAATTGGGCACTGGCAATACACCATGGTTGCTTCATTTCAGCTTGTGTTGCAGAAAGTTCAACAATGGGAGTTGAGTCCTAAGAACAAAAAAAAAGTTAGAATTACTGATATTGTGAACAAAATTTGGTACAAGTTAGTATATTCTGCATCATAAGACTGTGTGATGCCTACCGGTCCAAAGAGATTACAACAGTCTGCATTCCGAAACTTTGAAAGTCCTGACCAACCAAGACCACGTGGAATTACCTTGTTGTCTTTCACCCACCAAGGTGAGCTTTTAGGAAAACTCTCCAAAATCCAAATATGTAATAGGCACACCCGTCATCTTTAAAAATGTCTAGTTATGCAGTTATCGTTTTTGAATTTGTTTAAAGGTTTAACAAAGTAAAGGTCACCTGTTTAGGATGAAACAATACCTTTATGATTACAATTACAAAAAAATCGCAAACTAATAAGTGTTATAACATTGTTGTAATCTAAATTACTGGTATCATTTATATTACGTGTATATAGACCAAAAGACAAGCATTTCATAACAATAAAACAACATCATTATTTATAGGTACTTTTCGATTGAATAAGTAATAGCACAATGAAATAAAATCAAAAGCTTCTAATAACTTGTTTTCTAAAGAAATATGTTATCAAACTAAAACATACATACATTAGTACAAACTACTGAGAATTCTAACCTTGAAAGCCCAAGCTAACCCGTATAGATTGTATGTGGCACTGAACTTTGGTTTTTTTTTTTTTTCAATTTTAACAGATGATCTTTTCTGTGTATATGAACAATATTGACAGTCCTTTGATAAAATTTATGCCACATATATTCACCCCAAGGAAATACATTCCAGGTTTCAAAATCGTCAACCAAGGACAATAAGTGATTTTGAATGCAATTCCTGTCTTCTTTTCCCATAAACACCAGGTCTGCAGCTACCAACAGACACACCCTAATAGCATCCTCATCAGAAAGAGATAACTACCTTTTCCATCCTTTTTTCCGTCATTAACAAGTTCCAAAAGATCAATGGCATGTACATTTGTTATACCATTAGTCTTTTTTCGTGAAATACACGATCACGTAAAGTGCTAGATCTTTTAATCGATTTTGAAACTTTGCCAAATCGAAACCCCATTATCGACAAAATTCTTTCCGCCAAAACTTAACGAATGCACCCCAATTTGGAATGTTAGTGGAGGGAATCGAGGAGATGTTAGAAACATATACCGTGTTGCAAAACATAATGCATCGGAAGGCGTCATTATCGCATCGACTTTATATCCAACCATGGACCAAAATTGTTTGCCGAACAACCTTTCACGGTTTTGTTCTTTGACAAACAGAGTTTAATATCGGCAAAGAACTTCAATGTAGAACGAATGCGATTTTACAATTGTACAACTTTAATTTTGTCATACGGAATTATATAGTAAAATTAATTAGGGGTTAGAGGGTTCTGTGAATAAGATGTGGTTTGTGAGTGTGTGCGCATGATGTAGAAGAAGAGGTTTAATTGTAGAAGTTGTTAAATTGTACAAGAAGATGTTTGATTTTGTGTGTGTGCGCGTGATGTTGTGTGAGTACGTGTTTGAGTTATTATTATTAGTTTTATAATACAAACAGTGTAAAATGACCATATTATCCTCATGTATAAATACAAGTTGCCCAATAATATATGACAAATACTTTCAAAATATGTACTTGTGTCATACCTTTGTCGGACACGTGGCACCCATTGGTTGGCTACAAGAAAATTGCTCAGAAACTAGTCTATTTTCGTAATACAAAAAAGCGTGGTCCGTAAAGTGATAAGCCTGAGGGCGCACGGTCGATTTGCATCATTTTCCCCTTCTTTAGTCTTTGTATCAATGCCCTTTTTAAGACTCTCAAATTGTTGTTTTAGTAGTTTAAAGAAAGGCATGACCTCAGTTAAATAACACTTTAGTTTGCTCAAACCCCTTTCCCTTCAAAGAATCCCCCGGTGTAATTTCTTACATGTTTTCTCAAAATCAACAAATAATTGATAAACTACATATAGGCTGATTAAGGTCTTGCTTTGAGTCGAAAGGGTTCTGGGCACGAAATGCATAGGTGTATTTGGGGGATACACAGTGGCTGGAGGCATTTTCCTACAAGGAGGATTCTTTTCAATAAGATTATCAATTTTTTGTTTATCCAAATCTTTCTTCCAGAATACTTGCTTAGGGGTTAATTGAGTTTGAGGTTTAAACTTATTCAAGGCTATCCAATTTTCTTTAGTGCAATCATGGGATTTAAGCGTTATATTATGCTTTATACACCAAGGATCATTTAATTTCTTTGCCATTTTCTCCCTAGAGGCATCTTTTAATTTTCTATCCTCTTCAGAGCTTCCTATACATGATGGTGTTTGCCTAGGCTTAAGAATCTCATTACCATCATAGACTACCTTTGAGCAAATTTCATCTATTTTACCATATTCGAGATTGGGTTCCTCTACAAGGGGAATACTATGCTTATCGCTTAAGACTCTATGCTTAGTGATCATGTGAGCGATCAATGGTGTTCCTTTCGTACGCATTTGTTTTCAAGTTTGTTTTCAAAGTTATTAGGTTGGAAAAGCCATTTAAAAGTTTTGATTCCTTAGCAAGAAATTCTGCTTAGCAATTTTACATTTTCTTAGAGTTCTTGCTTTTGCTTAACAGTTTTATTGAGTTTTTCATGTAAGGAGTTTAACTCTTGTTTTAACATTTCTTTCCTATAATTACTTTTTCTGATAACTATACGTATTTGGTTATCCATCTCCTGCTCACTGGTAGTCAGTTTAAATTTAGCACATTGTTAATATATGGCAACTTGTTCTTTATAGGCATTTCGTTCAGAGGTTATGGAATCATCAGGAGCACATGCAGTGTATTCATAAAAAATATGGTCATCATTGACTGCAGAAGATGCATCACTTGGTACAATTTCACTTTCATCTTGTTTCACATATTGATCATATGGGACAACATTGCTATTACCCATATTCTCAATATTTGATTCAATGATTTCAGTTAATTGTACTTTGTCATGAATCTTTTGCCCATCAATCTCATCGTATAATTTTAATACATCTGATATGATCGATTCCTTAGACGGACTGGCCTGTTGTGGTGAAGAGACCTTTGGAGAGACCATTGGTGAAATGCTAGCCATGAAGATGATCCGGCGATGGTTCATCATCAACATCGTAGTCAAACGCATCACATTCTCGCAACTTGAAATGCATTGGGATTGTTCTCGACCCATACCGTGACCGGTTGTTCATCCACATCAAGATCATAAGTTTTGGCATTTCCTTAGCTAGAACAACAATTCTTCCTCATTCAACACAACTCCACTATCTTGAGCTTGCACTAGTAGCATTTTGTCCTCAAGTACTTTTCATTTTGTGGACATTTTGGAAGAGTGCAGTTCCTTGCTATGTGTCCTTCTCCACCACAGTTGTAGCACTTGATTGGCTTTCCTTGTCCTTGGACCATGTTCCTTCCACGATTCTGATTACCAACATATCCTCCACCTATACCAACATTTCCATAACCAGCACCAACCCCAACATTTCCTTGCTCATTATGTGGAAGATAAGCATTTTGCCTTCCCTGGACATTTTGCACAACTACCCTTCTATCTTTAATCGTAGCATGATTGTGAAGGTTAGAAGCGCTCGAGATGATTGTTGGTAGGTGAGGTAAAGTTCAGTTTTGCTTAACCATTAGAGCCACTTGATGAGCAAATTGTTCCATGAATGAGTCTGAAGGCTTATAACTTGGATCTGGAATAAGTTTGTGATTACCATCCCCAGTAGGTATGACTTGTGATGCTTTGGTAATTATTCCTACATTAGTATAGAATGCAGTTGAATCATTTGAAGAACTTGCATCATAAGCATACAATTGCTCGTAATTTTTGTTCCTCAATCCTTTGTTCAGCTTGACTGAAGTGACAAATTTGTGCCATTCGGGATTCATGTTGTTCACAAACTTTGAATTAAGCTGGATAATTGGCATTGTCATTTTGATGTTCCTCATATCATTCGCAAGCTTGTAGAATCTCACATAATATTCAGTAACACTTTCCCCTGGTTTCATTTCAAAATTCTCAAAGTCATCATAAAGTTGAGACTCCCTGTCTTCTTTCGTTAGTTCTGAACAAGAGAGAAGCATCTTAACATTATCCAATAATGCCTTAGCTTCAGTGTTGTGATTGATCAGCTTGTAGATATCCTTAGGTAAACCTTTAAGTATAATGTTTGAAGCTCTGATGTCTGCATCGTATCTCTTTTTCTCCTTATCATCAAGCTCATCATACATCTTTGGTCTATCCAATCCCAATACAACTAAACCATCAGCAATAATTTCGAGGATATCCCTAGTAGTCTCAATTTGATATGGTCCTTCATCAATTAACTTAAGTATGTCAACCCCATTTTCCTTTCCTAAGCAATACAGTCTGATTCTTTGAGCCCAAGAGTCATATTCGGCTCTATCGAGCAAGGGAGGACGAGTATCAGATCCTGCAGCTTGAACATCATCAGCAACGGAAGAAGTTATTGTAGAGATGATTACAGATTCCACGGGATTTTACTACTTTTTTATTAAACCGGGAAATATATTCTTTCACTGGATTTTACTAAATCAAGAGAAAACCGTAAAACGTAACACGAAGAAACGACAAGTCTCAATAGAAAAATCGCACACTTGACAAATTGCACCTTCAGTCAAATCGCACCCAAGACAAATCCCACCTTCAGTCAAATCGCACCCTACTCAAATCGCATTAGTGTCAAAACGCTTGATTAACAAATCGCTTAAGAGACAAATCGCTTAAGTTGACAAAACACTTAGCAGACAAATCGCATAACACTCAAATCGCATAAACTAACAAATCGCATAGTACACAAGTACACCCACTACTTTCACTACTTTGTCCTTTCTTGTCGTTTTATCTCAATAGACAAATCGCATCACAGAAAATGACAAATCACATAAAAATGTGACAAATCGCTTCAAAAAGCATTCACTAAAGAGACAAATCGCTTAGTTTTTAGGACAAATCGCATAAAAGAAAGTCTATTCGAGACACAAATCGCATGCTAGAAACTTTCAAAAACACCACTTTCAATCAAAAAAAACCCAACCACGATGATTCAAGCCTTCCAAACTAAAACCTAATAATGATTCTAAACACAAAAGTACTATCAAAATTCAAGCTTTAACACAAGAAATGATCCAAATGATGCAAACTACTCTAAACTTATTCAAACCCAAAAACCTTATGAAAACCACTAGAAATCCAAGAACATGAAAGATGAGTGATCAAACCATGGCTCTTGATACCAATTTTAACATATTGTTTTTCATAAACACATTTCATAAACACATCACATAACACAAAATGGTTCGAATAGTTTGAGGTTTTAGAGAGAGAAAGTGGAAGAGTTTTGGGAACTTAGTGAGACAAAGAAAAATGATATTATGAAGCTCCAACCCTTTGCCTTGCTAGGCAAAGGGTATTTATAACTCTTACAAGATACGCCTCCTATGGGGCATGGATCGTGCATACAAGGTAAAGACCCGTCTGGCCCTCCACGGTGTTACTTAACAAACTACTTACTAACATTAAATGACTACGACTACGAGCTTTCTAACGAATACATATACTTGAGGTGACCGACTCTTTAAATACTGGATTTTCTAAATCCTAACATAGTTTAGACCCACACACAACATAATTCGCAACCCCTAACAATATGTCACAATCAATTTAGAAATAAACATCAATGGTACCCAAGTCTTCTGCTGCAACTCACAACATGGTTGCATTTTTGGAAAAACCAAATGAGGCTACAGGGTTTGAACAAATTCTCAAGTATGTTCATATGTAAATACGCAACCACTGCTATAGTATACGCAACCACTGCTAGTGTCATTGAAACCACCGCTAGTGTCAACGCAAATATCAACTTTGTTTGTGTTTTCCAAATCATTTATATTCAAAAAGTCCCTAAAGTACAAAATGGTATTTGCGAATTAAAAGGTTGACTAGTTGCAGTTCAAATTTTAAAAGTGAAATTTAAAGCGTCGATATGAATGTTTGACTTTAGTTTGTCAAACGTGCATAAGCAACATTTCCAAAAGCAACAATGATGTGGAAGCTACATTTTACCAAAAAGTATATCTGAGACATTGCAAACTTTCTCGTATAAAAACTTAATTGACATAGGGCATTCAACCCATACATAAACGAAAACCACTATGTTAATAAACCGATAAATTCAAACTGTTTATAATTACGGATAAGGCTTATCCAAATACCAAAAAAGGAGAGAAAATCTGCAAGTAAATATTCATGTTCCTTCCCTATAAATTTTATGACAAATCTAGCAGGAAAAATAGATGGCTAGGGTATGAGCTTAGGCACGTGCCTACCCACAAAATAGTAAATGAAAATTAATGATAATGCGTGCAAGAATAGTAAAATCCTCGCTATAAATACGCGAGGTAAATAAAGGGGAAAGTACAGAAAAAACAAAAAAAAGAATCATTCCTCCACTAACAAAAATAGTTCGACCTGTACATCAGGCAACAGGAAAATTATAGAAACACCAAAGAGAAGTTGAAGATGTTATTCAGAAAAATAACACGATGGTACACAATACAAAAAGAATACATCCGTCCGTCAACAACAATGTGTTGCCTACGGACGGTCATTTCCAAAAAGCCCATACATAGCCTAAACCTTTACCCCCCAAAAGAAAAACATAAGCGCAAAGCAGATGCTGCGACAACTGAAACATGTTCTTAAATGACTACTAATAATAATTAGTTGTTCTAAAATGACGACTAATAACCCATCTCCGCGACCATTCACAACATTCCTTCACCCAAAACCTGTGTCTTTTGAAGTTTGTGGAAGCCTGCCCAGACAATATGGCTTACCAAAGGTGGGAGTTTAAACCGATTAGACTCTCATTAGCCATTTGGGATCTTCAAAGTGCAGGCAGTTCCTTCTTAACCTCGCCGTTCACGAGCGGAAGAAGGAAGTATATCATGGGAATTGGGTCGAACTGAGTGATAGACTGTGCAAAGAGTTGGATCCCTAGGGAAGGGCGACAAAGGAAGTTAGGGGCAGCGCAATACATAAAACAACCCCTAATTAACAAGAAGCTTCCCTAAGAAGGGCAAACAACACGGCTGAAAACTATGGCATAAGTCCTTTGTTGATTGCAGCCCGACCCCCAAGCAAGTATACGTCTACGAATCCTGGCAGATCGGGTTGGATAGACTGGGTTAAAGGTAAAAATGACCAGCTTGCGGGCGCCTGGATAAAATAAAAGTTGCGCTGGTGGAAAAGCTACCTCACTAAAAGCCCTTCCAGTACCGCGCAGATGGGCGGATTTAGACGGGAAACCTCTTGAAAGGCCTATCGAACTTCTTAGGGAATCCCATGGGGGGATACGGCTGCCCCACGAGGAAGCAAGCCACAGGAAATCCTTCAAGAAAAGGATAGCAAACAAGAAGAAGGATTCCGAACTCAGAAGAGAAAGGAAAAATACCCGCACCGAGAAAGCCAGCGGAAAATGACAATTTCAGTAAAAGACAAACCAGTGGTAGTAGAAGTCGAGTACCACTGCTAATGTAGTTTATCACTGCTAGTATGATTGTATCGGTTTAATATGTAATATTCTAGAATTTCTTGGGTAGGATGTTTTGTATTAGATAAGTATGGTAAGTATATTTATCTTGTAGAGTACATACTGTATATTGTAAATGACTCCTTACCTATAAAAGGAGGTCCTAGGTTAGAGTTAGATATAAGTTTTGGTCATATCTAGAGTCGATACACTTCAAGGTTGTAAATGCTAATACTATTCAGAGTATTCGTGTATTAATAATATATCCAGGTGTTTAATCAGAATAAATGTTCGTTAAGTATTATTCTTCTTAAGGTTAAGCACTAGATTCCGCATAGTGTTTAATAGCTTGTGTTTATTTAGTCAGCTTCTATACTAGATGGTTTAGTCAGACTCAATGTACGAAACTATTTTATAGACCATCACGTATTCTAAAAATATCAACATCTTCAGTTTAACGTAAGCACCTAACGCTTCAGGTTATTAGTTGTGTAGAGTTACATTCATTCGAGTTGATTATTTTGACCTTTATGCGACATTTCTAAACGTAAAAAAATGCTACACTGCTGTTATGCTCGATTACTTAAATTAGATATCTCAAATTATAAAATGAATTGGTTGTATACTTACAACCGCTAGTTATTTTTTACTACTGCTAGTTATTCTGACTGCTGCTAGTAAACTCCTAGTTAAATTGTACTAGTGTTGAATGATAAAGCTGTTTTTTTGTAAGTGTGAATAGTCACTAGCTGGTAGTTATTAGTAGATTGTAGAATATGACTTGTACGACTAGAAGGACTCCTTGGTTTATAAAAGTAGTCCAAAGGGAAAACAAGTTGCCCTACGTACAACAGTTAGTTGCCAAAATCATTTTTGGAAACAACTCCTAGTTGCCCAGATGAAATAAAAATGGATAATGGAATTACAAAACAGAGGAAATAGTAAATACGTTGACATACAACGTTTCATACAGACAACCTACTACATATTACGATTACTACATAATTATAAGTTTAATGGTTACATATTATATAACCACTTGATATACAGACACACCAAACTTTCTATACAAAAATTTAATTGACACAGGGTATTCAACCCATGCATAAAACTACAACAACTAAAACAAGTCTACAACGGCTGTGACGGAAGATCGGGGGAGTTTCAACAGCTTCCTAGCGAACTCTTAATTATTCTTGATATTATCATAACCATCGTCTACCAAATTGCTGGCCCTGATACACATTTTCTTTAGCGACATGGAACAAGCAAGTATAAACTTTATTATGTGTAATTCATTCTCTAATCTAGGGAAGGATCGAAAAAGCATAGTCTCAGTCTGCCCATGGCTGAATTGGTTGTGTCTAAATCTAATGAAACTTGTTCCAAAGGTAAAACACTAAGCGTGTGTGCAGCCTGGAAAATAAAAATAGTATTGAGATACAAAAACATGCCAATTTACGGATGTTTATTTGATACGTATGAAATAAAGTATTACACTTACTCGGTTTCCAAGATTTTCAAGTTTGGAGATCCGCGAATCATTTGGACGATGAGTGACACGATAATGATCGCCAAAATTAACTCCTTTTAGATTCAGATTAACGAGGGATACAAACGGCAAAAGGACATTCATCCCGAATTACCATCACGCATCAACTACAACAGTCGACTTTTGGGTTAGTTTTAAAGATTAAATGGCGTTAGAGTTACACATATCTTTAACATTGTAAAATTAGAAGTGTAAAACTCAAAACGGTCTTACCGTGCAATTGTCAAAATCCAATGTAAGGGTCTCAAGAGATGGAAGTCTTGTCAGGTGAAAGATATCGGATGCTATGATTGTTGTGACAAAATTCGAAATACCGAATGCCAAATGTAACTTCTTCAAATTCCTAAGACTTGCAAGATTCCATAATCTACTCTCAACATCCATTCTAAGAGACTCAAGTAAGGGACAACCAACAATGAAATCCCAAACTGTACCGGTTAGAAAATTGACTAAACACAATTCTAAGCTCAGTAAATTTGGAAAAGTACTAAAAAACACCAAACTCGGAAAAGCACAACAATGAATTTCTAGATGTTTCAATTCCATACGAGAGTAAATTTGGGATGGCAATGTAACTGGTTGTCCATACCAGTTTCTAATTGCCAGGTCCTCAATTCCTTGCAGTGCGAAAAACATAAGCCAATCACGAATCTCTTCATTAGATGTGGTTGTTCGGTTGGTTCATTGATTCGCGCGCCCATGATACAAGCTTTTCAAGTTTGGTTCCTAAGCGAAAAACTAAGGTAGTGCATTCCAATAAAATAGTTAAGGCAAAAACATAAGGGCAAAACCTATTACACGATCAATGTGCTATGACGATCATGCCGGTCGGGTCCAATTTAACACAAGTATGTTAATAAACGATAATTCAAACTGTTTATAATTAAGTCAATATAATTGCCTAATTGTTAATACCTTCGACTACATTTTTATATCAACGCATTTAAACTACTTTATAGACCATCACTTATTCTAAAAACATCAACGTCTTCACTTTGACGTAAGCACATAACGGCATCAGGTTATCAGATGCATAGAGTTAAATTCATTTGAGTTGATTATTTTGAGCTATATGCGACATTTCTAAACGTAAGAAATGCTACACTGCTTTTAAGCTCGATTACTTAAATTAAATATCTCAAATTATAAAATGAATTGGTTGTATACTTACAACTGCTAGTTATTTTTACTACCGCTATTTTTTTTACTACTGCTAGTAAAACTGAATTGGTTGTATACTTACAACTGCTAGTAATATGCTTACAACTACTATCTATTTTAACTACTGCTAGTGATAGAAGACATCAACGAAATGATGCCACAGTCATTAATGATGTTGTGTATGGTCGTGTTTATGTTGCCCGTGTGTAGGTGCTGCTGATACCGTTCAGGTGCCTTTGTGTAGGTATTGCTCTTACTATTCGGGCCCGAATAGGCACATAGTCATTTAGTGTCGATAGTATTAAACTTACAACCGCTAGTTATATTGTACTAGTGTTGAATGGTAAACTGCTTTTTGTAAGTGTGCATAGTCACCGTTGGTAGTTATTAGTAGATTGTAGAATACTAATTGTAACAACTAGAAGGACTCCTTAGTTTATAAAAGTAGTCCATAGGAAAAGAAGTTGCCCTCACGCACAATGCTTAGTTGCCAAATTGATTTTTGGAAACAACCGCTAGTTGCCCGATTAAACAAACATGTATAATGGGATTACGTAACGTAGGAAATAGTAAATACGCTGACATACAACGTTTCATACTGACAACCTACTACATATTACGATTACTACATAATTAAGTTTAATGGTTACATATTATATAACCACTTGATTTATAACATTCAGCGAGTACACAGAAAAAGCTAACCACTCCATGCTTCCTTCCTATACAAACAGCGTACTAAAACCACAAAGCTTCATTCCTATTAAGCATGATCCCTAACTTCTGACGAACAAACTTGTTGAACATGAATATAATGGTAAGTTAAAAATAAAACATGAATAGAATGGTAAGTTAAAATAAAACATACTATAAACAAAGACGGTCTGGGCGATTTAACAAAAGAATAGATTCTTTATATGGGACGATGTAGAAAGATCCCGTGATCTCCTAACATTCCCATGCGCATAAATAATTCAAGTTCTTTGTTGTACACAAATATCGAGTGACCCAAATGATTTCGGTTACGCTCCACTATTGGAGCCCGATCCTTTGTAAACCCAAGCAAACGAACCAAAATAGGGTAGGGATGGCGAATAGGCTTTAAATGATCATATGGAAGAACCATTCATGTCCAACAACCATCCGCAAAACAATGGAATATCTTCACCAATGATCATCCCGTAAATCACTAGAGAGGTTCCAAGATCGAAAACATTGAATGGAACCGAGTTCGCTTTTAAAATATGCGGTAGGTCTATAACTTTAAATTGGTGGTTACCAAATTAAAAGAAATCAACATATAAATCTTGTAAATAACACCGTCCTCATTAGTTAACTTTTCACTCCAAATCAATAGATAAAACGACCTACAACCGCATGACTTTTACATTTCAATTTGATAGTTTCACGAGGGTGGAAATTTTCAAGGCGTGTCCACCTTAACGAGTTCAAAGAAAAGACAGACGCATACCACAAACCACTTTGGAAAACAGATAGGAGACCTTCACGATCGTCGGGTCAAGAGTGTCCAGACGGACGCCAAAACCAAAACAAATCTTTTGACATTCAATTTGATACGTATAAAGCGGGACAACATCGCAAGTGATTTTTGATTGCCGGGTTCCAAATAATGTACATTAGATTAGAACCATAGACAAAACACGAAAGACCATTAGAATTGCCAACCGCATTCATAGATGAAAGCATTAAATCAGTATGAAGTGGCGAGCGATTAGTCGCTCATCTAAAGCTAACATAAAACCTTGGTGACCCATATCGAATGTTAGCGTTAAAAACACTCATCATTACGACGAACACCGTAATTAAAGATGAAGCTTCCACAATCTATACTAGCCTTCCATAACTTGACAATAGTACGTAGCTGGAGTATAGACTTAGGAGGTAGCCTACGGATGATATCTAGTTGAACATCCAGTGGGATATTGTCAGACATTTTTGTTAAACAAAAGCAGAAAGATTGGGATAAAAAGAAAGATTTTGTTAAACAAAATAAGAAAGATTTGTATTGAAGAAAGAGATTGGGAACATAAGACATTAAAGGACATGTACCGTGATGTACTTTTGGGCAACCAAATATTATATTCTGCTATATACAAAATATTAATAAAGTATACATAACCAATATAGAGGTGGTATGCAAACCATAGGCCTTTTTGTGTATGTGCACGGGTATTTACAAAAGAAATGCCGTTAAGTTAAAAAAAATATAATAATCGACTAATATATAACATAAGTAAAAATACCTATAGTAAAAGTTGAAAGAAAAAGACTTCACAAGTGAACATTTGACAACAATTATGGATCAAACGGACATTAAGGATCGTACCTTGAAAGACGGCTATCAATTTGTGTATTCAACCTTGTGCTTCCAGAAGTATTCAAGCATCCGTTCACGGTAAGCTAACGCTGTTTGAAGAGGGTCGTCTACTTCAAGAGGTGGTTACGAGCAATCTCTACAAAATAATGCACACCCATACTCCGCAATCGCCATATAAGTCGATTGTTGTGGGACTTTTGGACACCGGTATGTGATTATATAATCCCTCGATGATATGCCCTTACTATGCAAGACCTCACCTTTGTTAGGTACAATTTAAGTCGTGTTTGTAACTTTCTTCAAACCTCGCCACCACCGCACCTTTTCCGCCGACCGAGAGAGTCATAAAGGTAAACAATGCCAAGGTCGATATGGAGAACAACGAGTACCAAGTGATTTCCAGTTTCATTCACGGAAACTACACCGATATATAAAACAAATGCGTAATATTATAAGATGTTTATAATCAGAGTGTCAGACGGTAAGAGTCGCTAAACCGACCTTTTCAACATCTCGACAAGCCTGTGGTATGTTATGCCATCTCGAATAAGAGGTAGGCATTCGCCATCTAGGATTTGAGTGCGAGAAATTACACCGCCAAAGCCCAATCTGCATCGTACCGGTCTAAACAACCACATCAAATCAACACATACATCCAAGTGTGTGGACATATAAAAGTACGTCAAACGTCCCTTTTAGACCGAAAATAGTAGATATAAACTTCAATGACTACTTGAAAAGCTTAAGATAAGATATAAAAGCTTAAAGGTTAGAAGTACTTGTATGCTAGAGAAAATCAATTCAAACAATACCTTAAAATATCATAGAAAAGATGTCCTAACAAGCTATAGTTGCTCCATTTGCAAATCAATGTCTCACATTCAGAACACCATTCCTCCTAAATATATCTAGAGTATAAAATAAGATATAATAATTTAGATAAAATAATCAATACCGAGCCTGATTCACATGTTTTTTAGCATAACATAATTGCATCAAATTAAGAAATTTACAAAACTTGAATTTCGATTTAAGGGTGATAACCCTAATTTTGACTTTCATCAAGTGAACAACCACGAATGCAAATTTAACTAAAATTACAGATTACATCGAAGATAAAACACATTAAGTAGATAATAATAAAAGATTGTGTTTGGATACGAGCAATTTTGAGAGGATTCATTTTTTGACACTTAAGTAGATAATAACAAAAGATTTCTTCAGGTGATTTGAATTACCTGTAACAAGAACAGGCCACTGCACAAGAAGGTTCAATTGTGTGGTGGTGTCGCCGGATGGTGGTGGTGTGTGTGGTGGTGCCGTCGGATGGTGGTGGCGTCAGGTTGTTGGGTGGTTATGGTGGTGTTATTGTGATGGTTTATGTGGAGGACAAGGGGTGTGTGAGTCTATGTTTTGTGTGGGCATTTGATTTTTTTTTAATTTAAAATGTAAAATGACTAAAGTATCCTCGTGTATAAATACAAGTTGCCTAAAAATATAAAGATGCCCAAAAAACAATACATGTTGCCCAAAAAACAAAACCTTACAATACATGACATATACTTTCAAAATACGTACTTGTGTCATAAGTTGTCGGTCACGTGGCCGCCCCTGGTTGGGTCCAAGAAAATCGGTGAGCAACTGGTCTAGTTTCAAATTAAAAAAAGGCGTGGTCCGGAAAGTGATAAGCCTTAGGGCGCCTGATCTATTTGCCCCATTTTCCCTATAATTAATTAGATCTTATTGATTTCTTAGTGATGCTTGTGTCTATCTTCATCATTAGGGTGTGACAATTTCAATGAGTCTAATTGATTTAGTTTATAATTCTTGCATCCTACTGTCTCTTGTTTAATTGGTAGAAGCTAGAGTAAGGAAAACTGGATCTTCTTTAATTGTTGCGAGCTTGAACGTCCTAAATAGCAAAAAGCTTAGGAGTGCACCTAGGCCATCGTTGTGTTTATTGTGTGAGTTGTAGCTTGTTGATAATAGAGTATTCAAGGGAGATACTTAGGTACTTGGCGATCCCGGATAGTCTAGAAGAGAGTTACGATTCATAGAACTAGGGAATTATGCACCCCTATGACTAATACGGAATACAACGATCGATTAGACAAGGATGTCACAATTCAAGAGGGTAGAATTGGATAGCTAGCATAGAGTAATACATCATAAGAAGATACGCTTCACTTCTCTTGTATATCCCTAATTTACTTTTCTTGCATTTTAGTTTAGTTAGTAGCTTTTGGGTTAGTTGACTATCAACTAATTCCGCCTCCCTTCAAAACCGAGATTTTAATTACTTCCATAAAATATAAAAATACAAAATAATCATCCTCACCTTTAGACTTAATTCGACATACACTTCAACCTAACGACACTATTCCCTAGAGAACGATCAATCCTCTAAATTACCCATACTACACTACAACGATCGTGTACACCGCTCGGAGGATTGCAAAACTTTTGAGATCCCCGAGAAGTAAAACTCCTTTGAGGTTGTAATATCTCGCATCAAGCATCAAAGGCATTTGATTTTTAACAACTTTAGCATCCTTACTTGGTTGTTTAGACGAGACACCTCCTTAGTAGAGTCTTTAGGAGGAGAAGCCTTTGTATTCGTAGGAGCAACTGGATGATACTCAACTTTCTTGGTCTTAGAAACCCTAAAACCCGCTTAAGAGTGGAACCATTTCGCTAGACAAGAGTAAACCCATCATTCGATACCTTCTTAGTAACTACCAAAATTGGACTTTTCCTTTATTACCATCCCATTAACTACATGTTTCGAATGGCTTTAGAACAATCATCATTTAAATGACCATAAATCAAACATGTACCACACGAGGTGGTTCCCACTCGTATTCAATGCGAATAGTTTCCTTAGTATAACCTTCCTTACAAGTTTAGAATAGCCAAAACTAAATTTTCATGGAATTCTCGAAGCACCGATTTCAATCAAAGCTCTCGTGATAACTACTACGTCCCCATGCCTCCAAACACATGGTATTAGTTTATGCAAGCATCATAGGAATACCAATTTAAGAAGCAATCAAACTCAACCCATATGGAGTATAAGCAACTAGAGGGATATCATGGAACTTCACCCATATCAGTAACACAAGACAAATCTTCCTTAAGAAGACTTACCTATGGAGACCACTTATTGAGAAAGATGGGAATTCCACAAATCATCCAAGGTCCATCCCTTAGAATAGCCTCAAGATCCTTTAGAGATGAGAACTTAAAGAAGAAGAAACCATTCGCGTTCATTGTAACTTTTGAAGACCATATTTACCCCAACTATTACGTCGCCCCATTCAACCACAGGAAAAGCAAGTCTTTTCCCAATAAAGTACCCATAAAGTGAATTTTTCATCCGCTCATTAACTTCCTAAACCAAACCAATGGGTAAACCCGCATCAAAATGAGTATCTTTAGGTACTGTCTCATCAATAAATCAAAATTAGCTTTGGGACAAGTGAAGTAAAGATCGATACCTATAATTCCATGTGTTCTCTCCGGTCGGTCGGAGGAGAAAACGGAAAAGTTCATCATTCAAGGTGGGGTGTTAGTACAAAAGAAGGAGTTACCTAACGGTTGTAGCTCAATTTAAAATTACCTACTCTAAAGTCATGTAGCAATATAATTTTCTTATTGAGCGACAACATGTATAAAACATTATTACTACTACTAGGTGTATAGTAGGCAATCCCAAACACCTCTTAAATAAGTCCTAAAATTGAGAAGGTTCATAGCATATTGTTCATTTAAGCAACAAGTGTTTGAAATTAGTCGTTTGATAAATGTTGGTTTGTGGGAGTTAAAACACGTAACGACTAAAAGTGTGTGAGCCTATGGGGCACACACGTTAAACACCGAGTACGTGATGAACGCTTTATTATTTAAATACGTTAGACCCGCTTTATGCATGTATGAAGACCCAATCTATTTATACGACCCATGGACTTGTTCTAATTATTATGTGGGTTGGTTTGATGAGCCTTGGGCCTAGACATCATACGCGTCGATCGGGGCAAAGGGAGTGGTTGGGTTTGTTGCTTGTCGATCAAGTCTTGAGCCCATGTTTAGAGTTGGTTTATGAGCTTATAAAACAAACACACCATGCCATTCATGCATACGATTTTCACTATCCCTAAATCGAAAAGACCTTCAATCGATTCATCCCTAATTCCTAAACCCATCGGATTTTCATTATATCCGATTAGGTTTTAAGTTTGGTTTGTTAAAACTCTTGTACTTGCATAGTTCTTAGATCCAAGAGTAGTTAGAGAGTTGTTGGTTTGGTATACTTGTTCAAAGGTTCCCGGTCGAACTTGTTTTGTAGCAAGTCGGGTGGTTTTGTTTGTGGTATATCTCGGACAAAACAGAAAAGACATCGGATAGCTTCATCCAATATCGGTGAAAGAAAGTTGCTTCTTGAGCGCTTTGTTCTCGGCCAAAAGGGAGAAAAGATTCTTGGTTTTTCTTGTTCGTGGTATTCAAGTATTCAAGGTGTTGATTGGGTTAAACGTTTCGACTAGCGTTTATTCAAACGCACTTGGTTTAAGTGTTTTGTGTGATACTCGAGAGTTATCTATTTTAGATATTTGGTTTCTTTAGTTTTTGTTCGCTTGATAGCGTGCAGCTGACATCTAAGGTTAGTTTTCTATTTACCTTTATTAATTATTGTTTATTAAATACGTGGTTACCTAATTGCATTAACTAGATCCAATTCCATTACGCACTGCTTATGCTACTTGGCTAACTAGGTTATAAAATCCCAACAAGTGGCATCACAAGTCAACTCATTTTTGCGATTATGGGTTACACGCTTTAATAAACATGTTTAAAAGGCGGCATGCAATCTAATTAGTTATTTGTTTTATTTTGTTTTGACAACTATATGCAATACTTGTCAATTATTAATAAAAATAAAAGACACACACAAATTATATTAAATTGTTAATTAGAATTAATTTGTTAGTTGGAATTAAATTTATTAATTAGAATTAAAGGTTAATTATAATTAACTATTAATTAGAAGTATATTGATATTTAGAATTACATATTGTTTATTAAATACATAAAATAGCAAAATTAATTGTTAATAAAGTTTGTCATGCTTTTTATGTGTTTTTTCCGCCATAAGACCCACTTAATTGCTTTTTGTGATGTATGGGGCGATCTAGGTATTGCACCTTGTAACGGTCTTATGGTTCTCCTTTTGGGGAATACTCGCGAAAGAACTCGGAACAATATATGTTTATATATTGATGTTTATGTTTATATGTTTGTAATTCCTTATGTGCATTATTGTTACTTGTTTTTGACACCTAATTGTATGCAATATGGAATAATACATATCGTAACCATAACAATAATATTGGTCTTTATTTACACGCCTAAATATCATGCTCATTGTGACCTGCTATGTGTTTCGTGGAAAATTGTTTTTGTTAAATAAAGTGACCTAAACTATTGAAACAAGTTTTCATGAATTTAAAAACTAGACGCTATGGACACTTTGGGATGTATGGCTCACCTACTAGAACAGACTATAAATGAGGTTTAAGGAGGTGCGCACAATCACACCTAAAGGATTTTCGGTTATTTCCTAGCACTGATCTGGTCCTCCGCCTCCCTGCGAGTTTGATTGGAGCTACCGTGAACCATGATGATCACTACAGTGTTATTACCAAAAGTTTTTAAAATAAGTGTTACAAAGTTGTTTTGCATGCTTCTTTGTACATGACTTTTACCACATTTATGTGAATACCCTATTTGTTAATTTTAAGTCTATGTCATCCAACTATGAACACTTGCATTTGGATTGACTTCTTTGGTCAGACCTTAGGGCCATTCCAACCCATGGTGATTATTTCTCATAGGTCAGACATTTGGTTATTTTTGCAAGTTCATACTTGGTCGACTTATTTCGAGTTTGCTTGGGCAGACCTTGAACCCGAGGCATAAGATGAGAACTAAACATGCTTTTGACATTATTACTTGATACTAATGCCTTTAACAGTCTCATAAAGTTTAAGAGTTTCATTATGCTATTAACGCTCGTCGCTTACCTCTTGTCCTACTTAGTTACTCACTGGTCAGGCCTCTAGTAAATAAGTGGGAGTGCAAGATGGATCTTAGTCTTATTAGTAATTAATTGGGTAGTTAATTCTTTTAAGAATGTTATTATCGAAAATACTAATTATTTGAACTTTTCAAAATTGTAGATGACTACTTCAGTCGGAAACAGTTCGGTACACAGGAGTTTCTTGGAGAAACAAAAACTCACTGGACCTAACTTCATTGATTGGCATCACCAGCTTCGCATTATACTATCAGCTAAAGATAAGGAAACTTATTTGGAGCATCCTATACATGTTGCACTTGTTGCAACTCCTGGCCACCCTATCCCTCCCGAGGCTCTTGCAGCTCACACTGCTTGGGTGAAAGGCTCAAAGGATATAGATGCCTTCATGCTCATGACCATTGAGTTAGAGATCCAACGAAAGCTAACTCATCTTGGTGCTTATGACATGCTTCAGGAGTTGAAGTCTATGTTATCCCAACAGGCAGAACAAGAGCTTCTACAAACTGCACGTGAATTTCACGCGTGCAAGCAGGAAGAGGTTCAACTGGTTAGCTCATATGTTCTAAAGATGAAGAGCTACATTGACAATTTGGAACGTATTGGTCACCTAGTTACTTTGAACTATGAAGTTAGTTTGATCCTAATCGGCCTCTCTAAAGAGTACATTTCGTTTGTGCAGAACTTTAAATGATTACATGCTATGCTTAAGCAACATGAGCAGACGTTGCCAAAGAAAGATGTTGCACCTGTACTACATAACATACGTGCGAGGAAGGTCCAGAAAAACCAAAAGAAGAATAAATCGTTTAAGGCTGCTAAGGGGAATCATGGAAATAGAAAGAGCAAGTTTGGTTATGCTACTGAGTATAAACCATACAATGCTTCTAAACCTAAGATTCCTCCACCACCCAATAAGGATAATCCAGCGAAGGATGCTACCTGTCACCAATGTGGTGAGATGGGTCATTGGAGAAGGAATTGTCCCCAGTATCTCGCCGAGTTGATGAAAAAGAAGAAACAGTCTCTTGCGCCTAGTTCTTCGTGTATTTTCACTATAGAACTCTACTCTTTTCCTAATACATTCTTAGTATATGACACGGGTTGTGGTACTCACATCCGTAATACTACTCAAGGTCTCGTGGGAAGTAGGAAGTCAAGCCGTGATCTTTAAGTCTCAGACGGGCAATGGTCAACGGGGGGAGTTGAAGCTATTGGTGTTTTTCATTTATATCTCCCTAGCGGATTAGTAATTGTTTTAAATAATTGTCATTATGCTCCCTCTATTACTAGAGGGATTATTTCATTTTCCCATTTGTATAATGATGGTTTTATTAACCGTTTTGAATCGAATAATGCAATTTCAGTTTCTAAGAATAACGTTGTTTATTTTACTGCTATTCCTCGTAATGGTATTTATGAAATCCATATGTCTTGTTCAAATACAAATGATAGTTCTATGTTTGCTATTAGCAATAAAAGAGCCAAGTCTAACTTGGACTCTGCTCTCTTGTGGCGTGGTCGTCTTGGACACATTAGCAAGAAACGCATGGAGAAGTTGCAACACTATGGACTTCTCAACTCAGCTGACATTAAGTCACTTGAAAAGTGTGTTTCATGCATGTCTGGTAAGATGGCAAGAAAACCCTATAAACATCAAGTGGATAGGGCTAAAGATCTACTTGGACTAATACACTCAGGTGTATGTGGCCCATTTAGAATTATGTCAAGACAAGGAGCAATTTACTTTGTGACTTAGACTGACGACTATACTCGGTATGTTTATGTTTACTTGCTGAAACATAAACATGAAGTGTTTGAAACATTTAAGGTGTTTCAAAAGGAAGTAGAAAACCAACTCGGGAAGACCATAAAATCACTACGTTCTGATTGGAGGTGAATATATGAGTTAAGAATTTTTGGATCATCTAAAGGCGCATGGGATTATTGCCCATCGAACTCCTCCTTACACTCCACAACATAATGGTGTGTCTGAGAGTAGAAATCGAACCCTTCTTGACATGATGCATTCTATGATGAGTCAAACTACTCTTCCAAAGTCTTTTAGGGATTATGCCCTTGAGGTTGCTGCACGCATTCTCAATATGGTTCCAACTAAAAAGGTTGATAAGACACCATACGAAGTATGGCATGGGCAAGCCCCTAAGTTGTCTTACTTAAAAGTCTGGGGTTGTGAGGCACTTGTTAAGCATGATACACTTACCAAACCTGACAAACTTGAACCCAAATCTGTTAAGTGTATCTTTGTAGGATACCCAAAAGAAACTGTGGAATATTCTTTCTATCTTCCATCAGAGAACAAAGTAATTGTTGCTCGAAATGCTGAGTTCTTTGAGAGCAATCTCATGGATCAAGAAGCAAGTGGGAGTCTAGAAGATCTTGAAATAATTCAAGATGAAGATTCAAATCCTTCTGTAGACACTAGCATTCATCATGATGAGGTTGATCAAGAAATTGAAGAACCTCAAAGTGATATTGCTCCAATTCGTAAGTCCACAAGGACACGTCGTGCTCCTTACCGTACGTGTTTATACATTGACGCTGAGGAACATGAGTTAGGGGATCTTGGTGAACCTAATAACTATAAAGCTGCATTGCTGGATCCTGAATCTAAGAAATGGCTTGATGCGATGAATTTGGAAATGCAATCCATGAAAGATAATGATGTCTGGGTTTTAGTTGAGCTTCCTCCTAACTGCAAGACAGTTGGTAGTAAATGGCTTTTCAAGAAGAAAACCGACATGGATGGTAAGGTATACATCTTTAAAGCTCGTCTCGTTGCAAAGGGCTTCACTCAAACCTACAGGGTTGATTATGAAGAAACCTTTTCTCCTGTAGCAGACATTAGAGCTATAAGGGTTCTCAAAGCCATAGCGGCGTTCTATGATTATGAGATATGGCAAATGGATGTCAAAACCGCCTTCCTCAATGGACATCTTTACGAAGAGGTCTATATGGAGAAAACTGAGGGTTTTGTTGATCCTAAATATCCTAACCGTGTATGCAAGCTCAAGAGTTCCATTTATGGACTTAAGCAAGCATCGAGGCAATAGAATAAGCATTTTGATGATGAGATAAAGAAAATTTGGATTTTCTCAAAATCAAGATGAGCCATGTGTATATCAGAAAGCTAGTGGGAGTTTTGTCACTTTCCTAATTCTATATGTTGATGACATATTGCTCATGGGAAACAACATTCCAATGTTACAAGACGTAAAATCCTATTGATGCAGGTTTTACTTACCAGGTCTTAATATTTATAGTGTCTCGCTATACCTATGGTCTACCCTAATGCACTAACGGGCAGTTTACCCGGTCGTGTGTAGTGTAGTAAATGGTAAAGCCGAGGTCATCCCAAGAGCTATGTGTTATGGATTATTACTAAGTCTAATTGTCACAAAATTATAATGGTTTCGATAGGTATTTAATTAATTAAACTACTAATGCGAATATAAAAGCAAATAAATGGTAGAGGGAAATCAATAGAGGAATAGTGGTGCTAACCTAGTTAATCCTCCTAGCTAGTTATGTCTACGCTACCTACTTCCAATTACTTCAGGGGTCAAATTCGAGAGGACAACATTTGGTCAATTCGCCTAACCTATCAAGAAAGATGCCACCATCGGGAGAAATCGTTGTTCAGTCCCTAGCCGAGTCATTAATAAGTCATGTAGTTCCTAGTCCCCTTTAGGCCGACCCTCATTAAGTATCGCTACATGATGGATTCTAAATAGTGAGTGTCTCATCCGCTCACCGTTAGGAACTTAGACACTACACCCCCAATTCTTAAGTTCATCCAAACGATAGGTGATTGATACGCTTACGGTGATAATGCACGGTCGTTCGGGGTCAAAGGAACTTCCTTTTTCGTCGAGCAAGTTTTTCAACACCCAAGGCAGTGAACCTAATCATTGTAGTGTAGTATTAGGGTAAGCCACGGGTATTGATATTGTTCTCTAGGGGAATAGGAATGCTAGTGAGAAGTTACTATGCTAAGGTTAAGGTTGAGGAAGATTATGTTTTATCTTTTTTATGTTTTTTAGGAAATTGAAAAGTACGAATCTCGGGTATTGGATTTGGGGGGTTGGTATTTCTACCGATTACTCTACTATTATCTAATTATCTAAACTAAAGTGGTGGTAGTCTATGTCTAATTAATGTGTGCTCGTATGATAGTTTAAAGATGTGTTTACTTAGGTTTTACTACTTCTTAATTATCTCCTATTGATGGTTGAGTTGTCACGTCCTTATTCTTAGTTGCTTTGTGTGTCTAAAGTTGTAGGTTATCGTTTCTCCCTAACTCTTTGAACTTACCAAAGGGTCTCGTCTACAAACCCACTAGGATAATAAACTCTTACTCTAAGGCACTCTTTGGATGGTTTAGCTTACAATTACTCAGGTAATTATATTCTAAGGTTCACAAAGATGAATCAAGCATTAAGTACACAATGAATGACCTATCGCATTACTAGATCATTAATCAACTAAGATAAGAAACAACCAATCAATATTCAATAATTAAGTTTCATATTCCCTAAGCAAACACACAAATAAATTAGCCGGACATGGAGAACATGCAAGCATACACACAAATAATCAAAAACATAATTGAATTGATGAAGTAAATACTTATCTTGATGTAAGATAGGGTTTGAAACCCTAAAATCTGTACAAGACACCCTTGGTTCGGTTTAGGTTTTACTCCAAAAGACTCTCCTAAAACCGAAAAATTCGGATTCTATATATAATATTACATATGCGACGGCCACCTTATGTTTTGTGACACCGTCGTGTCTCCGTCATTAGGGTTTCGTCTTGGCCAGGTTAACCTTGCGACGGCGTCACCTTATGTCTGTGACGCCGTCCTCTTCACTTCGGACGCTCGGGTTGCATCTAGGCCGTCCGAGTAGCAACGACCTACTCTTTTAAAGCTCGACGTCGTCACTTGAAAATAGGGTTTTGGCTTCAGATCGTCACAAAATCCTCCGACGGCATCGCATTAACACCCAACGCCGCCGCTTTCATTTCAGCTTTGAGTGTCTCGATTCGACTTTGGCCATTTTCTTCGTATATCCGCGCCTTTTCGTCCAAATAAGTGCCATTCCAGCATTTTGCCTTCAAGAGACCTAAAAGTGAAAAGGAACAATATTAAGCAATAACGGATACAAAAGTGATCAAATAAGGGTTAAACGACCCTCAAAATGGTACCTTTTAAAACCTTATCAAATATCCCTACACTTGTTATTTGCTTGTCCTCAAGCAAATGTGCTTTTAGCCAATTAATTTATAAGTTAGGGGTCATGAAGCATTGATTTAAAATGGTCCACAACACATATAAGCCCAAGAAAAGTCATAACAAGCACGGAATTACATACTAGCACCTCACATGGGGTGTTTGGATACTCACATCTCTCTCGGGTGTATATGAAATATAACAAATAGAAATGGAAGATAAACACTCATTAACCGGTCCTAGTACATAGATTACCATAGGCTTGAGAATAGATCAAACCTCCATCGCTTTGGCGTAAGCACCTAGGAAAGACTATCAAAGAGGTCTTTTAAAGGGTTGTAATGTTAGGCTTACGGTGGGATAGGCTATTTAGTGGTGGCAAGTCAAAAATCTCTATGTTAAATGCATACGAAGAATGGCGTTGCTAAGCCAAGACTCGACACTCTAAAACTCTAGGTAACGGAAATAAACAAACATAAATTTAAAGGATAGATGTAGGATGGTAGCCCTTATTTTTTTTAACACTCTATTTTTTTCTTTTTCTCTTTTTCTATTTTTTTTTTGATTTTTTTTTTTTTTTCATACACTTTTACTCTACCATCCTCTACGGTAACATCAAAATGATAGGGATTTATAGGCACATCCCTACACTTGAGTTTTATTACTCTAACACTAATTTGACCCAATTGAAAAGATTAAAACACTTGGGGTACATTATTACGCAAACAAAGGAATTTGAATTTAACCTCCCTTCCGTCATTTCATAAACTTTAACTTTTCCCATGAATCCCAATCTTCCCAAAGCTGATACAAAGGATATGACTCGACTTAGCAACTCATGCAAGCAACCGGATAATTGCACTAAGGGTTTAGGGTGATAACAAACATTTGCACTAAAAGTGAGTGCATAAGGGGTAGGCTAAGGCGATTTGGGTGTATATTTGGGGGGGGTGTAAACAATGTTTTCATTGATATTCCGAAAACCGAAACATCACGAGAACCGCGAAAAGGATAGGCTCGAGGGGTTAACTAGGGGTATCGTGTACTAAAGATGAGTACAACATAAAGGGTGTGGGGAATTACTCAACCGATGTGGAAGAAGTAATTATATTACGGGTATCAAACAAGGGTTATCCTAATGCCTCTTATCATTTAGTTATTCCTAACTACACAAGTGTAGTCTCACTTGCGATCTCGAATGCATCACAAAACAAGTTCTAGAATCTAATATACTACCGGTTCACACTCTAAGCATTGAACATGAATGCTTTTAATTCCTACTAATCTAAGGGCGATCCTCACATTTTGGGTGGAATTTGGGTGGTAAAGGGTTTTGTGCTAGTCATGCAACTTCCTATCCGTGAGACGCTTTTGTTAAGACTAATGGCCCACTCCTATATGTCATGAAAAATTTTAAATTTGGTGCCAAATTACCCTAACCGACATTTTCTCATGGTTTATTACACAATCACAATTGACAAAGCAAATAATCAAGGATAAGCATAGTTTCAAAGTTCCGCTTTATTTTCCCTCCCTACACTTAAACCGAACATTGTCCCCAATGTTCCCGAAAGTATCAAAGTTATGATAAAAGAGGGTAATCAAAATGAAAGAAACTAATACCCCCGATTAGCTCGGTAGGATCCGTGTAAAGTGGTGGTTAAATCCTTTCCAAGAAGAATTATTGCGTGAAAAGCTCCTTCCAATCTTGTGTAACTTCTTCTTGACAAACTAAACCCCGCACACTTGAAAAAACAAATGAAACCTTCGCGTAAAATCGGCGGTAATAATATATATAAGACTCGATTTAAACTAGGATATAATGCTTGTGGAATGGATGTTTCTGAATTTCTAAGAAAATTAAGACCGAAAATTCCAAAAATTTATAAGTAGCTCAAAAACGAGAAAAGTGATCGATGTTTTACTCCTTCTCGACGCCGTCGTTGCAATCTCGACGCCAAAGTTATCCCGACAAAAAGCGCTCGCGATTTTCGGAAAAAAATTACGGAAAATTTACATCTTTAGAAGTCGGAAAATTTCGCAAAACATCCATTATGACTCGATACAAGCATTTGACGTGAACAAACAAACATATATATCTTTTGGTTAATTGTTATTCTCATGTTTACGTTTCTTTTGAAAACGTGTGTAATCCTCCCTACACTTATCCTTTATGTAAAATACCTTATATGCAATTAAGACGAGGTTAAAAACAAAATAAAGCATTTTTACAAATTTAAACATGAGGATAAACAATTAATAAAAGATATATGACACTAACAAGCAAACAATTAAGCATGGGTTGCCTCCCATGAAGTGCTTTTCTTTATTTAAGAGTCTTGTAGCTAGACTCGTAGTCGTACTCCTACGTTACTTCACTACCGCCCTCTTGATCCTTTGTTTTCCCTTCATCGAAAGGGTGTAGACGCTGTATGCTCACCGTGGATTCCTTGCCAACGTTGTCAATTATGGTGACGGTTTTATCTTTTAAATGGGTCTCCTTAACTGTGAAAGGCCCAAACCATCTTGGTTTGTTTCTTCCTCGTAATGCCCTTATCCGAGATCTATACAAGAGCACTTTTCTCCCTTTAAAAATTCCTTACGGTCCTTTGTACCTTTGGTATTGAGGTGGGGTTGCTTCCTAACTTTTATCGGGTTTCCACAACGTCGCATACAATCCTCGAACCATAAAGTCTCTAAGCCCTTTTTCCCAATCATTCATCTTCTTCTTAACATTGTTGCCCGGGCTTGTCGATTTCCACCGTAATCATTTCCATGATCTTAAGAGGGTATCTTGGGACTTGGGATGATGGGTATCCTAGCGCATTCTTCCCGCTTTTGAGTATCATGATGCCTTCTCCGCATTTGATGGTTGCCTTGGCGGTGGCCGTGAACGGTGTCCCAAGAATGAGGGGCACGTTTTATCTTCCTCAACATCAATGATCACGAAATCCACCGGATAAACGATGTTAGCCACCTCAATTAGAACATCTCATCGACGATTCCTATAGGGTGGACATAAGTATGATTAGCTAAGGAAAGTCTAAGGTCGGTCTTGGCTGGTTTCTCCTTAGTTAACTTATTATAGATTGACAATGGCATTATGTTCACATCGGTCCCTTGATCGCCAAGGCATTTATATTATCAATGTCACCGATGCTAACTGGTATCACGAAATTCCCTGTTGTGCATTGTTTTCTTGTTAACGGTTTTTTTATAACCAACTCATACAGAGGTTCCATAGGTAAGGCGTCATATTCTTCTTTCGTCATTTTTCCTTCAAGAGCTTCCCTAAGAACTTCATTGTACCTAAAGTTGTTTACTTGGTTTGCAATGGTTTTCTTATTAATTTCGTGCTTAAGGTAGTACTCAATGGTCTCAGGTTCATCATTAGGCACATAATCCTCCTTCTTGCTTTCCTTAGTTTTCCACATCTCAACCCTTGCATTCTCGGGCATAATGGAAACGGCGTTAACAAATGAAGTGGGAGGGAAATCGTTGTTTACGAGCACCTTTTCGGGAACCTTTGTTTTGGTAAATTCAATTATCAAATTCATCATTTCGTCATTTTGCTTGCATTTTCTCTCTCGCCTATAAACCTCCTCTTCAATTTGGCTAATCTCTCCGTATGAGCTGCCATGTACTCCTCATTTGATCCTTGAAGCTTGGTGAAAGTGGTATTGGGAAGTAGAACGGAAGCACCTTCGGAACTTGGGTTTTGCTCACGACTGGGACTCGAAGAAGGTGTGGGGCGGTTGGTGGAGTTGGCGGATTTGACGCTTCTCGAGGAATTTGTACGAGGGCTCTTTCTTTCCTTTCCATAAGATAATCAATTCTCTCTCAATGGCACTCAATTGCTCCTCGAGGATATCGGATGATTCAAGGAGTTGATATGGCATTAACCACGTTAATCGAAGTTTTGGAGATTCATTCCAATCTTCGTAGATTTGATCGGCAAGCTCCTCTATAATATCCCAAGATTTCTCTGCGTTAAAGTCATCGAGCCTTCCACCGTGGCTCGATCAATGGATCGTCGAGTGATGAAATCGGTATGATCATAGAAGATTTGGATTTGAAGCCAAAGATCAATGCCATGGTGGGGGAGTCTACGGAGTAGTTCCTTGAATCGAGTCCATGCTTTGTAGAGAGACTCACCTTGGAGTTGCTGAAACGTCAAGATGTCATTCCTAAGCTTAGTGGTTCTCCACGGTGGGAAAAATTGAGCAAGGAAGCGAGAGGTAAGATCATCCCAACTTGAGATGGAGCCGGCGGGAAGTCGCTCAAGCCAATTACTAGCTTGGTCCCGTAGAGAGAATTGGAAGAGACGCAGCGTGGTCTCCTGAGTAGTAGCATCAAGGTCGATGGAATCGACAATTTTGAAGAAATCCCTCGATGTCGATTTGGATCTTCTAACAAATTCCATGGAATGCACATCCGCTTTGCACCAACCGGATGGTGTCGGATCGCAGGCCGTAGTTTGGGCTTGGTCGGAAGCTCAATGGTGTTCCTATAGCCTATGTGGCTTGGTCTTGAGTATTCACCAAGAGTACGGGCTCTTGGCGGGTCATTTGGTGGCGGGTTGATGAGTGGTGGTTGGTTATCATCTTCCATGATGAAAAGTGATGGGTGTTACGAACAAAAGTCACGAAGGGGATAGACTAAGAGGAAGCTAAAATGAGAAAAATTTTACTTGATAGGAATCAAGCAAAGAACCTAAACGAGGTGGACTACTAACTAGCTATTCTATTCCGCGTGGCGCCAAAACTTGATACGCCACGCGCGTCGTCGGGTCAAAGGAACTTCCTTTCGTCGAGAAAGTTTTTCAACACCTAGGAAGTGAACCTAATCGTTTTAATGTAGTATTAGGGTAAGCCACGGGTATTGATATCGTTCTCTGGGGAATAGGAATGCTAGTGAGAAGTTACTACGCTAAGGTTGGGGTTGAGAAAGATTATTTTTATCTTTTTATGTTTTTAGGAAATTGAAAAGTACGAATCTCGGGTATTGGATTTGGGGGTTGGTATTTCTACCGATTACTCTACTATTATCTAGTTATCTAAACTAAGGTGGTGGTAGTCTATTTCTAATTAATGTGTGCTCGTATGATAGTTTAAAGATGTGTTTACTTAGGTTTTACTACTTCTTAATTATCTCCTATTGATGGTTGAGTTGTCACGTCCTTATTCTTAGTTGCGTTGTGTGTCTAAAGTTGTAGGGTATCGTTTCTCCCTAACTCTTTGAACTTACCAAAGGGTCTCGATCTACAAAACCCACTAGGGATAATAAACTCTTACTCTAAGGCACTCTTTGGATGGTTTAGCTTACAACTACTCGTAATTATATTCTAAGGTTCACAAAGATGAATCAAGCATTAAGTACACAACGAATGACCTATCGCATTACTAGATCATTAATCAACTAAGATAAGAAACAACCAATCAATATTCAATAATTAAGTTTCATATTCCTAAGCAAACACACAAATAAATTAGCCGGACATGGAGAACATGCAAGCATACACACAAATAATCAAAACATAATTGAATTGATGAAGTAAATATTTATCTTGATGTAAGATAGGGTTTGAAACCCTAAAATCATACATGACACCCTTGGTTCGGTTTAGGTTTTACTCCAAAAGACTCTCCTAAACCGAAAAATTCGGATTTTCTATATATAATATTACATATGCGACGGCATCCCCTTATGTTTTGTGATGCCGTCGTGTGTCGTCATTAGGGTTTCATCTTGGCCACGTTAACCTTGCGACGGCGCCACCTTATGTCCGTGATGCCGTCCTCTTGACCGGCGTCGTTGGGTTGCATCTAGGTCGCCCGAGTAGCAACGGCCTACTCTTTTAAAGCCCCGACGTCGTCACTTGATAATAGGGTTTTTGGCTTCGTGCCATCGTCAAATGCTCCGCGGCGTCACTTTGAGTGTCTCGATTCGACTTTGGCCATTTTCTTGGCCAGTATATCCGCGCCTTTTCGTCCAAATAAGTGCCATTCTAGCATTTTGCCTTCAAGAGACCTAAAAGTGAAAAGGAACGATATTAAGCAATAACGGATACAAAGTGATCAAATAAGGGTTAAAACGACCCTCAAATGGTACCTTTAAAACCTTATCGGTGATCGGTTGGTCAAATCGCAAAAGTATAAAGGGTCGCGAGTTGGTCATATGTTACCTTTCCGCCTTAGTCCGCTCTCCTAGGGTCAGTTGGTCATATCTCCTAGGCAATTGGCCTCTATCGCCATTCAAAACTACAGAACCAAGGGTGACTACCAAAGAACTATGCATGAATACACTTAGAAATAATTGTACGGAAGTAAAGGTAAACGTAAACAAAACAATTAAGGAATCATAACTAGGCTAGCACCAAAGGGTGCTTAGCCACTTATATTAATCATGCAAATCAATTCAGTATTCAAAGGTACGAAATACATGAATTGAAAGTAAAAGAAATAATAAACGCTAAAGCTTATCGTAATGGTGTGACTTCTCCCTTGGAAACAGCTCCGTATGCTTCCCTAGACCTCCCTTGAGCTTTTTCCCACGTTCTAAGAGTGTTGTGTGTGGAATGGGATGCTTTGAAATGCTGGAATTCATAGGGTATTTATAGGCCAGGTCTGGGTTACGGTGTAACCAATAGAGGAGTTACGCCGTAACCTTCTATTTCTTCCTAAATGCACTAGATCCGCTAGTTACGTCGTAACCTTATAAGTGGTTCGCCGTAGTCTTCAATAAACCGGTTACGTCGTAAGTGATGCGATGAGTTGCTGGCGTAAGTATCACGTGTGGAACCTCTTTTGACCTAATGGAGTTACGTCGTAACCTTTGGGAAGAGTTACCGTAACCTCTTGATAAGTTGGACTTGTGGGTCACGCAATAGTTATGGCGTAATGTGAGAGATGAGTTACGCCGTAACTTCTTCAAAATAAGCATCTTGTGATAAATCTTTTGTAATGTTTCTATTCCGCGTCTCTTTAGCTCCAATGCTCGTAATTTACGAAGTGGAAAACGATGGAAAACAAGCGTAAATCCATATAAATGATATAAATAACGAGCATTATCGGGAAATTGACACTTAATATTCGTGACTATTTGATCTTATCAAATATCCCCACTTGAACTCTACTTGCCCTCAAGTAGATCTTATTAGATAGATTCCTAAAGAGATATCTCCCAAAACACGAAAATATGAGTTTACACATCCCTTATGCTAGAATAAAACAAAGTCGAACAGCTCACAAAAGGGGATCAAACACTCAAATCTCTCAACTATTCTAAGTGTCAATTTCGGGGTGATCACTCAATCGCACAGTCATAGCATGTATTATATCATAAGCTTGGCGGTTACACAAATCTCCACCACTAGATTTAAGGGCTAAACAATTCTCAAAGGCAATATGGGTAGACAAGACAAAGGTTAAGGGTGACTCGTCATTACTAACATGTCACGGTGAAGTGGACAAAATCAATGATACATGACCAAATCCATGGCCAAGACACCAAAGATTGATCGATGCATCACCTAGACACGCTTCATGACTAAAGGGTATGATAAGACATGGGATATATAATTGGTGTAAAATGAAAAACAAGGTGTAGTCAAAATCTATAACTAAGTTATCACCACTTACCGTCCGCCCAAAGTTCAAGCTTAGAAGTCTAGAGACCGGATCATGAAATGCAAGGTAAATGTGTCATTAGAGGACGTCGTGATGGGCACACTACCTTTTCTTCTTCAATTGTTATAACTCCATCTCCAATCTTCTAATGTGACCGAGGTGGCCTCCTCGATACTAAACAATAAAGCTCATACTATAGTGCTTATAACATCGCACTTTACAATATCATAACTCAATCAACTTTTTTTTTTTTTTTTCGAATCACATTTTTTTTTGAATCATAACTTAATAACATAACATCCCCACTTGAGATGAACAATGGGAATTGGGGTCTTCAATGATCTTCATAATTGTTGTCGATGAAAGCGTGATTTCCAAACCTTTCCACTCGAACCTTGAACTTAGGCAAATGATGACTTCCCAATTACAAATAAAGACTACAGGGTAGGCTAAGGTGTAAGGGTGTAACGAAACAATATATTGGGTTGACAAAATGAAAGGAATTGCTCAGCTGAAGGGTGTATCTAGGGGTATCTTGCACTAAAGGGGAGTGCAACAAAAGGGTTGCACAAGCGGGTCGAAAAGTCGAAGTGACTAATCGATAGACTCACAATGGTAGGCTGTTTGGGTGATAATCCTATAATATTGCCTTCTAAAACTGAAAAGTCAAAATACATCGAGTTATCTCAACATACCTCGTATATGGTCTCGAAATGATGCAAAGGCCAAGTTCTAAAGTTTACAAGCTAGTGGCACACTTATAATTTGGTGGATTTGGGGTAAAATATAGGAAATGGATGAGGCTAATCTCACCATGTAATGTCAAGTGTTGTATGTGCTCGGCTAAGGTCTAATCTAGTTAGGTTCGGAAAAACATGTCAAAATTTTAAAAAATGGCATAATTTTTCAAAATAAACTAGAAAAATGAGGGCGAAATAAAGTTCAAGAGATAGTTCTACTCCCGTCCCCCCACTTGAATTGTACAAAGTCCCTTTTATACTAGGCATTAAAATAAAGGTGAAGAGAAAGGTAGAATTAGAGCGAGAACTTTCGAAATTGCTCCAAAAGAAGAAGGCCCACGAGAAAGGATCGTGCCTTTGTTTAAGCGTCATGAACAAACTTCAATCCACGAAATCACAATACCGACAAGCATAATTCTAAAAATAAAATGAAAAACAAACCTAACTCACTTTCGTAGGAATCACGGTTGCATTTAGCGAATGCAACAAGTTTTAAACCACTTGGTGTCCCAGTGGACGAGTGAAGTCTCGTGAGGGTTCTGAGGAACACACCCACAAAGTTATTTAAAACTAATACAAGGTTATAGTGTTTTAAAATGAAAGAATTAAAGAAGAGGAGAGTTACGTCGTAACTCCTACGAGAGAGTTACACCGAATCGCAAAAACGGTATGAGTGTGAAGCGAATAGTTACGACGTAACAATTGAGATGGAATTACGCCTTAATTGGTAATCGTCAAGAATTTCGCTGCTAAAATGTTGGTTACTGACGTAATCACCAAGATGAGTTACGTAGTAACTCTGTTCGAATCAAAGAAGCTGCAGGAGTAATTAGTTCTTTGTCTCCTTTAAAATGGTTAGAAAACACAACCCAACAGAAATGAGATAAAAACAAAAGAAATGGATAATTGGGTTGTCTCGAAAGAGAACTTTTCTTTATTAACGAGTCTTTAAGTTAGACTCGAGCCGCGGGCTCTTATGGGGCCTCTCGAGCTTGCCCTACTTCTTCAATATCCTTCATCAAATTATGTCTCATCCATGCAATGTTTGAGTCGATTCGGAGGTATTCAATGGTTTCGATTTTTCGGACTTTACAAAATTTCTCTTAGGACCTAGGTGGTAGCAAGTGAATTCGTATTTTCGACTATAATTGGAGGTGGTATTTTGTAGGGTATCCCGTGAGTTTGCACCTCCTTTGTTCGTAAGCTTCGTCATCGGGATCGGTGAACTCCTCATTTCCTTGCAACTCAAGGTAATCTAGCATCCCTTCGATATCATCGTCATCGAAGCGGTGCCTTTGAACCATTCTTCATCGAGCAAATTCTCCACTAGAACGCGCTTGCATTCTTCTTTATTATTACTCACCCGCTCTATGTCATCGTCAATTGTTATTTTACTCGTGTTCTTGAGACTTTTGTCGTTCGAATCTTCTTGATCCATGTATTCCTTCCGAATCTTATCTTTTGTTAATGTGTCCACATGCCCATACTTAATTTTTACCCAACTATCGAACCCTAGGTTGTCCATCCAAGGTAAACTCGTTCTCTCCTCATCATTGGTTGAGGACCAAAAGAATTAATCTTTTCCTAATCTTCCAGAGTTGCTTCCACCATTACACATATCTTCATACGGGTTGCATGACGCCCAGAAAATTTCCCTAGGAGATTTTACTTTTCACACCGATGTTGCATAGTTCCTTGTTGTTAGTTTCACTTAAATGCTCATCCGTGCAGTATATCTTTATTACTTTCTTCCTCCGAATGTGCTCTGCGTAATCAATTTTAGCTTTATAAGAAGATTTGGATTGATCTTGGCATCCCAAATTGAATTGCGTACCAATCTTTAAAGGCCAAATTACGAATTTAATACTATGTCTTTCACGCTCATGAGGGCATGTCCATTCTTCCTTTCTTTCATTGTCTCCTCCATTGCAAGACTCATGGAAGGCTGCATATAGGCCATGCCCTTGTGGTTTCTTCATCGGTAATGATGACGAGGAGTACACCGGTGAGTGATAAGTGGCTCTTCTTCATCGTTGAGGAGAGTTCCTCGAGTTTTCTAACTCGTCCATGTCGAGGAATTTTACGCCCATGTATCCCATTCGTTGTAATCGAGATTCTTGGTTCTGGCGTAATTCATTAGAGTTACTTTCCTCAATATTCTTCATAACCCCGCTCGCTATCAAACACGAGGTTACGTCGTAACTCATTAGGCATGTTATGGCGTAACTCAGATCTGATGACGAAATTGTCCCTAAACCCGTATCACTAGCATGAACCTTGAGTTATCATCCGAGAAAATTACCTTACATTCCATAGCTGGTTTAGATCCTTTCAGTTTATCGTTATTTCTCCTTACTTTTCACCGAGCTTTATCACCATGGATTCAAGGTTTTTGAGTTGCGTCGTGTTTGGAAATGTTTACATCGGTGTTTTCACGGAATTCCTTCAACCACTCATCTTGCTCCTTTTGTCTTTGGGCTGAATTTTCCGAAATTTATTAATTGTTTCTTCAAGGTGGGCTTTCTTTCTCCATAAGGCCCACGGTTGTAATTTCCACGATAACCATTACTATTTCGATTATCACCGTAAAATGGTCGATTTTCTCCATACTTAGCCTCTTCAATACCCTCTTCGTCCATATGAGGACAATTCTTTGTAAGATGTCCCCTCCACGACTTTCACAACCCATTTGGATGGCATGAACGATTTCTCGACCAAAGATATCTCGATCGAGACTTTCAATTTTACTAGCGATTGTCGCAATTCCGTTGAAACTTCCGCCTTGGTTTCTTTTACTTCCACCGTCGTGCCATTTTTGAGAATGGTCGCCATTTTTGAATGGCTTCAATTGCGATAGTAGGAGTCATGTTCGGGATAGGTCCTTGATAGTCCAAGACATCGTCTTGTAGTTACATTTATTCCTTTATAGAAAATATTGACCTTCTGCTGGTTATTGAGATCATTGGTAGGACCCTTATAAAGAAGATCGTTGTATCCGTTCCAAGCTTGATATAGAGTTTCGTCGTCTTCTTGTTTGAAATTGTGGAGCTCAAGATTTGATTAGAAATCTTTGATGGTGGGCAATATCTTTGAATAAAGTGTTTCTTTAGTAGCGCCCAGTATTAAGCGCCTGGCGGGCAATCTTCGATCCATCTTCCGGGCCGCTCAAGTGAGAGTCATTGGGAAGACCACGAGCATATGACATCATAAGACACGCCGGAATGTTGAAAAGGCTAGCGATGTATAGGACATTTTCAACGTGCTCATATGCATCTTCGTCCATGTTTCACGAAAAGGTTTAGCGAAGCTCCCTCATAAATTGGTCTTTAATCTCGAAACGAACATCCGCTCCGATTGCGGTCTTACGAGACCCGGCCCTTGATCCGCTCTAGTCAACGCCAAGTATTCCTCAATAGTGAGGTCATCGATGTTAACAACTTACATGGTACCGAAAACTTGAAATATGATCGTGAGAAAAGTTTAAAATTGAAATGAAAGACTTAATATTAATCCTAATATAACTCCCAAGAAATGCGCCAAAAACTTGATGCGAGTTTTAATGACGGTCTTAATATTTATAGTGTCTCGCTATACCTATGGTCTACCTAATGCACTAACAGGCGGTGTACCCGGTCGTGTGTAGTGTAGTAAATGGTAAAGCCGAGGTCGTCCCAAGAGCTATGTGTGTTGGATTATGACTAAGTCTAATTGTCACAAAAATATAATGGTTTTGATAGGTATTTAATTAATTAAACTACTAATGCGAATATAATATAAAAGCAAATAAATGGTAGAGGAAATCAATAGAGGAATAGTGGTGCTAACCTAGTTAATCCTCCTAGCTAGTTATGTCTACGTCTACCTACTTCCAATTACTTGGTGGGGTCAAATTCGAGAGGACAACATTTGGTCAATTCGCCTAACCTATCATCAAAGATGCCACCACATGAGAAATCAGTAGCACTGTTATAAGTCATGTTGTTCCCGGTCCCTAAGCCGAGTCATTAAGTACCGCCATTGTGACAATCCGTACTTTCAGTCATTTCTACACCGTTCATGTCTCATTATTTCAACATTTTTAGTAAACTTGGTTTACTTGTTTCAAATTCGCGTAACCTTGGAGGTTTAGCGGCGAATTCATGATCATGTCATCACGTACATTTCATATGGACTATGATTAGTCTACATTTCATTGACATCATGTGCATCTCATTAGTACATTCACGACATTTCATTTCACCCTTCAACGCGTAATTTTTATGTTTAATAAATCTTTATCGCGTGAGTTTTATTTTGATTATTTAAACCGTTACTTTCAAAAATGATCCGAGGTATTTTTAAACTTACATTTAGTTCATAAAACTATATTTTTAGTTTTCCTAGTGTTTTAAATTTATTTGGTATTTTAATCGTTAAAGTTTAATTATTACGTCGTTTTCTTAAAAATTTGACGATAATTATTTTATCACTCAATTTTCACAAGAAAAGTATTTTTACAATTTTTATCAACTCATTACATTGTATTTTGATCTAATAAAAATTTACTTGTATCAAAATCTACCATTTACATTACTTACATTTTCTACATTTATTTGTACAATTTATCAAATTCTACTCAATTTATACAAGTTAAAGTTTTAAAAAAAAAATGCAAAATATCTAGTCCTCCCCCTTGGCCGACTTTGGGGAGGGACAATTAATGAGGTTTACTTTGTGTTTTAACTTATAAGGCTACTTAACAAATTCTTATCTCAATCTTTCATTTCACAATATTTCACTAAGTAGCAAAATAAAATTCTCTCCTTGTTTCTTCATCCTCCAACCGCCACAATCAAGAAGAACACCAAGGATCAAAATTTTTCTTCAAGCAAGTGTTTTACAATCTAGTGTATACTCTTTCTTAGATTTTGAAATAAAAATCTAGAGTATTTAGGTTATCCTTGTTACTAGCACCTCTTCACTTGCACTAGTAAGCATGTTTTCATCATCTTTAAGTTTCCTTGTCATTTCATAAGTTTCTTTACATTTTGGAGCTTATATGCATGTATTGTGATTTATACCATTTATTTCATGATTTTTAAGGTTTATATACTTATTAGTCATCCTATAATTATTCCCAAGTTATTCTTTGGTCTTGATGGTGATTAGGAACCCATGGCACCCTAAGAAGGTGTATGGTAGGATTAGGTTAGCTTTGGAGTTGATTTGAAGGGATTAGAATAGGTTTTGTCCGAGAAAAACTATTTTCGTAAACTATATATTTGGTTCTGTCCTTAAAACGAATTTCTGGAAAAACCCACTGATGGTACGACCTTTTGGCCTTGATAATTAGAAAATATACTTTAAAACGAATCCGTGGCTTTTTGAACGGATAAAAACGGAGTTATAACGAAGCCGTGGTGAATTTTTGAAGTTTGACGACGAAACGTATTTATTTTCTGAAAAACAGCATACAGTTTTTACATATTTCGGGTCAAAAACGAGCCTTAAGCTTCACAAATTATTTCGACTTCTCAAAAATATATTAGTATACTTCGATACGAAGCTAAGGACATATTTTACGAGAAAGCGGTTTAAAGCGACAAATATATGCACGTTTTCATAAAGTTGCCGTAAATATTATTTTCTCGAAAATTATATTATTTTGACGTAACAAGTATTCTATTAATGTAAGGGCCATGTTTGCGGCGATTTTTAACCATGATGCAAAACTTTTTAGAACAAGTGTCTTCTAGTAAAATCAAGTTCATCGGCCATATTTTCCAAAACAAAAAGCCGTTTGTCGAGCGGAGTCATAGTAAATCATTTACGGATGTTCAAACATTGGCCGAAACTCATTTTCTGCACCCAATTAGCAAAAATCACCAACTTTAGCCTTTGATATCTTTATGATCGAGACCTTTTGAACGAAAACTTCTGAACTGAAACTTTTAGATATCGATACAAACTTTCCAAAACCGTCGGGTTCGTTCTCTAACGATCGACGTACACCATTTTACGATTAGTTTTCCGGAGCCGTTTTTGTTGATTTCATGATTTTTCCTACGACATTGTTTTATGACGAAAATGGTAATTTCACCAAAAATCATTATAAAACCATTGTAGGATGACATTTTGACGTAAAAGCATGTAAAGTCATTTTTGAAGGGCCAAGACGTCAAAAGAGTATTTTTCGTCAACGAGTAATATTTTTTTTCAAAACCCGTAAATGGTATAAATAACATACGTAGTGCATGCATAACATTACATTGCAACTCATGACATATCATATCATTCGTAATAGGTCCCGGTTGACGCATTATTATAAACCTCGGTGTACTCACTTTTGCCGTTATTCCAGTTATTCCAAGTGAGTTTTCATAGCCCCGTCGCATGCTTTTAATTATTTCAAACCCCGGGGAGAATACATTGCACTACATTTTTTGTACGATACCAAGTATGTTAAATTATTACATTGCTTAAGTTACCACATTGCCAATTGAAAGTCCCCATTACTTGAACATGAACCGTTAATCTTTGAAGCGAGGATGAGTGGATAGATCTATCGAGGGTGGCGCCTCCATCCGGGTTGGTGAATCCAACCAGTGAGCGGATGCATTTCATTTGATTACATTACGGAGTTGTCGGCAAACACTCTGCAGGGGCATACATTATTGAGCAGTCTAGTTTCGGGGTCATGGGCTTAGAGCAATTGTAACATTATTTTTACGTGTTGGATTGTCATGCATATTCTATACTTGTGTAGTCGTATAAAACATTTACATAAACCTATGATTTCTCACCAACATTATTGTTGACCTTTTTAGCAATGTATTTTCGGTGGCGAGGCATTCGCATCATGACATGGTTAGGGACCTATATTTTGAGTCATGCATCGACTTACATTATGTACATTATGGCACTTTATTTCAAAATATCGTTTGGATTTGTAACATATTTGTATTTCGCAAACTTTGTAACTTTTGGGACCGATGTTGTAAACTCTGTATGTTTTATGAAATATCCAACGATGTGTTTTAAACGACACTTTAGGTCGTTCAATATAAGCGTGATGTGGTGCTATGACGATCAATCCCGAGAATTCCATTCATTGCAAAGCAAGTAAATTGGGGTGTGATGATTGGTACGAGCTACGATTATAGAGAACTAGGTTGCATCATTGACCCTAGACTATAGCTACATTATCATAGCATCTCATCATTTCATTATAGTACATGTTCATTGTTATCATGCGGATTCACTTACACTTTGTTCGAGATTATTTACATTTATTTCATATCGGTTGTCTTGAGACATGTCTTGAGACTCTCACCCTATTACCATATCATCGGATGATGATCCATCACATTCTACTGAGGTTGTATCTTCTATTGGATCTACTGCAGCCTTTCCACCGATCATGACCGACACCGAGACCGAACCCTTCGAGGAGGGTGAAGTCGCACCCACACCTCACGTTAGCCCAGTTCATAACCCATTGCTCGCACCATCACCACCACCAGCACCACTACCACCATCATCACCATCATCGTCAGATTTTCTTAGAGATCCTGCACCCGCATCGGACTTGCCGCCCAAAAAGCGTGCACGTTTCGATATCCCTACACTACCATCGATTGAGCCCGAGCCGAAGGGAAGCGATGGGCTGCTGCTGCTTTCTTGAAGCCGCGTTCTTCTTGAAGCCGCTAGGTTAAGTCATTTGAATCGTAATGCCGGAGGATCCGGGGTTAAGAAGTGTTCTTACAAAGATTTCAAAGGTCTTTGAACCCACTAAGTTTCGAGTCTTGAGGAGCAACAAGCAATGGTTAGATGGTTTGAAAAGTTGAGTCGGTATTTTGCTTTATAATCGTCCGGATGATGATAAGGTTAAGTATACTGAGCACTTTGCTCGATGGAGCGTTATCATGGTGGAATTCATACGCGCAACCGATTGGTATGGAGAATGCTTTTAAGCTTACGTGGGAGGAATTTAAAGGCTTGGTGACTAAGAAGTTTTGTCCCCGAACGGAAATCAAAAAGTTAGAGACGGAGTTCTATGAATTGGTCACGATTGGGTATGACATTGACACGTACATTCGGAGATTCCAGGAATTAGCCGCATTATGCCCGTCAATGGTATCGGATAATGAAAAGTTGCTAGAGGCTTTTATTGGAGGACTTCCTGAGATCATTCAAGGAGATGTGACATCGTTCGATCCACAATCAATCGAGGAAGCTATTCGAGTGACTCAGAAATTGATGGCACAAGTGGTGAAGCGAGGCAAGTACACCACCATCAACAAGCAACAACAACAACCCCAACAACCGTTTCAACAACAACAATAACCGAGGCAACTACAACAACAATAACAAGCGCAAGTGGGATAACACAAGGGTAGGAATGCTACTCAACAACCGCCCAAAGGCGGGAGGTTGCTAAGGCTTATGCCGCGGGTCAAAAAGAAGGAAAAGGGTATACGGGGTTTTGCGAAATGTAATAAGTGTTTGAGTCACCACAATCCGGTCGATGTCTGATCCGTGTGAGAATTGCAAGAAAGTTGGCCACCGTACTAGGGATTGCACGGCACCAAAGGTTACATGTTTTGGTTCATGGGAAGCTGGACACTACAAGAGGATTGCAAGAGGGAAAGAATCAAGCAAATCCGAATCAAGGAGGTATGGCTCAAGGAAGGGTTTATGTTATGGGAGGCGGAGAAGATAGGAAGACCCGAATGTCATAGCAGTGCGTTCCTTCTCAATAATCGTTACGCAGTTTTATTTGATTCGGTGCCGATAAAAGTTTTGTGTCCAATGCATTTGCACCTTTGCTCAACATTAAACCAACTACACTAGATATATCATACAACGTCGAATTAGCTAATGGTAGCGTAGTTTGCACCAACACCATCGTTCGTGGTTGCACATTCAATTTTCTTAATCATCCTTTCAACATAGACCTCATGCCCGTAGAACTTGGTAGTTTTGGCGTCGTCATAGGCATGGGATGGTTATCTAAGCATCGCGCAAGGATCATTGTGATGAGAAAGTTGTTCATCTTCCCTACAAGCGAAACTTTGATTATTCGTGGGGAGCAGTGGAACCGAATTAGTATCATATCGGTTATCAAAGCGGAGAAGTACATTAAGAAAGGTTGTCTTGCCTTCTTAGCCCATGTAACCAGAAAAGTCGGAGGAGAAGCGACTTGAAGATGTTCCTATTGTCCGTGAATTTTCAAGTATTTCCAGGATTTACGGGACTTCCACCGCACGACAAGTAGAGTTTCAAATTGACTTAGTGCCTGAGTCGCACCGATTGCACGAGCACCGTACCGTTTAGCGCCATCCGAAATGCAAGAGTTGTCTAATCAATTGCAAGAGCTTCTAGACAAAGGATTCATTAGGCCGAGTTCCTCGCCTTGGGGAGCACCGGTCTTGTTTGTGAAGAAAAAAGATGGATCCTTCCGAATGTGCATAGATTATCGAGAATTAAACAAGTTAACGGTGAAGAATCGTTATCCACTTCCCAGGATTGACGATTTGTTCGATCAGTTGCAAGGTTCTAGTATTTATTCCAAGATTGATCTTGATCGGGTTATCATCGACGAGTTCGGGAAGAGGATATTCAAAACAGCGTTTAGAACACGCTACGGTCATTACGAGTTTCAAGTGATGCCGTTTGGAGTGACTAATGCACCGCGGTATTCATGGATCTCATGAATAGAGTTTGTGCCGTATTTGGACAAGTTTGTGATAGTGTTCATCGGCGACATCTTGATCTACTCAAAGAGCAAAGAGGAGCACGAAGAGCATTTGGGGCGATTTTAAGGCTACTCAAAATGAGAAGTTGTATGCCAAATATTCAAGTGTGATTTTGGAACCACAAAGTGCGTTTCTTGGTCACGTCATTGATAAACAAGGACTACAAGTTGATCCCATAAAGATTGAAGCCGTGAAAGGTTGGGCTACTCCAACAAATCCTACGGAAATTCGACAATTTCTAGGACTAGCGGGTATTATCGAAGGTTCATGAAGGTTTTCGAAGATAGCGAGACCTTTGACCAAGTTGACTCAGAAAAACAAGAAGTACGAATGGGGAAAGAAACAAGAAGCGCTTTCAGGTTGTTGAAGCAAAAGCTTTGCGATACCGATTTTGGCACTACCGAAGGCATTGAGAACTTTATTGTATATTCGATGCTTCGCACAAAGGACTTGGGGCTGTTTTAATGCAAAATGAGAAGGTGATTACGTATGCTTCTCGACAACTTAAGACTCATGAGAAGAATTACACAACTCATGATCTCGAGTTAGGAGCCGTAGTTTTTGCGCTCAAGATTTGGAGACACTATCTCTATGGTACGAAGTGCACAGTGTTTACCGACCACAAGAGTTTGCAGTATATTCTTGATCAAAAGGAGCTTAATATGAGGCAACGTCGTTGGTTGGAGTTACTCAGCGACTATGATTGTGAAATCAAGTATCACCCAGGAAAAGCCAATGTTGTGGCTGATGCTCTTAGTCGGGAAGAAAGGCCTAAACCTTTAAGAGTTCGATCATTGGGAATGACGATTATTTCTCCTTTACCATCAAAAATCCATGAAGCACAAGTCGAGGCACTTAAGGAGGAAAACCGACCAAGTGAAAAGCTTTATGGTATGCCCGAAAGCGCAAATGGTTTTGTGAAGAGAGCGGATGGAGTATTATGTTTCAAGGATAGAATGTGGGTACCATTGTATGGCGGAATACGAGAATTGATTATGCATGAGTCGCATAAGTCAAAGTATTCTATTCACCGAGGATCGGATAAGATGTATCAAGATCTTAAGAAGCTTTATTGGTGGTCGAACATGAAAGCGGAAATTGCCACGTCGTTAGCAAATGTCTTACATGCTAAGGTAAAAGTCGAATACCGAAGCCGAGGATTACTCCAACAACCGGAAATTCCTCAATGGAAATGGGGAGCATTACTATGGACTTTGTTACGAAACTTCCTAAGACAACGGGAGGTTCTGACGCTATTTGGGTAATTGTTGATCGCCTTACCAAGTCGCTCATTTCATACCGATTAGAGACTTATTCCATGGAGCAACTCACTAGACTTTATGTCAAGGAAATAGTCTCGAGGCACGGAGCACCAATTTCCATCATTTCCGGCAGAGATAGTCGATTCACTTCAAACTTCGGAATTCATTGCAAGATTCATTCGAACAGATTAGAGATGAGCTGACATATCACCCACAAACCGATGGTCAAAGTGAAAGGACTATTCAAACATTAGAAGATATCACGAGAGCATGTGTAATTGATTTTGGAAATGGTTGGGTTAACCATTTGCCATTGATTGAATTCTCGTACAACAACAGTTATCACACCGAGATCAAGATGGCACCATTTGAGGCACTATATGGTCGTAAGTGCCGATCACTGTTGTTGGGCGGTAGGACGCATGACTTCATGGTCGTAAATGGTTCGGAAACCACCGAAAAGATCGTTCAAATTAAGTGATCGACTTAGGCGCGCAAGGAGTCGAGAAAAGTTATGCGGATGTTAGACGCAAGGATTTGGAATTTCAAGTGGGTGACAAGGTAATGTTGAAAGTATCGCCTTGGAAGGGCGTGGTACGTTTTGGAAAGCGTGGAAAGTTAAACCCGAGATACATTGGACCATTCAAGATTTTGAGCCGAGTTGGTCCGGTAGCTTATCGACTTGATCTCCCACCAGAACTTAGTCATGTGCACAACACGTTTCATGTTTCAAACTTGAAGAAGTGTCTTTCAGACGAATCGCTCGTTATTCCATTGGACGAAGTTCATATTGACGACAAACTCAATTTTGTGGAAGAACCTGTAGAAATCATGGACCGCGAGGTCAAGCAGTTGAAACAGAGTCGTATTCCTATTGTGAAAGTTCGTTGGAATTCTCAAGAGGTCCCGAGTTTACTTGGGAGCAGGAAGACCGGATCGACATAAGTATCCTCATCTTTTCACGACACCGTTAGACCTAACAACGATTGAATTCGAGGACTGAATTCCTTTTGATGGGCGAATGTGACAATCCGTACTTTCAGGTCATTTCTCGACACGTTCATGTCTCATTATTTCAACATTTTTAGTAAACTTGGTTTACTTGTTTCAAATTCGCGTAACCTTGAGGTTTAGCGGCGAATTCATGATCATGTCATCACATACATTTCATATGGACTATGATTAGTCTACATTTCATTGACATCATGTGCATCTCATTAGTACATTCACGACATTTCATTTCACCCTTCAACGCGTAATTTTTATGTTTAATAAATCTTTATCGCGTGAGTTTTATTTGATTATTTAAACCGTTACTTTCAAAATGATCCCGAGGTATTTTTAAACTTACATTTAGTTCATAAAAACTATATTTTTAGTTTTCCTAGTGTTTTAAATTTATTTGGTATTTTAATCGTTAAAGTTTAATTATTACGTCGTTTTCTTAAAAATTTGACGATAATTATTTTATCACTCAATTTTCACAAGAAAAGTATTTTTACAATTTTTATCAACTCATTACATTGTATTTTGATCTAATAAAAATTTACTTGTATCAAAATCTACCATTTACATTACTTACATTTTCTACATTTATTTGTACAATTTATCAAATTCTACTCAATTTATACAAGTTAAAGTTTTAAAAAAAAAAATGCAAAATATCTAGTCCCTCCCCCTTGGCGACTTTGGGGGAGGGACAATTAATGAGGTTTACTTTGTGTTTTAACTTATAAGGCTACTTAACAAATTCTTATCTCAATCTTTCATTTCACAATATTTCACTAAGTAGCAAAATAAAATTCTCTCCTTGTTTCTTCATCCTCCAACCGGCCACAATCAAGAAGAACACCAAGGATCAAAATTTTCTTCAAGCAAGTGTTTTACAATCTAGTGTATACTCTTTCTTAGATTTTGAAATAAAAATCTAGAGTATTTAGGTTATCCTTGTTACTAGCACCTCTTCACTTGCACTAGTAAGCATGTTTTCATCATCTTTAAGTTTCCTTGTCATTTCATAAGTTTCTTTACATTTTTGGAGCTTATATGCATGTATTGTGATTTATACCATTTATTTCATGATTTTTAAGGTTTATATACTTATTAGTCATCCTATAATTATTCCCAAGTTATTCTTTGGTCTTGATGGTGATTAGGAACCCATGGCACCCTAAGAAGGTGTATGGTAGGATTAGGTTAGCTTTGGAGTTGATTTGAAGGATTAGAATAGGTTTTGTCCGAGAAAAACTATTTTCGTAAACTATATATTTGGTTCTGTCCTTAAAACGAATTTCTGGAAAACCCACTGATGGTACGACCTTTTGGCCTTGATAATTAGAAAATATACTTTAAAAGCGAATCCGTTGGCTTTTGAGCGGATAAAAGCGGAGTTATAACGAAGCCGTGGTGAATTTTGAAGTTTGACGACTAAACGTATTTATTTTCTGAAAACAGCATACAGTTTTACATATTTCGGGTCAAAACGAGCCTTAAGCTTCACAAATTATTTCGACTTCTCAAAAATATATTAGTATACTTGATACGAAGCTAAGGACATATTTTACGTGAAACGCAGTTTAAAGCGACAAATATATGCACGTTTTCATAAAGTTGCCGTAAATATTATTTTCTGAAAATTATATTATTTTGACGTAACAAGTATTCTATTAGTTGTAAGGGCCATGTTTTATGCGGTTTTAACCATGATGCAAAACTTTTAGAACGAAGTGTCTTCTAGTAAAATCAAGTTCATCGGCCATATTTTCCAAAACAAAAGCCGTTTGTCAAGCGGAGTCATAGTAAATCGTTTACGGATGTTCAAACATTGGCGAAACTCATTTTCGCACCCAATTAGCAAAATCACCAACTTTAGCCGTTGATATCTTTATGATCGAGACCTTTTGAATGAAAACTCTGAACTGAAACTTTTAGATATCGATACAAACTTTCCAAAACCGTCGAGTTAGTTCTCAACGATCGATGTACACCATTTTACGACTAGTTTTCGGAGCCGTTTTGTTGATTTCATGATTTTTCCTACGACATTGTTTTGCGACGAAAATGGTAATTTCACCAAAATCATTATAAAACCATTGTAGGATGACATTTTGACGTAAAAGCATGTAAAGTCATTTTGAAGGCCAAGACGTCAAAGAGTATTTTTAGTCAACGAGTAATATTTTTTCAAAACCCGTAAATGGTATAAATAACATCGTAGTGCATGCATAACATTACATTGCAACTCATGACATATCATATCATTCGTAATAGGTCCCGGTTGACGATTATTATAAACCTCGGTGTACTCACTTTTGCCGTTATTCCGGTTATTCAAGTGAGTTTTCATAGCCCGTCGCATGCTTTTAATTATTTCAAACCACGGGAGAATACATTGCACTACATTTTTTATGCGATACCAAGTATGTTAAATTATTACATTGCTTAAGTTACCACATTGCCAATTGAAAGTCCCATTACTTGAACATGAACCGTTAATCTTTGAAGCGAGGATGAGTGGATAGATCTATCGAGGGTGGCGCTCCATCCGGGTTGGTGAATCCCAACCAAGTGAGCGGATGCATTTCATTTGATTACATTACGGAGTTGTCTGGCAAACACTCTGCGAGGGCATACATTATTGAGCAGTCTAGTTTCGGGGTCATGGGCTTAGAGCAATTGTAACATTATTTTTACGTGATGGATTGTCATGCATATTCTATACTTGTGTAGTCGTATAAAACATTTACATAAACCTATGATTTCTCACCAACATTATTGTTGACCTTTTAGCAATGTATTTTCGTAATGGCGGGGCATTCGCATCATGACATGGTTAGGGACCTATATTTTGAGTCATGGCATCGACTTACATTATGTACATTATGGCACTTTATTTCAAAATATCGTTTGGATTTGTAACATATTTGTATTTACGCAAACTTTGTAACTTTTGGGACCGATGTTGTAAACTCAGATGTTTTATGAAATATCCAACGATGTGTTTTAAAACGACACTTTAGGTCGTTCAATATAAGCGTGATGTGGTGCTATGACAACAATCCCGAATTCCATTCATTGCAAAAGCAGTAAATTGGGGGTGTGACTACATGCTAGATTCTAAATAGTGAGTGCCGGCCGTTAGGAACTTAGACACTACACCCCCATTCTTAAGTTCATCAAAACGATAGGTGATCGGTTGGTCAAATTGCACAAGTAGAAAGGGTCGTCGGTTGGTCATATCTTACCCTTCCCATCTGGTCCGCTCTCCTAGGGTCGGTTGGTGTTAGGAATTAGAAATTCTGGTATTAAAGACTCGGTCACCTCAAGTATATGTAATCATTAAGCTCGTAGTCGTAGTTCTTTTAAGTTAAGTAGTATTTAGTTAAGTAACACCATGGAGGACAGACGGGTCTTTACCCACCTGTATGCCGATCCACAGCCCGATGTGTGGCGATTTATGTAAGACTATAAATACTCTCTACCTCCCAAGGTAGAGTGGAGCTCATAATATCTTTTACTTTCTCTCACTAAGTTCCTAAACCTCTAACTTTCTCTCTAGAATTCCATCTATATGCTACTTTGTGTTATGGTTTGATGTGTATGTGAAAAGTTATATCTTACAATTGGTATCAAGAGCCATGGTTAGATCATATCTTGCACATCTTTGGATTTCTAGTGGTTTTAGGTGGTTTTGAGTTTGAAAAGTTTAGTGGTTTTGCATCATTTGGTTGATTTCTTGTGTTAAAGTTTGAATTTTGTTAGTACTTTTATGTTTAGAATCGTCACAAGTGTTTTGGTTTTCATTTGGTAAGCTTGAATCATCTTGGTTGGGTTATTTTTGGATTGAAAAGTGATGTTTATATGGTTTTCTTGCTAGCGACTTAGCTCACGGATTATTTTCTTCATAGCGACTTGCTTTACTAATTTGTAGCGAGTTACGATTTTAGACCTAGCGATTTAGATCTAGCGAGTTAAAGTACAAGTAGTGGACTCTCCACTACGAGTAGCGACAGTGGTAGCGACTTGATGCATGCGAGTTGCTCTTTAGCGACTTGTATCCTTAGCGACTTGAGTAGCAATTCTTGCCAAAATTTTGCTAGCGACTTGAGTCTTAGCGAGTTACTACTTAGCGACTTGCATTTGTCCAACGACTTGGGACTCTAGCGACTTAGTGGTGTAGCGAATTAAGTGTTAGCGACTTAGTGCATTATCTTCTAGCGACTTAGTGCATTATCTTCTAGCGACTTGAGTGATTGTTTACGGTTTCTCTTGATTTAGTAAAATCCGTGAAAGAATCTATTTCCGGTTTAATCATAGAGTTATAAAATCCGTATAACTGTTAACATGTCTACCAACGTTCCTCTTGTCATATCCATCTTTGTCGAGGATGTTCAAGCGGTGGCTCGGATACTGCCCACCCATGCTTGACAGAATCGACTACGATTCTTGGGCTCAGCGAATCAGTTGTATTGCCTTGGAAAGGAAAATGGTGTCAACATTCTCAAATCCATTGATGAAGGACCATATCGAGTTGAGACGACTAGAGACATACTTGATACTAATGAAGATGGTACTCTGTTACGGAATGGACGGACCTAAGATGTATGATGAGCTTGAAGATAAGGATAAAAGAGATTTGATGCAGATATCGTGGCTTCAAACATTGTTCTTCAAGGTCTTCCTAAAGACATCTACAAGGCGATCAATCATAACATCGGTGCTAAGGCGGTTTGGGATAATGTTAAGATGCTTCTCGGGTTCGTAATTAACTATGGAAGGCAGAGAATCCCAACTCTATGGCCTAATTTGAGCACTTCAAGATGAAACCAGATGAGAATGTCTATGAGTACTATGTGAGATTTCATAAGTTAGTTAATGACATGAGGAACATCGAATGACTATGCCTAACATTGAGTTGAACTCAAAATTTGTGAACAACATGAATCCGAATGGCACAAGTTTGTTACATTTGTGAAGCTCACTAAAGGATTGAAGAATACAAACTATGAACAACTCTATGCCTTCCTCCTTGAGAATGAGAGACATGCTATGTTTGAAAATTGATTCTCAATCGGTTCAAAACCAACCGTGGAGAGACAAGCTCGTCTAATGACTCTGACTTTCTACTCAAACATCGGAATCACAACCAAAGCATCACAAGTCATACCTTGGGTAATGGTAATCACAAACTCATTCACGATCCTATGTACAAACAAGGCGATCTTGATGCTCACGTGGGTAACTTCATTAATCAACTAGCTCTTCTCATTAGTCAAAACATGAATACTTTCCCACAAACCAACAACAACCTCGAGCGACATCTAACCCACACAATCAAGCCACTGTTAAAGATGGAAGGATCGTGGTGCAACCGATTCAGGAAGGCAGATGATCGGGACGAGGTGGGTGGAGAGGTTATGTTGGCAACCGAATCGAGGAAGGAATGGTAACCAAGGTCAAGCTAAGCCCATCAAATGTTATAAGCGTGGTGGTGAGGACACATTGCAAGGGCACATCTCCAAAGCGTCCACTGAATCACGATTGCTTGAGAGATAAGATCTTCATGGCACAAGCTCGGGACAATGGTCTTTGCTTTGGATGAAGAGGAATTGTTTCTTCTTCGAGGGCAATGCCAAGACCTATGATGCGATGTGGATGAGCGGCTTATTCGGGAGATAGGTCACAATCATCGAATGCCTTTCAAGTCGGCGATCGTGATGCATACGACTACGATGTGGATGATGGACCTCGACACACACAATTTTATGGCTAGCATTTCTCGAATGGTTTCTCCCAAGGTCTCTTCTTCACCACTAGTTGGGCCATCCCATGACAAGCTCATCTCGGAGGTATTAAAACTATCGATGATCTTGATGTACATGGATGCATGACCGAGACAATCAATGAAACTATTGAATCAAATATTGAAAATATGGGTAATATCGATATTGTCCCATATGATCAATATGTGAAACAAAGTGAAAGTGAAGTTGTACCAAGTGATGCATCTTCTGCGATCAACAATGACTATGTTTTTGATGAATACACTTGCATGTGCCCTTTGATGATTCCGTAATTTGAACTAAATGCCTATAAAGAGCGTGTTGCTATTTATGAACAACGTGCTAAGTTTGAGTTGACCACTCGTGAGCGAAATGGATGACCAAGTGAGTACGATGAATTAGAAAAAGTAAGTTTAGAGAAGAAGTATTGAAACAAGAATTAAATTCCTTACAAGAAAAACTTTCAAAACATTAAACAAAAACAAGAACTTCAAGAAAATGTGAAAATGCTTAAGCAAGAATTTAATGCAAAGGAATCAAAACTCTTGAGAGATTTTTGAATCTGAAAACTTTGAAAAACAAACTTGAAAACAAGTTGTACATACAAGGAAACACCATTCGATTGCTCACATGGTCACTAAACATCGAGTCTTAGCGATAAGCATAGCATTCCCTTGTTGAGGAACCAAATCCAGAGGTAATTAAAAGGCTAGAAATGCTCATAAGGTGCTTTATGATGGTAATGAAATCCTTAAGCCTAGGCGAAACCTAGTTGCGTTGAGTGCCTCGAGGAAGATAAGAAATCAAATGAAATCACTAGGGAAAAGATGAATAAGAAACAAAATGATCCCAAATGCAAAGAGAAAACATAATTATCACTCCTCATGATTACAAGAAGGAAAAGCTGGATTCCTTGAACAAGTTTAAGCCTCGAGACTTTGTTGACTCCGAACAAGTCTTACGGAAAAGGATTTAGATAAGCGAAGCGGAAAATATTGTTGAAACAAACCCTCCCTTTGGAAAATGCCTAGTAGTGATGTATCCTCCTAATACACCAATGCATCTTGTACCTAGAACAATTGCCACTAAAAGCAAGACATTAATTAGCCAATACGTTATATTTCAACTATTTGTTGATTTTGAGAAAACTTGCAAGAAAAGGATCACACCCACTGGTATAAGCGGAAGGAGAAAGGGTTTTGAACAAATGAAAGAATGTTATTTAAGCGAGGTCATGCCTTCTATTAACTTCTAAAAGATCACTTTGAGAGTCTTAAAAGGGATAAAGCGATATTAAGGGAATGGAAAGGAATTTGATGCAATGGTTGTTGAAGTTAGTGACTATGGCGTGCCTTTGAAATATAATGAGATTGAGAGAAAGAACTTGCATACATTAAATGAGAATCTTATTCTTGAATGTGTTGCTCAAGATGTGTTTTCATCGCTCAAATTGCTCTATTAATGCTTCCAAATTTCATGAACTATCATGTACTGAAAGTCTCCCATGATCGTGTCATTGAAATGGAAAAACTAATTCTAAACTAAGCGAGAAAATTGCGGATGATCGCGACAATTTAGTTAAACATTTTTCTAAACTAGAAGTTGAGCATTTTAATTTACAACTAAAATATCAACATCTTAAAGAAAATGTCAAAACTTCAAATGTCAAGACATCTTCGGATGCTCGAGTTTGATGCGAGTTTTCAAATTAACAAACGTGATGAGCAGATTCAAGCTCGGTGCAACACGATCGTAAAGTTGAAAGCCCAAATCGCTCAATTAAAGGGTCAAACAAACAATATGGCGAGCTCCCAAATGCCTCCTCCTTTAGATTCTCGAATTCTCAAGCGTTTCATCTACAAAACCTAGTAAATGCTTTACAAAAGGAAAGCGAAAGTTTTCTAGAAGAAAATGAAAAGGTTAACGTCATTTCAATGAGTTATTTGAATCAATTAAAGTCACTCGTAACAAAAACAACGAACAAATAGCTTCATTGCAAAAGGAAATTGAGAATCACGAAGAGTTAGGTAAAAGGAAAATGCCAATGACCAATGGGAGAATGGTGTATCAAAGGTTCACTCTTGTAATAAATATGCTTTATGCATGACATATGTCCCTCCTCATCTAAGAAACAACAAACTAGCTATTCAAACATATTTTCATCTCTTAAGGATTGCTTAGAATGCTGCGTGAGATTGTTGAAGAGGATAAGCTAGAGAAACCTCATGATAATGCAATTGGACATGCATGCTTATATGCCAAACGATCTCAAGAAATCTTAGAATGTTTGATCACAATATGCCCAAAGACATTAGGTGAGAGAGTTAACCCTTTGATTCCATGCTTGATGCCTAATGCCAAATATGATATGCACTCGATTCCCAATGTTTTGAATGTGAACCGTAGTGTACCCTTGTGTAGTTCGGGATTCTAGATCATCAATGCTAAGAAAGAGAACTCAAATATACATGTTGTCCTTCCCACATATGACAAACGATTTCAAATTTTCCATGCACATGTTGGGGGAGCATCTATATTAAACCTATGATTTGAAATGTGATCAACTTATCTCAATGTGCGGGTTCCCTCTAGTATATGCAAAACTCTCCTCAAACCTCGAGGCACATATTGAGGGGAGCAAATTTATGGAAACCTCATCCTTCCCGAAAATGCTCTATCTACTTGATTTGATGTGGGAAGTGATGTTGATATATTTTAGAAAATGGTAATCAAAGAAGTTAATTCTTCTCTTGCCTCCGTGCAAAACATTTTCAAATACTTGATGTACATGTTGGGGGGAGTTCTCGTTCTAAATATATCAAAACAATTTCGGTACAAAATGCTTTGATAATATATCATAAGTATACGAATTGATTTTCAAATGGTTTTCAATTGGTTCCATATGGCGATGAACAATACCAAAAGACCTACCAACTTTACTTTATGTATGGTGATATAAGGATGATAAGGTTAGGTTTTGTTCCCATGATCCGCCGAGCCGGAGGGATCTACCTAGGGACAATCCACTAGTTAGTGTAGAAGTCCTTAGGTATGATGATAACAGGAGAAAAGTGAGATATGGGAAGAGTGTGATCGAGGCCGAGCTAGTCTTGGAATAAACCCAACAAGGTTCTAGCTATGAAGTCTCGTAAGCCTTGAAGGGGTTGAAGAATTAAAAAGAATTGAATGAGAAAGGGTGAAAACAAATAGCCTCCATTTATTCAACCTTAGGCGTAAACCGGTTCACTTCATATACTCGATGGTAACATCGGTATTGAAGACAAGGCGTCATGGACCCGGTGGACGCATCGCACTTCAAGTTTCCAAACCACTCAAGTTCCTCTTAAAAGGACTTGTTTCATTCTCACGGGAACCGACATTATCTATCGACTTTCTCTAGAGATTGTTGATATTGAAGAAGGAGACCTCTCCCTAGTCTCCAAAGACAGGATCCAAATATGCACAAATTGAGTCTAGAGCCACGAGATCATCAATAAATCTCATTAGGACACTTTCAATGAAGACTCTGTTTCACACAATGTGGAAGAGAGATTATATCTTGAGTCCCACATTATCCTTGTGGTATTGCGGAACATCCGAGTGATGTGTTATCATATTCACAATGAAGATGGAAAGCCTTCGAGCCATCATCTAACAAGCTCTGGTAGGTGGCATGTCGGATCTATTATATAGATCAACCATGTGACAACCGAGCGAGAAACAATGGGGCGATTCAATCTCTTGAATCAATCACGGTTCGAGGATATGGATTGCGGATACCTTTGAAAAACCGGTCTTTGTGCTTAAAAACTCTTTTCTTTAGCACATCGACCGTACTCATTTTTCAAACCAAAAGGTGTTTTTATGATTGATAATTGATTTTCAATAAAACCTTCGTTGTATAGCAAAACAATTTCTATTGAGCAATACACGATTGTTTTCAAATCTCTTTTCATCAATCGGTGGACTTAAAATTATTGGTTCACTCACTCCGTGTTGTCTTCTTTGAGGCGTTCGGTTTGAGAACGGCTAGAACATTCGCGAAACCTGTCAAGGAAATTCTTGAATTATACGATCACAGGTAAGTACATGTCTTGATCAACGGGAACCGTGGGCAGTGTACCTCGATTCAACGAAAGTGATCAAAGACACTTTGTGCGATTTATTGCTAATTGTTGTATCTGGTACACCCGGCGTTGCGGTGATCGGAATGAAGCGGTCAATCCATAGCCGCATGCTCACTTAACACATTCATCTCAAAAGAAATCATGATTAGTGCATCAATGACTCGATATTTTCACTCCATGCTTCGCTTCATGCGCCAATATCATGAATCAACTAAAGCTTCCGCTACTCGATGTGAAGATATCATGATCCGAATGTGAGCATGTCGGTCCTAAAGTCACAACATCACATAATACCAACACCACAAAGGATGTCACGAGAGATTTTTGATAGTCGATGATCTCGAATGATGGCTCAAAATTATTATCACGTGGATCGAGAAAAGACCTCCACTTGGAGTAACCAAACATGCAATGTGATGAATCAATGACTACGAGCTTAGAAGCAAAGGACTACATCAAGAATGCAAGAACAATTTTTTTGTAATATCCATTTGTATTCAATGTAATTTTGGTACATGATTGAGGTGACCTCCCTGGGGAGATTGTTGGGAATTAGAAATTCGGTATTAAAGAGTCGGTCACCTCAGTATATGTAATCATTAGAAAGCTCGTAGTCGTAGTTCTTTTAAGTTAAGTAGTATTTAGTTAAGTAACACCGTGGAGGACGGACGGGTCTTTACCAGCTGTATGCCCGATCCACACCGATGTGGCGATTTATGTAAGACTATAAATACTCTACCTCCCAAGGTAGAGAGTTGGAGCTCATAATAATATCTTTCACTTTCTCTCACTAAGTTCCCTAAACCTCTAACTTTCTCTCTAGAATTCCATCTATATGCTACTTTGTGTTATGGTTTGATGTGTATGTGAAAAGTTATATCTTATAGTTGGTCATATCTCCTAGGCAATTGGCCTCTATCGCCATTCAAAACTACCAAACCAAGGGTGACTACCAAAGAACTATGCATGCATACACTTAGAAATAATTATACGGAGTAAAGGTAAACGTAAACAAAACAATTAAGGAATCATAACTAGGATAGCACCAAAGGGTGTAGCTTATAATAATCATGCAAATCAATTCAATATTCAAAGGTACGAAATACATGAATTGAAAGTAAAATAAATAATAAACGCTAAAGCTTATCGTAATGGTGTGACTTCTCCTTGGAAATAGCTCCGTATGCTTCCCTAGACCTCCTTGAGCTTTTTCCACATTCTAAGTGTTGTGTGTGGAATGGGATGCTTTGAAATCTTTGGAATTCGTGGGGTATTTATAGGCCGGTGCGGGTTTGGCGTAACTAATGAGGAGTTCGCCATAACCTTCTATTTCTTTGTAAATGCACTAGATGCGCTAGTTACGGCGTAACCTTATAAGTGGTTACCGTAGTCTTCAATAAACTCGGTTACGTTAAGTAAGTGATGCAGAGTTACTGGCGTAAGTATCGGTGGCGTGGAACCTCTTTTGACCTAATGGAGTTACGTCGTAACCTTTGGGAAGAGTTACAGTAACCTCTTTATAAGTTGGACTTGGGTCACGCAATAGTTACTACAGAATGTGAGAGATGAGTTCGCCGTAACTTCTTCAAAATAAGCATATTGTGATAAATCTTTAGTAATGTTTCCATTTCGCGTCTCTTTAGCTCCAATGCTCGTAATTTACGAAAGTGGAAAACAAGCGTAAATCCATATAAATGATATAAATAACGAGCATTATCGGGGGAAATTGACACTTAATATTCAGGACTCTTTGATGTTATCACCTATCTTGGAAAATGTTTTGCCATGAAAGATTTAGGAGAAGTTGCATATATTCTTGGAATCAAGATCTATCGAGACATATCTAAATTATTGATTGGTTTATGTCAAAGTGCTTACATTGAAAAATCTTGAAGAAATTTTGTATGGAGAATTCCAAGCGTGGAGCTATCTAATGCAAGAGGAGCCTAAGTTGAGTAAGTCACAATGTGTTGAGACACTGCTTTGTGAAAGAGCGCATGCAAAGAGTTCCTTATACTACGCTATAGGTTCTATTATGTATCTTTGTGAGATGTACTAAATCACGATGTTGCGTTTGCTCATAATGTAACAAGCCGATTTCAACAGAATCAAGGTGAACTTCCTTCGGATTTTTTTAAGAACATTCTTTAGTATTTACGCAATACTAAGGATATGTTTACGGTTTATTGAGGGAGACGGAACAAGAGCTCGGGTTTCTTGCTATCGATCTTGGATATCGATAGATCTTGACGACTTAAAATCTCATCTTGGGTATGTATTTGTTCTAAATAGAGGTGTTGTTGTTGGAAAAGCACAAAGTAAAGTATCTTTGCTACTTCATCTCTGAAGTTGAGTATATAGTCGCTTGTGATGCATCTAAAGAGGTTGTATGGATTAAATAAATTCATTTATGGGTTGAACATTGTTCCCACAATTGAAGAACCCATAAATATGTATTATGATAATATGGAGCCATTAATATAGCTAATGAAACCGAATCACTAAAGGTGCTAGACATTATCACGCTAAAGTTCATTATCTTGAGAGACCATTGAAATGGATGACGTGAAGATATTAAAGGTTCACACAGATGACCACCTAGTCGATCCATTTACGAAAGCTTAGGCGTATCCTAAGCATTCTAAATTGACTAGAGGTATAGGTTTAATACCATTAGTAGTGATAAGGATTTAAAGCGTACACTTTTAAGGGTCATTTAAGCCCTTAATCGCCCACTTTTATATCTCTATCGCTAATTTCGTTCCTTTTCACTTTTGGGTCTCTTGGAAGCAAAATCTTTGGAATGATGCATATTTGGACGAAAAGTAGTGAAAACATGAAGAAAATGGCTAAGTCAAGATCGAAGACACTCAAGTCTTTGAAACTAAAGGCGGCGTCCCAACCAAAGGCGGCCGTCGTCCTCTCTGATTTAATTAAAATACATCTGGCGGCTTAGTAAACTTTTTGCTAAAATACACTGCGTCCAGCTTTGAAGAGGAAGGGCGTCACCAAGACTTTTCATCTCGTGACGGCCCAGTTGAGAATCGAGATGGCGTCCCTTTGAAGTTCGACGGCCACAACCACAACGTGATGCCGTCCCAACGATAACTGGCAAGACGAAAACCCTAATGACGGCGATCGGCGTCCCACCTATAAGGCGGCATCGTCATAAGTGTAAATCTATATATATATATAATTCGATTTTCAATTATTAGAGAGGTAGACTTGTGGAATAAAAATCCTAAACGTTTGTAGTCCGACTTGGGCGGTATCTTAGGGTCCCAAACCCTATTTTACACATCAAGATAAGTGTTTTATTCCATTAGTATCATTATGCCTTCCATTGAATGTGTGTATGCTTGCTTGTTTAACATGTCCCATTAAATTTCTTATGTGTTTGCTTAGATCTACTGAAACCTAGTTGTTAATTATTGATTGGTTGTCTCTTATCTTAATTGTAAATGGCTTAGGAGTGCACTAGGCTATCGTTGTGTTTAAATGCTTGAGTAATCTTTGTGAACATTAGTTTATGAAACACTTAGCGGATTTCGTAGTCTAAACATCCAAAGATAACCTTTAGGTTAGTTTATGAAACATCTAAGCGGATTTCAGAGGCGATAACCTTAAGGTATTCTCAAAGAGTTAGGGCATAAGCATTCCCTACGACCTTAGAAAATGTAACGCGTTAAGAATAAGGGCGTGCACCAATAAAAGATAACTAGGAGTAATAGTATCTAGGTAAACACATTTTTAATCATCATCGAGCACACATCAAAAGACATAGCTACCGTAGTAATAGATAATTAGAATAGTAGAGTAATTGGTGAAGTACCACCCCAAATCTATTGCTCGAGATTTTACCTTAGCTTTCTAAAAATATATAAAAGATAAAAAAAAAGAATCATCCTCAACCCCAACCTTAGCGTAGTACACTTCTTGCTAGCATTCCTATTCCCTAGAGAATGATATCAATACCGAGGCTTACCCAATACTATACTACAACGATTAGGTTCATTTGCTAGGGTGTTGAAAAACTTGCTTGCGAAAGGAAGTTCCTTTGACCCCGAACAGCTACTTGTACGCGCATCAAGTTTTGGTGCGCTATGGGAATAGAATAGCTAGTTATATTTTTATCTCATTTAGGATCCCTTGCTTGATTCCTATCAAGTAAGATTTTTCTCATTTTTAGCTTCCTTGTAGTCTATCCCCCTTCTTCGTGACTTTGTTAGTAATCCCATCACTTTTTATCATAGAAGGTGATAACCCATCAAACAACAACCCACCACCAAATAATACACTTGTAGTCAAACCACAATCACTTGACCAACACCCCTCTAACCATCGTCGCAACCGATATGTTAGTAGAAAAAACGATCTTCAAGATTTGCATAGGGTATTTGAAAGTACAATAAGGGACGCTGTTGAAAAAGCGGTTAGCGCCTCGATTGTTGGCTCCATGATTAGCAATAGTTCGGGTAATGATTTAGTAAATGAAAATGTGAATGAGGAAAATAGTTCCTACTTCAATATTTACCCCACTAAAGAAGAAGTTGCTTATCACCAATACATAATCGACAATCCTCGATCACCCATCATTAGGATATGCACAAAGATTAGGAGAGGAAATCCTTGGAACATCAAGATCCCTTGTATGATTGGATATAGGAATGTCGAGCATGCCTACATAGATACGGACTCTCCCATTAATGTGATGTCATCAGCTGTTTACAATGACATAATGAATAAATGACTTAAGATTAGGAAAGACCATAAGTATCCTGGTGGGGTTTGCAATTTTATAAGAGTCAAGGATGTACACGTCTTTATAGGAAACTTCACCTACTTAGTTGATTTTATGGTCCTAGAAGACATAGGGTGTGTCATTGACTATAGCTTGTCCCAAGTTATGTTAGGAAAACCGTTTGTTGAAAAGTCTAAACTAAGCTATAACAAATCCAAAGGAATGGTTAGATTTGTAGAAGGGACAATGAAATTACATATAGAATGCCTTAGAAGATGAGCGGATATGGCCCCTTATCCCTTTATGAACGAGACAACGTTAGAGCTTTTGAGGAAAAGAGCGAAGAAGATGTTGAAAAAGGCTTGAACTTTATGTGGGAGAAAAGGAGGCTTTCTATAAGGATTGTTAGACCCTTGGACCTAGGTATAGACTAGATGAGAATTTTGTCAATATGATAAAGTTTTCATTGAGGATGAAAAAGCGAGACAACGTAGGAGCACGATTTGAGTCTAGCTACAAGACTCATAAATAAAGAAAAGTGCTTCGTGGGGCAACCCATGCTTAATTGTTTGCTTGTTTGTGTGTCATATATCTTTTCATTGTTGTTTATTCTCATGTTTGAAGTTGTGAAAATGCTTTATTTGGTATTTAACCTCGTCTTAATTACATACTCCTCCGTCCCCTAAATAAATGTCCATTGTTGACTTTTAAAGTCTTATTTCTTCAACTTTGACTTTAAATTATTACATTTGTGTTATGTAATACTTGATGAAAATTATACCAATGGAAATAAATTTAAACCCAATTCATGCATATATTTTGCATCAAGTATTATATAACACAAATACAATAATTTAAGGTCAAAGTTATAAAAGAAAGACTTTAAAAGTTAATAGTGGACACTTATTTAGGGACAGAGGGAGTATAAAGGTATTTTACAAAAGGATAAGTGCAGGGAAGATTACACACGTTTTTAAAAGAACGTGAACATGAGAATTACAATTAATGAAATTGATATATATGTGTGTTTGTTAGAGTCAAATGCTTGTATCGAGTCATAATGGATGTTTTGCAGGAATTTTTCCAGTTCTAAAGATGTAATTTTTGAACTTTTCCAGAAAACACAACAGACCGGGCTGTCGGGACAACTGACGACATCGAGATTAGAACACGACGACGTCGGACGAAAGTAATAGCTTACAATATTTTCTCGTTTTCTGTGCTTCTTATACATTTTTGGAAATTCTCAGGTCTTAATTTTCCAGAAAATCTACAAATATCCATTCCACAAGCATTATATCTTAGTTTAGTCGTGTCATATATAGTTTTACCGCCAATTTGACACGAAGGTTTCGTTTATTTTCTTAAAGTGTGCAGGTTATATTTGGCAAGAAGAAAACACTCAACATTGGATGGAGCTTATCACGTATACATTCTTCTTGGGAAAGAATTTAACCACTACTTCACACGAATCCTACCGAGCTAATCAAGGGAGTACTAGCTTCTTTCTCTTTTACTTACCTTCCTTTATCATAACTTTGATACTTTCGGGGAACATTGGGGACAATGTTCAGTTTAAGTGTAGGGAGGGAGAATAAAATGGGAACTTAAAAACTATGCTTATCCATGAATATTTGTCTTGTCCTAGTTCATTTGTGTAATAAGCTATGAGAAATATTTGTTAGGGAAATTTTAGCACCAAATTTAAATTTTTTTATGACATGTACGAGCAAAAACTTTAGTCTTAATAAAGCGTCTCATGGATAAGAGTTATATGACTAGCACAAAAACCGTTTACCACTCAAATTCCACCCCAAAAATGTGAGGTTCGCCCCTAGATCTTTAAGAATAAAGCATTCACTTTTAATGCTTAGAGAGTGTACCGGTAGTATAATAGATTCTAGAACTTGTTTTATGATGCATCCCGAGATCGCTAGTGAGACTACACTTGTGTAGTTAGGAATAACTAAATGATAAGAGGCATTAGGATAACCCTTGTTTGAAACCCGTATTATAATTACTTCTTCCACATCATTCGAGTAATTACCCCACAGCCTTGCGATGTACTCATCTTTAGTACACGATACCCCTAGTTAACCCCTCAGAGCCGATCCTTTTCGCGGTTTTCACGATGTTTCGGTTTTCCGGAATATCAATGAAGAGCATTGTTTACAATCCACCCCCAAATGTACACCCAAATCGCCTTAGCCTACCTTGTATGCACTCACCTTTAGTGCATTATTGTTATCATACTAAACCCTTAGTTCAATTATCTAGTTCTTGCATGGTTGCTAAGTCAAGTCATATCTTTGTACAGTTTTGGGATGATTGGGAATCATGGGTAAAGTAAAATTTTATGGAGGACGGAAGGAGCGTCAAATTGAAATTCCCCTTATTTACGTAATTAAATACTCCAAGTGTTTTATTTTTTCAAATCGGGTCAAATTAGTGTTAGAGTAATAAAATTCAAGTGTAGGGATGCTCTTATAAATACCTTATATTTTGATGTTATCTTAGAGGATGGTAGAGTAAAAGTGTATGCAAAAAAAAAAAAAAAAGAAAAAAAAAAAAGAAAAAAACATACGGGCTACCATCCTACATCTATCTTTATGTTTATGTTTTTCAAATTTATGTATGTTCGTTTCAAGTTATCTAGAGTTTAGTGAGTCGAGTCTTGGCTTAGCAACGCCATTATTTTTATACTTGTAACATAAGATTTTTGACTTGCCACTACTAAATCGCCTATCCAACCAAACCCTTTCTTTCCCTACCGTAAGCCTAACGTTACAACCCTTTTTAAAGACCTCTTAGATAGTTGTTCCTAGGTGCTTACGCCAAAGCGATGGAGGTTTGATCTAGTCTCAAGCCTATGGTAATCTATGTACTATGACCAAGTAATGAGTATTTATCTTCCATTTCCATTTACTATATTTCATATACACCCGAGAGATGAGAGAATCCAAACACCGCTTGTGAGGTGCTAGTTTATAATTTTCGTACTTGTTATGACTATTCGACGGTGCTTTACTTGTTGTGAATTATGTTAAACCAATGCTTTATGCCCCTAACTTATAAATTGATTGGTAAAAGCACATTTGCATGAGGACAAGCAAATACCAAGTATAAGGATATTTGATAAGGATTTAAACGTACACTTTTAAGGGGTCATTTAAGCCCTTAATCGCCCACTTTATATCCGTTATCGCTAATTTCGTTCCTTTTCACTTTTAGGTCTCTTGGAAGCAAAATGCTTGAATGATGCATATTTGGACGAAAAGAGTGAAAACATGAAGAAAATGGCTAAGTCAAGATCGAAGACACTCAAGTCCGGCCCGAATCGACGGCGCCCTAACCAAAGCACACGCCTTCCTCTCTACGGATTTAATTAAAATACACTTGACGGCTCATTAGACTTTTGCTAAAATACACTTAACGCGCCAAGCTTTGAAGAGAAGGCGTCACTAAGACTTTTCATCTCGGACGGCCCAGATCCGTAATCGCACAGCGCCCCCGTCAAGTTCGATAAGTTATGGAAATTAGAATGCATCCTTTAGTTATGATTCGGACTTTAGTTGTTTCGTTATGATATAGTGTTATCCTTGGAATCCAACCTGGTCTTTTAGGGTGTGAATTTTGAACTTATGAAATCGTTATTCTTGCCTTCGTAATGATACCACCAAGACGAAACTCGCTTAGAACAACCGAGCAGCCCCGTCTTGTGGTTAACCTTGTAAAATCAAGGTCGTCGTCCGACCTCGACTACTCCACTGTTGATAATCGAATCGATAACCCAATTTGTAGAGAACCTGAATATGAATGACCGTGCTGAGAATGGTCCTGTTCCACAAAACCCTCCGCCTTTGAACCCAGCCCATATCGACCAGCTTGTGACGTAGCGTGTAGGTGAACTGCTAGTGATTGGTGCAAAACCGTCAAGTTTTCTCACGCAGGCTAGCCACTTGTGAATGACCAGCCGTAAGGAACTTAAAACGACTCAAACACCAATTGCAATTTAGATCGGGAGAATACGTGGATTCCGGGTCGTTAAGTCCCACGGAGGATGACCGGTGTTTAACACAATCGATGTCGAATGATCACTAAGGATAGTGATCGTAAGGATTTTGTGTTATTTAAAACTAAAGGGGCTTAAATGCAAATTAAAGGAAATTAAAAGATTAACTATATTAAATAAACGCTATCACTAATTTTAAAGCGATGTTTTTGATTTTATGTTTTATAAAACTTAATTAAAAACTACGTGACGACAAATAAAAGCGTGAAACTTACACAATATTAATCCTAAAAATATGAAAATGATATTTTACAAACCTAATGATATAAGAAAATTTTAAGAAAAAGAAAATTATTTTTATAACTATTTATCTAATTATTATTAATTAAAACTATTTTAACTAATTAATAATAACCTAAATTACAAGAAAATAGGAAATAAAGCTAGAAAATAAAATTATGACTTGGAAAAATCTAAAATAACAAAAATAATTTTCAAAACTATTTTATATTTTTCCGATTATTTTCTATTTTTATGAATTTTAAACTATTAAAAACTAATTAAATTACTAAAAATTACAAAATAAACTATGAAAATCTGGAAAATTATTTTTTTACTTTTTATATTTATCTAAACCTAAGAAAAATGAAAAATTAATTTTTGAACTTTTTCGATTTAATTGTATTAAAAGCTATTTAAAATTACCTAAAAGCTGTTTTTAATTAAGAAAATAGCAAACTGTTATGAAAATTATGAAAATTTCAGGAAAACTCTAAAATAATATTATGAATCTAAGAAAAATAGAAAAACATGGTGTTGTGTGGAAGAAAATGAAAGCGCTATGTAAGTGCTTATGAAATAAGCACTTTGAATAAGCCAAATGATAATCACAAGCTATCAAGCTGAAACGAAGCATTAATATGCTAAAACTACTAAAATGAAGCAAGAAACAATAATCCTTAACCTCTGGATTAGACAATGCTATGATCTTGATGATTTGAGCTTATTTTGGCAAGCAGTTTTGAGTGCTACTTTGGGCTTAAGCACTTGCTTATTAATAAGTCGTAAATGAAAACCACAGGTTGGAACTTAAACTAGACATGGTTGGCAACCTTCAAACCAAAAATGAGACCAAGGCAAGCTCTATTGAGCTTGGGACAAGGACCTGCAAGAATGGATAAAAGCTCACTCGATCGAGCTTGTGAGCAGGCATATAAGCCCGCTTGATGAGCTTATTTGAGGGCTTAAGAAAATTACTAAAATTCTACTAAAATAACAATAAGAAAGTAGACTGTTGAACTTTAAAACCCTAAGTTTCACTTGATATGACCCAAGAATGAGCCCAAGAAAAATCCTTCTAGTTGGCCAAAAAGCGGTTTTTCAATATTTTGACTTTTGACAAGTTATGAGATAGTTGACTTTTATGAGATTTAAAGCTAATTTGTGGACTTATTATGAAGTATTATGATGTAATAGAACTAATGAAAGCTAGGTTTATGAATTTTGAACACAAAACAAAACTTTACTAATCCAAAATCACAATGATTAAGGACGGTGAGATGATTTATATGATGATTGACTTTAATGAGTAGCAGCACAAGATATAGACTTGAATGAGTATACTAGTACTTGAGGCATGAACCCAGAAGTCTACCACTGAGCTAGCCTCTAAGTCGGTTTAAGTATCAATGCCAAACACACTTTTATTAACATTTTGTAATTAAAGCGATCTAATCTCTACTCTAGCTAATATTCTTGATCAAACTAAGTTAAACTAACTTAATTAATACTAGTTGAGCAGGTTTTAACAGATTACAACTACAAATACATCATATGCAATGAGACCTTGAAATCACTTACAAATGGGTCTTTAGCCACGGTGGCTTGGCCCGAACCAATGAACTACCACCTATTCTAAACCAAACACACCGCTTCTAAATCACCCCAAATCCATGTTCGCATCAATCAAATTCCATTTCAACTGCTTGAACCAAATTTTCTTCCTGTTGACTTTTATTGACCATACAACCAATATGCTTAAAGCTCGAATTTCAAGCTTACAATAAGCTATTTCAAGCTCAAATAAACTTGTTTGGACTTAAAATTAAGCTATTTGAAGCTTGAATTCAAGATTTTGAATCTAATATTTGAAATAGTAAAATGCAAACTTGAAATGTAAATGAAAACTTGAATTAATACTTGATAGCGAGTTACAATGATCAAAAGGTTTAGTCTTAATACAATGCAACTTGATATTACAGACTTGTGAACTTAATTAAAACATTTTAATAAAAACGACATACAAAAATTTAAAAACTAAGTACTACTTCTTCTCTGCACTCCTCTCTCTTTTATGCTCCAAATCACTTCCACGTGGCCTTCGAGAGAATCCCACCACTTTTCCCGCCAATGGTTGAGTTTGAGCAATTTGGCCACTTTTATCAATTTGGCGGAAAAGATAGATTTGTTGTAGGGTCTGAATTTGGCTAGTAGGGGTGGCATTTATGTGGGGGGTTTGTGATGATGAGGAGGTGGTGGAAAGGTGAGGTGATGGGAGGAGGTGATGCAAGTTTGGTTGTAGAGCAAGTGGGAAGAAAACAGTGGGGCGGGCAAAGTGCGAGTTTGACTTTTGTGTTTGATTGGGGTTCAAAAAGGCTAATGATGGGGTCACAATGGGTAATATGGCGGGGTCTAAAAGGTTTTGACAAGTCTTAGGTTTATAACTGACAAGGACTAACATTGCAAACCGCCAAATTAGAGGACCAAACTGTAATTTTCCAAACTTGTTACAAGGGACCAATTTTGACAAGTTCCAATAGTACAAGGACTAGATTTGACAATTTCAATTTTCAAAGGACCAAACTTGACATTTTGAAAGTTGAGGACCTTTTTCGCCATTTAACAAAGATTTATTCAAGGACCATTTTGACAATTTAGAATATTTCGGGACCTTGAATAACATTTTCTTTATTTTGTTTTACCGAGGACCTGCTTTTTGACAACTTTTGAAACTTGGGGACTAAAGCGCCAATTATGCAAATTTGATACGTTTTCACCGATTTTGATATTTTGCATTTAAAACACATAAAACACTTATTTGTGATATTTTATCATTTGATGTATTTCGAGTGTTTTCGGATGTTTTTGCAATCTAATTTGTACAAAATGATGAGTATTTACACACTCATCAATCCCACACTAAGATATTGCTAGTCCCTAGCAATGTTTTAAGAAAAATTAATGGATTTCATCTCTTTACCAAAAGCCATTACTTCGGAGTAGCCAAATGTTTCAGTTCAAGTAAGAACCTTGGTACACCGATAACCAAATGATTTTGAGCAAATCACCGACTTCAACGGGTTTGATTTGTCTTTACGAAGCCGTTTGCTACGGACTAGCCAACTCTTAGATAAAATATCTTTGGTGAGTCGATTACCAATTATGGTTTTCCAAGCGCCTTTACCACAAGCCATAAACTTGCGGGCTAGCCAACTCTTCACTTTTAAGGATATGGTGGTGAATACCATACAATTTTGGGCAAATTGCAAGCCGTCAACGGTTTGAGATATCTTTACCAAGAGCCGTTTGCTCTGGATTAGCCAATCCTTTTGTTTATTAGACAAGGTGGATGATAACCATAAGATGAGTAAGTGCAAAACACTTACTCCAAAAAAAATTTTGGCCAAAATGGGGGAATTAGGCGGTATAATTACATGATAAAATTCGTGAGAATTCCCCACACTTAGAAATGAATATTGCCCTCAATATTCAAAGTACCGCGGTTATGCGAAACATAGAACGTAAAAGGGAAATACTAAGGCCATTATTTAGCAAGGATTTTTTTTTTTTTTTTTTTTTTTTTTTGAAACTCTATATATACACAACATGTGGGCAACTCCCCACACTAGGGTGGTAGAAAGTAGAAAGAAGAAGCTAAACTGTCAAGTTTTGTCACACAAGCTAGCCACTTGTGAATGGCTAACCAGAACAAACTTCAGACGATTTCGAAATATGGGTGAAAACCCATATGGCATGCTCTTGTTTTTGATTCCGAGTCGCTAGCTTGACTCGATCCCGCATTCATTGGTTCATGGGGAAAGTTTGTAGATCCGGGACAACCACGGGGGAATGTCCTCTCCAAAGTAATGCTTCAACCGATGACCATTCACTTTAAAGTTTGGACCATCGGGTTGAGATAACTCAATGGTGCCATAAGGATAAACCTTAGTGATAGTGAATGGTCCGGACCGGTAGGATTTAAGCTTTCCAGAAAATCTTCAATCTTGAATTGAAAAGAAGGACTCGATCACCAACGTTGAAAACGCGGTTCTTGATTTTAGAGTCATGAATCTTCTTTGTCTTATCTTTATAGATCAAAGAGTTCTCGTATGCTTGATCACGGAGTTCATTTAATTCATTCATTTGAACTTTCCGGTGATCACCACCGTCTGAATATCGAAGTTGGCATGCTTCAAGGCCCAAGATGCCTTGTGCTCTAGCTCAACCGGCGGATGACACGCCTTCCGTATACAAGCTTGTATGGAGTACACCCGATGGGTGTTTTATAAAGTTGTCACGGAAGGCCCAGTCGTCATCTAGCTTATCCGACCAAGAGGCACGGTTTTCGCCAACCGTCCTCTCAAGAATTCTTTAATCCCCGGTTGAAACTTCCACTTGCCCACTAGTTTGGGGTGATACGCAGAGAGAGACGGTGAGTTACACCATACTTTTGCATGACTCTTCAAATTGGTCATTGCAAAATGCGTACCACGATCACCGATTATGGCTCGTGGAGTTCCAAACCTAGCAAATAGGATTTCAAGAATTTCACAACAACTCGGGCATCGTTGGTATGCAAAGCCTTAGCTTCAACCCATTTTGACAAGTAGTCAACGCCACGAGTATGTACTTATTACCGAGAAGAAGGAAATGGCCCATAAAGTCAATGCCCCGGATGTCAAAAATCTCACACACTTGAATGGCGTTTTGTGGCATTTCATTCCTTTATGAGATATTCCGTGACGTTGACAAGCGTCACGAGCTTTGAAAAATTCGTGGGCATCCTTATAGATAGTGGGCCAATAAAACCGGAATCAAACACCTTCTTGGCGGTGTAGTTGGGGCTATGATGTCCCCAAGAGGTCCGAATGGCAAGCCTTGAGAATGTCAATAGCTTCGACCATACACACATCGCTCGATGACTTGATCCGCGCAAATTTTAAACAAGTAGGGGTCGTCCCGTAAGTAATGTTTAACATCTTTGAAGAATTTGTTCTTCCGTTGGGACGACATCCCTTTCACTATGAAGTTACCCGCATGGTAATTTGCAAAGTCAACAAACCATGGGGTAGTAGAGTCTCCACGAAAAGAAACCGCATTGAGTGTTTCGAGAGGAAATGTTTCATTTATTTCCTTTTCTCGAACACATCTTGGTGAGGGTTTTCTAATCAGGACAGATGATCGTGACTAGGTTCTCGGCTCCTTTTTATCACGTATAATGATATCAAATTCGGAGGAGGAGAACCCAACGAACAATCTCGGCTTTGCATCTTGTTTTGCAAAGAGATATTTGAGAGCCGAGTGATCCGTATACACCACGCATTTGGTCAAGATGAGGTATGGCGAAATTTCTCAAACGCATACACCACAACTAATAGTTCTTTTCTTTAGTGGTGTAATGGGTGCGAGCTTGATCATAGTTTTGCTTGCGTAGTGGATAGGTGAAAATGCTTGGTTTTCGTTGCCCCAAGACCTGCACCGATAGCAAAATCACTTGCATCGCACATGAGCTCAAAGGGTAAATCCGATCGGGGCAACTAGAATGGGTGCTTCCGTAAGCTTTTTCTTTAGTGTTTCAAAAGCTTCGATGCACTCGGAGAGAAGATAAAAGAGCTTCTTTTTCAAGAAGATGGGTCATAGGCGAGCGATTTTAGAAAAATCTTGAATGAATCACGATAAAACCGGCATGACCTAGAAAACTCCTAATACCTTTGGCGGTAGTAGGATGAGGCGGTTTAGCAATAACATCGACTTTTGCTCTATCTACCTCAATCCGTTTTTGGAAATCTTATGGCCAAGGACTATGCCTTCTTTGACCATAAAGTGACTCTTCTCCCAATTTAGACATAGATTGGTGTCTTCACACCTTTTAGCATTTTGTCTAAATGGGAGAGACATGTCTGAAATGAGTCCCCAATGGTGAAGTCATCCATAAACACCTCCATTGTTTCCCGATCATGTCGTGGAATATGGCCATCATACATCGTTGGAGCGTGCCGGGAGCATTACATAAGCCAAAAGGCATACGTTTGTAGGCAAAAGTTCCGTATGGGCGGTGAATGTGGTCTTCTCTTGATCCCGTGGATCAATGGGGATCTGAAAGTAACCCGAGAAACCATCAAGGAAACAATAGTACTCATTTCTGCTAATCTCTCAAGCATCGGTCCATGAAGGGTAGAGGAAAATGGTCTTTACGGTGGCGTCATTCAACTTACGATAGTCAATACACACGCCATCCCGTAACCAATCGAGTTGGAATTAACTCGTTTTCTTCATTCGTGACAACAGTTATGCCACCCTTTTAGGAACACAATGAATCGGGCTAACCCAAGGACTATCTCGAGATTGGGTAAATCAATCCGCATCAAGAAGTTTGATAACCTCTGTTTGATAACATCATGGATTTTGGATTTACTCTTCTCGATGTTGAGCTATTTGGTTTGAAGTCATCCTCCATTAAGATTTTGTGAGTACAAAATTCGGGGTTGATACCCTTAATGTCGGAGAGTTTCAAGCAATTGCTTGCTTGTGTGACTTCAAGACCTTTATGAGAGCGACTTTTCATCTTTACTCAAATCTCGAGCAATAATGACAGCAATTTATCATCGCCTTCAAGAAATGCATACTCGAGATGAGGCGGTAAGTCCTTAAGTTCGACTTGAAATTCTTGATTTTCTCAACCGACTTGACTTCCTTGTTATGAAGGTTGGCGGGAGGAGTGGAGGAGAAGTGTCTTGATTTAACAACTTCTCAAGAGTAAGAATATCTCCTCCGGATTAATCTCATGGTGATTAATCTCTTCGGAATTGCATCACTAGTGTGGGGGTTGATGAATGATCATCTTTAAGCATTTTCTCAATGAGAAGTATGTCCCCTCGATGTCAATTGGGCGTGATCAATTTCCCATGGAACAAAATCACTAGCCAAGTATGCTTCAATCTCTTCCAAGATGAAGTCGCCTCAAACGGAGTGAGAGAAGGAGTAGAATTGGCTATGATAGGTTGAGAAGATGTGGTGATCCCACTCACGTAATTATGAGAATAACCAAGAACTTCTTGAGTACTCTTGAAGCAACATCAATGATATCTATTCGGTTAACCGACTCGTAATCATAGTTTGCGGAGTACCTCGAAGTTTGATCAAGGTTAAAGGTGACGACTTCATTACCAACACGTAATGTGATTTCTTGCTCAAATACATCAATGAGAGCACGGCCCGTTCTCGTGAATCCTCTTCCAACAATGAGAGGAACCCGTGGATCAACATCGAAATCAACAACTACAAAGTCGGTGGAAAATGGAACTTTCCTACTTTCAAATCGTCCTCGGCAATTCCAAGAGGACGGGATATTGTACGATCTCGCAAGCTCGAGAGTCATGCATGTAGGAGTAAGGTCCGGAAGAAAGTTTCTTCCATCTTGAATGAGGCATCGGGTTTATGCTTGCACCAAGATCGGCTAAGGCAAAGCATTCAACCATTCTGAAATACACAAGGTAAGAGGAACTTTCCGGGATCTCCAAGCTTCTCGGAAGCTTCTTCAAGATAACCGCAGAGCGAGTTCTCGTTCGAAGGAGTTTTAGCCATTTCAAACGACTTTTCCTTGTTGCTTAACATGTGTTTGAGAGTTGATGAAAACTTGGGCATCAACATGATAGCATCCGAAGCTTATGTCAAAATGAAGTTCTTGGAAAATTTGAAAGAATTTTTCCATTTGTTGACTAGCTTTCTCATGAGCTTTGCTCATGTAAGCGTGATGGGTAAGGAATAGAAGATTTGGATTTGTTATTTTCAATGGGAGCTACAGAGGTTCAAAACAACTCTGGATTGGATTTTGGTTTCGGACAACCCGAGGATGGACATTGTTGGTACTTCCGTTATTAGTAGGAAGTTCCTTGTCCTTTGTCGCCTCGGGTTCACTTTTCACTACCTTCGGGAGAGAAGAAGAAGAGGTAGTAGGAATAGCGGGTCCATCATACGAAACACCACTTACGGTTGTGATCGCCTTTGCATCGCCCCTCGGATTAGCGATCGTGTTGCTAGGTAAAGTACACGAGCCCGAGGGTCGATCATTTAAAGACTTCTTTAATTCGTGATCGTGACCAACAACTGTTTGTCTCCTCTTGAGTCTTCATGAATTGCTTTAAAAGCTCATCGGACATTGATACGGGAGGAGGTGGAGGGATAATTTGAGGCCGTATGTTCGGTTATAGCGAATTCCCTTGATTAGGGTTCATATTTCCACGAAATTGATTCCCTCGATTGTAAGTGTTTTGATTAAGATTTCCTTGATGTTGGAAACCTTGATTGGGTCCGAATAGAAATTACCTTGGTTTTGATAACCTTGGTTCATTCTTGGTTGGTTCGGATTCGGTTAGGATTACAGTTGAAACCGGTGGTGCCGATAAGTGTTAGCTCGGTAATTTGGTTCATTTTGAGGACGGTATTGATTACCTCCTTGATTTGAAGTACCGGCTATAGCATTAGCTTCAAACGGACTACCATTGGTGGCGATCAGTTGTAGTATGCATGAGGACCACCACAAGTAACACAAACTTCAACTTTCTTCACTTCACCATATGATGGTGCTTGTGTGAAAGTGACTTTCTTTAGTTAGCAAGAACCAAAGCTCTGAACAATATCCGTGAGTTTGTCAATCTTAGCATCGGTGCTAGATGTACTCACGGGAGATGAAATAGAAGGTCCAAGATTAGGGCAATCGATATGTCTTTGTGCGGAAAGGACGGACACGGGACTTGTTTTCAATGATTTGCAAGGCTTCTTTGTGGTCTTGCTCAAGAAATTACCTCGCGGAGGCATTCAAAGAGTCTTGATTAGTCCGGTTTAGACCATTGTAGAAAGTATCCATTTGCATTAACTCGGTAAAACCATGATGCGGACACTTACGAGCAATTCTTTGTAACGATCCCATGCCTCCCGAATGATTCATCAAATCTACGAGAGAATTTCATTATCTCATTCTTAAGACTTGTAGTTCGGGATGGAGGATAGAATTCGTTCACAAACTTTGTGACAAGATCTTCTCATGTCTCAATGGAGCGAGGGGTTGTTTCTCAAGCCAATTCCGGCTTGTCCTCAGAGAAAATGGGAAGAAGAAGCTTGATAGCTTCATGGGACATTCTTGTATTTGATGGTAGATGCAATCTTATTAAATCATCGAATGTGTGCATGAGGATCATCCCGCTCAAAACCATAGAATTGGCTTTGGGTTACAGTTAAGTAACCCGGTTTTGAGCTCAAAAGTATCGCCCACGATGGTGGGACAACAATGGCATCTCTGTAAACCTCGATGGGTGCTTGGAGAAGCTCATTCATCGGCTTGTCTTCCGCCATTACGGCGGTGGTGGTGGTGGTAGACGTTCCTCGATCACGGTGAAGGAGCGAGCGTCCTTCACGTCTCACGAGGAATCTTTCCAAGTTCGAAAGTGGACTTGTAGAACTGGAAGAACAGAGCGCATGCACTAAGTATAAAAATTTTCAAAATAAATGCGAGGCAAAACGACAAGTGAACTTAACCAATAATCACAAATGAAATGGCTTTATGAAAAAGGTACACCAAATCACAAGGACACAAAGGCAAGTTTTAAATCGATGTTCGGGAACTTATTATGGTCACACCCAGTTAGTAGGTGTCTTGCCTTGATTTGCGGTGGTTGATTTTTATGTATATTAAGTACCACCGAAAAGACGTAGGTATAGATTTGTCTTGATGGGTTTAAAACTTTTGGACAATATTTTTGGTATCGTCTCGTTTAACCAAATTGTATTTCTTTAAGAATCACCTTAAAAGAAACACAAGCTAGAAAACGTTACGATTGTTTTGTTGTTTTGTATTTTGTTTGGTGTTTTAACACTTTAGGAAAAGTGTTAATGAACTTTTTGATTTTGTTATAACTTTACAAAAACTTTTACAAAGCTGTGGTATATGTGCAAGTACGGGTCGAAAATGTTTAGAACACGCTTCTGACCTCCCGTGGCGCTAAAATTTGATTGGTGCAAAACCGTCAAGTTTTCTCACGCAGCTAGCCACTTGTGAATGACCAGCCGTAAGGAACTTAAAACAGACTCAAACACCAATTGCAATTTAGATCGGGAGAATACGGTGGATTCCGGGTCGTTAAGTCCCACGGAGGATGACCGGTGTTTAACACAATCGATGTCGAATGATCACTAAGGATAGTGATCGGTAAGGATTTTGAGTTATTTAAAAACTAAAGGGCTTAAATGCAAATTAAAGGAAATTAAAAGATTAACTATATTAAATAAACGCTATCACTAATTTTAAAGCGATGTTTTGATTTTATGTTTTATAAAACTTAATTTAAAACTACGTGACGTCTGAAATAAAAGCGTGAAACTTACACAATATTAATCCTAAAAATATGAAAATGATATTTTACAAACCTAATGATATAAGAAAATTTTAAGAAAAAGAAAATTATTTTTATAACTATTTATCTAATTATTATTAATTAAAAACTATTTTAACTAATTAATAATAACCTAAATTACAAGAAAATAGGCAATAAAGCTAGAAAAATAAAATTATGACTTGGAAAAATCTAAAATAACAAAAAGAATTTTCAAAACTATTTTTATATTTTTCGGTTATTTTCTATTTTTATGAATTTTAAACTATTAAAACTAATTAAATTACTAAAATTACAAAATAAACTATGAAAAATCTGGAAAATTACTTTTTTACTTTTTATATTTATCTAAACCTAAGAAAAATGAAAAATTAATTGTTTGAACTTTTCTCGATTTAATTGTATTAAAAGCTATTTAAAATTACCTAAAAGCTGCTTTTAATTAAGAAAAATAGCAACCGTTATGAAAATTATGAAAATTTCGGAAAAGTCTAAAATAATATTATGAATCTAAGAAAATGGAAAAACATGGTGTTGTTTGGAAGAAAATGAAAGCGCTATTGTAAGTGCTTATGAATAAGCACTTTGAATAAGCCAAATGATAATCACAAGCTATCAAATGAAAGCGAAGCATTAATATGCTAAAACTACTAAAATGAAGCAAGAAACAATAATCCTTAACCTCTGGATTAGAAAATGCTATGATCTTGATGATTTGAGCTTAGTGCAAGGCAGTTTTGAGTGTGCTACTTTGGGCTTAAGCACTTGCTTATTAATAAGTCGTAAATGAAAACCACAGGTTGGAACTTAAACTAGACCTGGTTGGCAACCTTCAAACCAAAAATGAGACCAAGGCAAGCTCTATTGAGCTTGGGACAAGGACCTGAAGAGCGGATAAAAGCTCGAGCTTGTGATCGAGCATATGATGAGCTGATGAGCTGTTGAGGGCTTAAGAAAATTACTAAAATTCTAATAAAATAACAATAAGAAAGTAGACACATTGAACTTTAAAACCCTAAGTTTCACTTGATATGACCCAAGAATGAGCCCAAGAAAAATCCTTCTAGTTGGCCAAAAAGCTGGCTTTTCAATATTTTGACTTTTGACAAGTTATGAGATAGTTGACTTTTATGAGATTTAAAGCTAATTTGTGGACTTATTATGAAGTGTTATGATGTAATAGAACTAATGAAAGCTAGGTTTATGAATTTTGAACACAAAACAAAACTTTACTAATCCAAAATCACAACAGTTAAAGACAGTGAGACAGATTTATATGATGATTGACTTTTATGAGTAGCAGGCACAAGATTATGACTACAATGAGTATAATAGTACTTAACAGGCATGAACCAACAGAAGTCTACCACTGAGCTAGCCTCTAAGTCAGTTTAAGTATCAATGCCAAACACACTTTTATTAACTGTTTTGTAATTAAAACTGATCTAATCTCTACTCTAGCTAATATTACTGATCAAACTAAGTTAAACTAACTTAATTAATACTAGTTGAACAGGTTTTAACAGATTACAACTACAAATACATCATATGCAATGAGACCTTGGAAATCACTTACAAATGGGTCTTTAGCCACAGTGGCTTGAAACTGAACCAATGAACTACCACCTATTCTAAACCAAACACACTGCTTCTAAATCACCCCAAATCCATGTCTGCATCAATCCCATTCCATTCCCAACCTGTTTGAACCAAATTGGCTGCACAGTTGACTTTCTTTGACCATACACCAAATGTGCTTAAAACTGAATTTCAAGCTTACAATAAGCTATGTTAAGCTCAAATAAACTTGTTTACACTTAAAATTAAGCTGTTGTAAGTTTGAATTCAAGACTTTGAATCTAATATTTGAAACGAAGAAATGCAAACTTGAAATATAAATGAAAACTTGAATTAAGCTTTGAACCGAGTTACAATGATCAAAAGGTTTAGTCTTAATACAATTAAACTTGATATTACAGATTTGTGAACCAATTAAGACATTTTTAAAGAAAAACGACATACAAGAATTAAAAAAACTAAGTACTACTTCTTCTCTGCACTTCCTCTCTCTTTTATGCTCCAAATCACTTCCACGTGGCCTTCTGAGAGAATCCCACCACTTTTCCTGGCCAATGGGAGAGTAATGAGCAATTTGGCCGTTTTTATCAATTTGGCGGGAAAAGATAGATTTGAATGTAGGGTCTGATTTAGCTAGTAGGGGTGGCATTAATTGTGGGGGTTTGTGATGATGAGGAGGTGGTGGAAAGGAGAAAGGTGATGGGAGGATGGCCGGATTTGGTTTGCGAGCAACTTGGGAGAAGACAGAAGATAAGGTGGCGGGCAAAGTCGAGTTTGACTTTTGTGTTTGACCAAGGGGTTCAAAAAGGCTAATGTGGGGTCACAATTGGTAATATGGCGAGGGGTCTAAAGGTTTTGACAAGTCTTTAGGTTTATAACTACAAGGACTAACATTGCAAATGCCAAATTAGAGGGACCAAACGCGTAATTTTCCAAACTTGTTACAAGGGACCAATATTGACATGTTCCAATAGTACAAGGACTAGATTTGACAATTTCAATTTTCAAAGGACCAAACTTGACATTTTTGAAAGTTGAGGACCTAAGTCGCCATTTAACAAAAGATTTATTCAAGGACCATTTTGACAATTTATAATATTTCGTGGACCTTGAATAACATTTTTCTTTATTTTGTTTTACCGGGGACCTGCTTTTGACAACTTTTGAAACTTGGGGACTAAAGCGCCAATTATGCAAATTTGATCGTTTTCACCGGTTTTGATATTTTGCATTTAAAACACGTAAAACACTTATTTGTGATATTTTATCATTCTGATGTATTTCTGAGTGTTTTCAGATGTTTTTGCAGTCTAATTTGTACAAAAATGATGAGTATTTACACACTCATCAGCTAGCTGAGTCTAATATCTCTAACACCTTTGGTGGAACCCCACTGCTTAATCAAACTCGAGGTTGTACCTACAAAGATTTCTGATTCTGTGGTCCCATCGAGTTCGGAGGAACCGAGGGAGTGGTTTACCTAACAAGGTAGATGGAGAAAACTGAGCCTGTGTTTACCATTTGTAACTGTGAAGAGGATTGTAAGGTTAAGTATGCAACATTTACCTTGAAGGACGAAGCGTTGCCCTGGTGGAACAACTATCACAGATCCGTAGGAAGTGATGTAGCCTATAGCATGACTTGGACCCAGTTTAATGCTCTCCTGATCAAGACTTACTGTCTTAGGAATGAAGTTAAGAAGCTAGAGATTGAGTTCTGGAACGATAAGGTTAAGGGTACTGACATGACGACTTAAAATCGTTGTTTCCATGAATTGTCATTGCTTTGCTCTGAAATGGTTCGCACTGAAGCCCTTAAGATTGAGAGGTATACTGATGGATTTCCTTTAGCGACTAGGAATGATGTCATCATTGCGAAGCCAGCTAACTTGCATGAGGCAATTACTGTGGCTCAACGTTTGATGGACTCTTATGTATTAGAAGTAGAAGCCAGCCCTTGTGTGGTCATTGCAATCGACACCACCATGGACCGTGCTCAATAGTGTGTAGGAATTGCTCTAAGGTAGGACACATGGCCAAGGACTGTAGGTCCCGTCCACTTGCTGCGGCTCAAACTGCGCAAGGATCGGACTGGAAGGCTACTGTCACCTGTTTTGGATGTGGAAAGAAAGGGCACTACAAGAATGAGTGCCAAGAGCCATGGATGAAGGGAAACCCCGGTAATGGAGGAGGATTTGTTAACCAAGGTGTGGGAAGTAATGGGTTAAACCCTGTGAAGAGAGAGGTTGTAGGGAATCAAGGTACTAGGAATCAGCAGAGAGACATGGGAACATCGTTTGTGTATGATATTGGGAAGGAAGCTGGTGAGGACCCTAACGTACTTACGGGTACGTTCCTTCTCAATAATAGCTATGCTTCCATACTGTTTGATACTAGTGCCGATATGAGTTTCGTATCCACCAACTTTATGCCATTACTAGGAATCTCCCAAACACCTCTAGGGTTCAGTTATCATGTGGAATTAGCTAATGGTAATAGGGATAATATAGACACCGTAGTCCGAGGTTGTACCTTAAGTTTCCTAGACCACCCGTTTAGCATAGACCTATTGCCAGTTAACTTAGGAAGTTTTGACGTCATCATCGGAATGGATTGGTTGTAGAAGAACGGTACACACATCATCTGTGATGAGAAGGTCGTGCTTGTACCATATGGCGGAAAAATTATGAGCATACAAGGAGATCGGAGCGACTGTGGAAGTCCTTCACGGTTGAGCATCATCTCTTGTATTAAGGCCCAGAAGTACATCGATATAGGAGGTTGTCTTTTCTTGGATCAAATTTCTGAAAAGAAAACTGAGGAGAAGAGTGAAAGACACCTTAATGATGTACCCGTCTTTAGAGAGTTTCCAGATGTGTTTCTCGACGATATGCCAGGGATTCCACCTGTCCCACAAGTGGAATTCCAAATCGAGTTGATAAGCGGTCTTTGCACCCAGCCCGGCACCCTATCGACTTGCTCTAAGAGAATTGGAGGCTGTCTAAGCAGATTGGCGTAATTGTCGAGAAGGATTCATTCGACCAAGTTTTGTCAACGTGGGGAGCACCGGTTTTGTTTGTGAAAAAGAAGGATCGATCGTTTCAGATGTGTATTGATTATAGGGAGTTGAATAAGTTGACGGTGAAGAATCGATACCCGCTACCTAGAATAGATGACCTATTTGACCAACTCCAAGGAGCTAGTGTCTTTTCCAAGATTGACTTATTGTCTGGTTATCACCAGCTTAGAGTTCGAGAGGAGGATATCCCTAAGACGGCGTTTAGGACTCGTTATGGGCACTATGAATTCCAAGTGATGTCATTTGGTTTGACCAATGCTCCAGCGGTTTTCATGGATCTCATGAACCGAGTGTGTAAACCATATCTGGATAAGTGTGTGATAGTATTCATAGACGACATCTTGATATACTCAAAGTGAGAGAGCACGAAGAGCATTTGAGGCTCATTTTAGAGTTGTCGAGAAGAGAAGTTGTATGCCAAATTCTCTAAGTGTGAATTTTGGATTCCAACGTGCAATTCTTAGGTCACGTGATAGATAGTCGAGGAGTTCACGTCGACCCAGCCAAGATTGAGGTCATTAAGGAATGGGCGCCCCTAGAACCCATCAAGTCCGCGGTTTCTAGATCTAGCGAGGCTATTATAGGAGGTTCATTGAGGATTCTCCAAAATAGCTAAGTCGTGACCAAACTAACGCAGAAGGACGTTAAGTATGAATGGGGAGAAAAGGAAGAAGAAGCATTCCAACTTCTGAAGGAGAAGTTGGGTAGTGCGCCCATCCTAGCTTTGCCTAAAGGAAGCGAAGATTTTGTCATATACTGCGACGCTTCGCATAAAGGCTTAGGTGTTGTTTTGATGCAACGGGAGAAGGTGATAGCTTATGCATCCCGACAACTTATGAAGCATGAGAAAAATTATACCACCCATGATCTTGAGTTAGGTGATGTAGTGTTTGCCCTTAGAATTTGGAGACATTATTGATAACGCTACACGCGTCGTTCGGGGTCAAAGGAACTTCCTTTTCTTCGAGCAAGTTTTATAACACCCCAGGGTGAACCTAATCGTTGTAGTGTAGTAATTAGGGTAAGCCACGGTATTGATATCGTTCTCTAGGGGAATAGGAATGCTAGTAGGAGTTACTACGCTAAGGTTAAGGTTGAGGAAGATTATTTTTATCTTTTATATTTTATGAAAATGGAAAGGTACTAATCTCGGTATTGGATTTGGGGGTTGGTATTTCACCGATTACTCTACTATTATCTAATTATCTAAACTAAGGTTGTGGGAGTCTATGTCTAATTAATGTGTGCTCGTATGATAGTTTAAAGATGTGTTTACTTAGTTTGTATTACTCCTTAATTATCTCCTATTGATGGTTGAGTGTCACGCCTTATTCCTAGTTGCGTTGTGTTTCTAAGTTGTAGGGTATGCGTTTCTCCCTAACTCTTTGAACTTACCAAAGGTCTTGTCTACAAACCACATAGAGATTATAGACTCTACTCTAAGGCACTCTTCGGATGTTTTAGACTACAATCACTGTAATCATACTCTAGGGTTCACAAAGATGAATCAAGCATTAAGTACACAACGAATGACCTATCGCATTACTAGATCATTAATCAACTAAGATAAGAAACAACCAATCAATATTCAATAATTAAGTTTCATACTTCCTAAGCAAACACACAAATAAATTAGCCGGACATGGAGAACATGCAAGCATACACAAATAATCAAAGACATAATTGAATTAATGAAGCAAAGACTTATCTTGGTGTAAGATAGGGTTAAAACCCTAAAATATTGTACAAGACACCTTAGGTTCGGTTTAGGTTTTACCCAAAGACTCTCCACACTAAGACCGAAAAATTCGGATTCTATATATAAGATTACAATTGCGACGGCGTCACCTTATGTTTAGTGACGCCGCCGTGTCGCCGCCATTAGGGTTTCGTCTTGGCCACGTTAACCTTGCGACGGCGCCACCTTATGTCCGTGACGCCGTCCTCTTGACTTCGACGCCGTGCGGATCGCATCTAGGCCGCCCGAGTAGCGACGGCCTACTCTTTCACACCGACGCCGCCTCTTGAAAACATGAGTTTTGAGTTACGACCCGTCATAACTTTCTCCGACGACGCCGCAAATATCTCCCGACGCCGCTTTCTACATTCAAATGATCGTGAGTGTCATGATTTCGACTTTGGCCATTTTCTTCATATATTCGCGCCTTTCGTCCAAATAAGTGCCATTCCAAGATTTTGCCTTCACGAGACCTAAAAGTGAAAAGGAACGATATTAAGCAATAACGGATACAAAAGTGATCAAATAAGGACTTAAACGACCCCTTAAAATGGTACCTTTAAAACCTTATCAAATATCCCTACACTTGTTATTTGCTTGTCCTCAAGCAAATGTGCTTTTAGCCAATTAATTTGTAAGTTGGGGTCATTCAAGATTAATTCAAAACGGTCCACAACACATATAAGCCCCAAGAAAGTCATAACAAGCACGGAAATTACATACTAGCACCTCACATGGGGTGTTTGGATACTCACATCTCTCTCGTGTGTATAAATGAAATATAACAATATAGGAAATGGAAGATAAACACTCATTAACCGGTCCTAGTACATAGATTACCATAGGCTTGAGAATAGATCAAACCTCCATCGCTTGGCGAAGCACCTAGGAAAGACTATCAAAGAGGTCTTTAAAGGGTTGTAATGTTAGCTTACGGTAGGGAAATAAGGGTTTGGTGGGATAGGCTATTTAGTGGTGGCAAGTCAAAATCTTTATGTTAATCAGATATGAAGAATGGCGTTGCTAAGCCAAGACTGACACTCTAAACTCTAGATAACCGAAATAAACAAACATAAATTAAAAGATAGATGTAGGATGGTAGCCCGTATTTTTTTTTTTTTTTTTTTTTTTTTTTTTTTTTTATCACTCTATTTTTTTTTCTTTTCTTTTCTCTTTTTTTTTTTTTTTTTTTTTTTTTTTTTTTTTTTTCATACACTTTACTCTACCATCCTCTATGATAACATCAAAATACTAGGGATTTACTGAGGACATCCCTACACTTGAGTTTTTATTACTCTAACACTAATTTGACCCGAATTGAAAAGATCAAAACACTTGGGGTACATTATTACGTAAACAAAGGGAATTTGAATTTAACGCCCTTCCCGTCATTTCATAAACTTTAACTTTTCCCATGAATCCCAATCATCCCAAAATCGTATACAAAGGATATGACTCGACTTAGCAACTTATGCAAGTAACTAGATAATTAAACTAAGGGTTTGGGGTGATAACAAATAATTGCACTAAAAGTGAGTGCATAAGGGTGAGCTAAGGCGATTTGGGTGTATATTTGGGGTGGGGTGTAAACAATGCTTTTCATTGATATTCCGAAAACCAAACATCACGAGAACCGCGAAAAGGATAGGCTCGAGGGGTTAACTAGGGGTATCGTGTACTAAAGATGAGTACAACGAAAGGGTGTGGGGAATTACTCAACCGATGTGGAAGAAGTAATTATATTACAGTGTATCAAACAAGGGTTATCCTAATGCCTCTTATCATTTAGTTATTCCTAACTACACAAGTGTAGCCTCACTTGCGATCTCGAATGCATCACAAAACAAGTTCTAGAATCTAATATACTACCGGTTCTCACTCTAAGCATTAAAGATGAATGCTTTAATTCCTACTAATCTAAGGGCGATCCTCACATTTTGGGTGGAATTTGGGTGGTAAAGGGTTTTGTGCTAGTCATATAACTTCCTATCCATGAGACGCTTTTGTTAAGACTAATGGCCCACCCTATGTGTCATGAAAAATTTTAAATTTGGTGCCAAAATTACTCTAACCGACATTTCTCATGGGTTATTACACAATCACAATTGGACAAAGCAAATAGTCAAGGATAAGCATAGTTTCAAAGTTCCCGCTTTATTTTCCTCCCTACACTTAAACCGAACATTGTCCCCAATGTTCCCAAAGTATCAAAGTTATGATAAAAGAAGGTAATTAAAACGAAGAAACTAATACTCCCCGATTAGCTCGGTAGATCCGTGTAAAGTGGTGGTTAAATTCTTTTCAAGAAGAATTTATGCGTGAAAAGCTCCTTCCAATCTTATGTAACTTCTTCGACAAACTAAACCTCGCACACTTGAAGAAAACAAACGAAACCTTCGCAGAAAATCGGCGGTAATAATATATATAAGACTCGATTTAAACTAGAATATAATGCTTGTGGAATGAATGTTTACGTAATTTTAAGAAAATTAAGACCGAAAATTCCAAAATTTATAAGTAGCTCGTAAAACGAGAAAAGTAATCGATGTTTTTACTCCTTCTCGACGCGTCAGTTGCAATCTCGACGCCACAGTTATCCCGACAAAACCGGTCTGCGATTTTCCGAAAAATTCGGAAAATTTACATCTTTAGAATCAAAAATTTCGCAAAACATCCATTATGACTCGATACAAGCATTTGACTCGAACAAACAAACATATATATCTTTTAGTTAATTGTTATTCTCATGTTTACGTTTCTTTTGAAAACGTGTAATCCTCCCTACACTTATCCCTTATGTAAAATACCTTTATATGTAATTAAGACGAGGTTAAAACAAAATAAAGCATTTTACAAATTTAAACATGAGGATAAACAATTAATAAAAGATATATGACACAAACAAGCAAACAATTAAGCATGGGTTGCCTCCCACGAAGCGCTTTTCTTTATTTAAGAGTCTTGTAGCTAGACTCATAGTCGTGTTCTATGGTTCCTCACGCATTCTCAATGAAAATTCTATCATATTGACAAAATCTTCATTGACTCTATACCTAGGCCCTAAAGTCAAGCAATCCTTATAATAATGCCTCCTTCTTTCCCACATGAATTTATGACCTTTTCAACATCTTCCTTGCTTTTGTCCTCAAAAGCTTTGATGTTGTCTCGATCATAAATGGACAAGTGGCCATACTCGATTGTTTTCCAAGGCATCCTATAGGTGATCTCATCGGTTCCTTCCTCGAACCCAACTGTTCCCTCATGCTTGTTATGGCTCATTCTAGATGTTTCAACAAACGGTTTCCTAGCACTACTTGGGATAAACTATAGTCAATGACGCATCCTACATCTTCTAGAACCATAAAATCAACTAGGTAAGTGAAATTTCCTATAAAGACATGCACGCCCTGACTCTTCCCACAAAGTTGCAAACTCCTCCGGGTACTTAGGGTCTCTCCTAATATTGAGTCGCTCATTCATAATGTCATTGTAGACGGCAGATGACATTACGTTGATGGGGATTCCGTATCTATGTAAGCGTGGTCGACACTCCTATATCCGATCATACAAGGGATTTTTAGGTTCCAGGGATTTCCTCTCCTAATCTTTGGGCATATCCTAATGATGGGTGATCGTGGATTATCGATTATGTATTGATGGTATGCAACCTCTTCCTTAGTGGGGTAAAGATTGAAGTAAGCACTATTTTCCACATCCACGTTGTTGTTTATCATGCCATTTTCCGAATTACTGTTAATCATTGAGCCAACTATAGCAGCGCTGACTACTTTCTCAACAAACTTCCCTAATTGTACTATCGAATATTTTTCGCAAACTCAAGGTCGGTGTTCCTACTCACATATCGGCTTCGACGGTTGTGTTGGTTATTAGGTTGGGTTTGAGTGACATTGAAATTTTTGTGTTGGGTTATTAAGTGGTGGTTGGTTATCATTCTCCATGATGAAGAGTGATGGGGTTACGAACAAAGGTTACGAAGAAGGGGATAGACTAAGAGAAATCTAAAATGAGAAAATTTTACTTGATAGGAATCAAGCAAAGAAACCTAAACGAGGTGGACTACTAACTAGCTATTCTATTCCAGCAGCCGCGCCTAAAACTTGATAACGCCACACGTCGCTCGGGGTCAAAGGAACTTCCTTTTCTTGAGCAGTTTTATAACACCCAGGCAAATGAACCTAATCGTTGTAGTGTAGTAATTAGGTAAGCCACGGGTATTGATATCGCTCTCTAGGGGAATAGGAATGCTAGTAGGGAGTTACTACGCTAAGGTTAAGGTTGAGGAAGATTATTTTTATCTTTTATATTTTATGAAAATGGAAAGGTACGAATCTCGGGTATTGGATTTGGGGGTTGGTATTTCACCGATTACTCTACTATTATCTAATTATCTAAACTAAGGTGTGGGAGTCTATGTCAATTAATGTGTGCTCGTATGATAGTTTAAAGATGTGTTTACTTAGTTTGTATTACTCCTTAATTATCTCCTATTGATGGTTGAGTGTCACGCCTTATTCCTAGTTGCGTTGTGTTTCTAAGTTGTGTGGTATGCGTTTCTCCCAACTCTTTGAACTTACCAAAGGGTCTTGTCTACAAATCCACATAGAGATTATAGACTCCTACTCTAAGGCACTCTTCGGATGTTTTAGACTACAATCACCGTAATCATACTCTAGGGTTCACAAAGATGAATCAAGCATTAGTACACAACGAATGACCTATCGCATTACTAGATCATTAATCAACTAAGATAAGAAACAACCAATCAATATTCAATAATTAAGTTTCATACTTCCTAAGCAAACACACAAATAAATTAGCGGACATGGAGAACATGCAAGCATACACACAAATAATCAAAGACATAATTGAATTAATGAAGCAAAGACTTATCTTGGTGTAAGATAGGGTTAAAACCCTAAAATACTGTACAAGACACCTTAGGTTCGGTTTTAGGTTTTACCCAAAGACTCTCCACACTAAGACCGAAAAATTCGGATTCTATATATAAGATTACAATTGCGACGGCGCCACCTTATGTTTAGTGACGCCGCCGTGTCGCCGCCATTAGGGTTTCGTCTTGGCCACGTTAACCTTGCGACGGCGTCACCTTATGTCCGCGACGCCTCTTCTTCGCCTCGACGCCGCTCGATCGCATCTAGGCCGTTCGAGTAGCGACGGCCTACTCTTTCACACCGGACGCCGCGTCTCTTGAAAACATGAGTTTTGAGTTCGACCGTCGCAACTTTCTCCGACGGCGCCGCAAATATCTCCCGACGCGCGCTTTCTACATTCGCGATCGTGAGTGTCATGATTTCGACTTTGGCCATTTTCTTCATATATTCGCGCTTTTCGTCCAAATAAGTGCCATTCAAGATTTTGCCTTCACGAGACCTAAAAAGTGAAAAGGAACGATATTAAGCAATAACGGATACAAAAGTGATCAAATAAGGACTTAAACGACCCCTTAAAATGGTACCTTTTAAAACCTTATCAATTATCCGTATGGAACCAAGTGTGTAGTGTTTACTGACCATAAGAGCTTGAAGCATATCTTAGATCAAAAGGAGTTGAATATGAGGCAGCGTCGTTGGTTAGAGTTGCTCAGTGATTATGACTGTGAGATTCGTTATCATCCCGGATACCATTTCATGGTGGAATCCTTATGCTTCAGAGACAGAAGTTGGATACCATTTCATGGTGGAATCCATGAGTTGATTATGCACGATTCGCATAAGTCAAAATACTCTATTCATCCCGGAGCCGATAAGATGTATCGGGACTTGAAGAAACTCTATGGTGGCCTAACATGAAAGCCGACATAGCTCAAGATGTCGGTTGGTGCTTGACATGTTCTAAGGTAAAGGCCGAACACCGAAACCCTCAGACTCTTAGTTCAACCCGAACTCCCGTAATGGAAATGGGAGCGAATCACCATGGACTTTATCACCAAATTATCGAGAATGATTTAGCGGCAATGACGCTATCTAGGTAATCGAGATCGCTTAACTAAGTCTTCTCACTTCTTGGCTATTAGCGAGGTCGATAGTCTCGAAAATCTCGCTCGGCTGTCCATTAAGGAGATAGTATCACGTCATTGAGTACCGGTATCTATCATTTCCGATCGAGATAGCCGTTTTACATCCCACTTTTGGAGATCCTTACAGTCAGCCTTAGGAACAAACCTGGATATGAGCACTACTTAACATCCTCAAACTGACGGTTAGAGCGAAAGAACCATCCAGACTTTAGAGGATATGCTTAGAGCCTGTGTCATTGATTTCGGCAAAGGCTGGGAGAAAAATCTCCCTTTGGCCGAATTCTCCTACAACAATAGTTACCATTCTAGCATTAAGGCCGCTCCATTTGAGGCACTGTATGGCCAAAAATGTCGTTCTCCTGTTTGTTAGGCTGAAGTTGGTGAGAGTCAACTTACCGGTCCCGAACTTTTCCTAGAAACCACTGAGAAGATAGTTCAGATTCATAACCATTTGCAAAACCGCTCGAGATAGACAAAAGAGTTATGCCGATAGGAGACGTAAACCCTTAGAGTTTCAGGTTGGAAATCGTGTTATGTTAAAGGTTTCTCCTTGGAAATGAGGGATTCATTTTAGAAAGCGTGGAAAACTCAATCCCCGATACATTGGTCCCTTTCCAATCCTAGAAAGAATCGGACCAGTAGCTTACCGTCTTGAGCTACCATCGGAATTGAGCAGTGTACACAATGTCTTTCATGTTAGTAATCTTAAGAAGTGTCTTTCGGAGGAAAACATAGTTTTACCATTAAGAGATATCCGTATAGATGAGAGGTTGAATTTCATAGAGGAACCGATAGATATCATAGACCGTGAGATTAAACGGTCAAGCATAGCCGTATTCCAATTATCAAAGTTCGTTGGAACTCGACATGGACCGAGTTCACTTGGGAACGTGAGGATGTATTCTCAGGAAGTACCTAAACTCTTCTTGACACAAACAATCTCGAGTGAAACCCGGACGGGTTTCTTCCGAGGCCGGGAGGTCGTGACAACCGGCAAATTAGGAGTCTATTTTAGGTAATCGCATTACATTAAACTAAACCGAGCTTTTGCCTTTATAACTATTTTTATCGACCCTGACTTGATTTGATATCTTTTATTGGTTTTTATGATTTATTTTATTATCGTATGAGTTATCGTGTGAGTTTTAACTCTTTTCGTTAGGCACTATTCGATTCAGCACAATAAAAGCCTAAAACAAGAAATAATGTAACTTTTTAACCGTAACTCGAAACTTGGCAAATAAATAGTCAAAACTCATGGAAAAACATAAATAAACATAATAGAAAGTCAAGGAACGTCGTGGGACACTCGTGGGACAATATATGAGCTCGGGAATGGGTAAACGGATAGTTTATGAAAATTACGGCTTCAGCCCCTCCTCTTTCCCCTAGGCCGGCGCCCCCTCCTCCCTTTTATTTATTTTTGAGTCCTCTTTCCCAACTATATATACTCCCTCCCTACCTCCTAATACTCTTTAATTTCTCTCTAAAATACACCTACACCAACTTTCTCTCACTACTTTCTCTCTACAAACCCTAACCCTAAAACCCTAGCCGCCCTTAAAATCCGGCCATTTTCCCGCCACTCTCCGTGAGTGGTATCTCACCTCCACCACCATTTTGTAGATCTCTTTCCTCTTTCCATCCATATATATATATATATATATATATATATATATATATATATATATATATATATATATATATATATATATATCCTATAAAGCCTTCATTAACACCTCCAAATCTTACAAAACTATTCGTGATTCTAGAGTTTTCAAGTAATCTTGTAGATCGGGTTTAGAAAAGGTAAATGGAGCATCGTTATGGCTCAGTATGAGCTATGGGAATCACGCACGAGGCTTAAAAGGCACGATATGTGTTTCACCTAGTTGGGTTTTGGTTTAAACATGGGATTAAAACTAATTTACACTTAATAAAACAAGTAGCTAGTGATTTGGTATCATGTGGTGTATCATATTGTTGGGTTTTTGCATTTTAGGTTTTGTTTCATGAATTGGGTCTAGATTAGTTATTGGGTTTGATGTTTGGATGATGATTGAAGGTTGATTGATTGTGTTTGGTTGTAGTAGAATCCATTTGGGGAGTGTTTGGTTGTGGTGTTGAGGTGTACGAGCCACCAAACCCACGTATGGGTTGTGGGTGTGGCGTACGTGACCCATATGGACCAAGGGTCCGGGTCGGGTTGTTGTGGTATAATGTTGGTTGTTGATTGTTGGTGTTTGGATGAGACGCGTGGAGCCGAAAAGCTTCTAGAGCTTGTTTTGTTCACGTGGTCTTAGCCGTGACCGTGTCATGACCATTAGGGTCATAAAATTGGTTTCGGGTATATTTAGTAGATTGATTGGTTGGCGAGATTGATTTGGGTTGATTTGAGTTTGAGTTGCGCTATTACGATTAATTACTTGGACTTATATATAAATTGTCAACTTTGAGCAACGTCGGTGTTACTTTGACTTTTTAGTCATTGTTGACCCTGACAACGCCGTAACATGAACTTTAGTATAGTTTGGACTATTATTAATTAAAAGCCGAGAAGTCATGACTCGTGTTTGTGGACTCGAAACGAATAACGATATGAGACTTATATTGAATTTTACGTAATAAATATATATAAACATGAGTAATAATTGGTGAAACATAAATAAAAAAAAGGCTTTTATACCAAAACTATTCGATAACAAGACTTGTCTTGTTATTCACTATTTTAAATTGAAATTAACGAGTAAAAATGGAAAGGTTTTCTAATTAAAAGTATTTAATGTTTCGAGTGCACGTTTATCGAAATGTGCCATTTACGAGCATCCAATACTAGTTTCAAGTAATTAATTTATTACGTTGTGTGCGTGGGTTACGGATGACCTAACATAATTAGCGTCGATCCACGTGGGCAGCGGACTTATTAGGTTGACGAATCTAATAAGAGTCCGCTAGGTACGTAGGATAACGTTATTAATGGGTGAATTATCCTTATGACTCATTAGGATGCGACCGGTTTATGTGATAATAAGCGACACGAATAAATGATTGAGTTTATCGAATTGACAAATTCGATAAGGTCTACTATTTATTCCGAAACTTATTGGACTATGGAGCTTATCGCTTAGATGTCTCATTGTGTTGCATTGAGTCGCATTGTGGTTATTTAAGTGCATTCATGATATCATATGAGTCGATACACCCACACGATGATACCAAACGCTAGGATTAAACGGTGAAACAAGACATTTTTGGAGATAAAGAAAAGGAATACATTGGGGTAGATAACGTTGATTTTGAGAAATATATATTAAAATTGGTTTACATTAATAGGTTGTGCCGAGTCGATAGTCACGAGCCATGATTATCAAGTATCTTCGCTAGTGTTTATTTGTGCATTGCTTGCTTGAGGTGAGTTTCATAGCCCCACTTTTATCTATATTTTAACTAATTTAAAGTGAGAATAATGCTACTCTTTTTGGACCTTTTATACTATTTTTATTTGCTTATGTGCTTGATTGTTTAGATAGATATGTGGTAGCTGTTGCCTTAGTCTAGAGTAGCAATCCTAATTGCTATAACACTTGCCTAGCTAAGTATAGACTTCTACCTCGACCTAGTCCAGGGTTAGCAATTGTTCTAGACTTTGCTATGACTGTGCTGGCTAGTGTCGCTAGGGGCCCACTATGACGTCGGATATGATATTGTGATTGTAATATTGGTATGTGATTGATGTGTATCTATCTTAGGTCTCGCATAGCAAATAAACTCCTACAGGTCCACTATTTTAAACTTGAATTTTTACCTATGAACTAAACCAGCGTTAGCTGACCTTTTAGCATGTTTTTCTAAGGTATTTAAGTGATGTTTAGAGTACGTGTTCCGTGGAAGCTTGGCAAGGAGGCATGGTTGAAGAATCATAATCAAACTCTGATAAATTTATGGGGACCTATTTTTATAAATCATGTTTGGGCCTAATATTTACATTTTGGGATTAATGTTTTGGATATTTAAATTTGAGATTGGTTTTGAATGATAATATGACTATCTTGTTTGCTATACTTGTGTGAGATACCAATCCAATGTAACGCCCCGAAAACTTGATTAAGTCTTCCACTGTACCGAGATTTAGGGGTGTTACAGATTGGTATCAGAGCCAAGGTTATAGAGAACTAGGTATTTAATAAAACCTAAACTATAACCACTTTTTAAGAAAATTGCTCCTCGACCAACGCATGCCCGCCTGCCAAGCCAACGCTTCTTATTTGATTATGGTATGAACTGCAATATGATTTATGAGATATTATGAAATGTGATTTGATTGTCGAGATATTATGGATTTGATTTGGATTATTGATATGATATGATTTTGGGGTTTTGAGCTTGATTATATGATTGATTTGATTTGAGATTATATGATGTGTGGATTATGTGATAGAACAGAACTTATGTGTTTTATTTAAAGGCATATTTTGAGTAATGCGGTACCTCTATTTTAAAGCTATCATTATGTGATATATGTTTTGGTTGAGTTGATGCGCTTATCAGAACTAGTTGTTTTCAAACACTTATACCTACCCTATGCCATTGTCACACACTATGCCTTCACTAGCTTATGATGTGTCTGAGGATGTCCTTGCTGCTGCTAGTTCCCCCCAAAGATCGACTCATGACCGTTTTGTGGTGATCCCTATGTGATTGCCCATCATTCTAGTTCATCATCATCAGATCGCCCTAGCTCATCTAGGCAACTCACATTGCATCAGGTCTTAGCACAAGCCCAGACTCCTAGAATTACTCGTAGTACTGCCCGCATGTCCGTGCGACCACCATCATCACCTATTCACCTAGCAGCCCACTCTCTTCTGTCATCACCACCAGCATCACCATGTCTTAGAAGACCTAGATCCCCTACTATACCACCTCAGGATTCACCCATACAAAGACGCCGACTCATGGACTCTACCTCTAAAGATGAGGGCGACGAGAATCATGAGGGCGAGGAGGAGCATGGAGGCGGGGAGGAGCATGAGATTGACGATGAGTATGCAAATACTCATCATTTTGTACCTTTTAGATCGCCAAAACATCCAAAACACCGTCAAAGCATCAAATGATAAAATATCACAAATAAGTGTTTTATGTGTTTCAAATGCAAAATACCAAAAGGTGTGAAAACGATCAAGTTTGCATAATTGGCGCTTTAGTCCCCAAGTTTCAAAAGTTGTCAAAACTAGTCCTCGTAAATCAAAATAAAGCAAAATATCATTTAAGGTCCATGGATTCAAAAGTTGTCAAAACAAACCCTTCAAAGTTTAAAATTACAAAATGACAACTTTAGTCCCTAAAGTTTAAAAATTGTCAAAATAGTCCTTGGTGAATTTAAAAGTGAAAATAATCAAAAGTAAACCTTGTACTATTCATAAATGGCATAATTGGTCCTTGTGTTAACTTTGAAACTTGTCGTTCAGTCCTCAACTTTCGTAAATTACAAAATGGTCCTGTGTTAATAAGCTTAAACCAAATGGACCCTTTTGTATTATTAACCCAAGCCCAAACCAAAAGAACCCCCTCAATGATCCGTGACCCCCATTTTGAACCCCCACCTATTAATAAAACGGGTCAAAAAAGTCAAACCCACCATCATGTTCATCTCTCTCACACAAACGCGCCAAAACCGAAACCATCGTGGTTTCCACCACTTGTTCCTACCACCTCACCACCACCTTTCCATTGCTTACCCACCCCTAACACCTCCACAAACACCCAAAAGTCATTAATTGTTAAAAACCGCTTCAAAGAATTTTGGCGCCAAAATGCCAAATGTGCGATTATGATGAATTCAAAGGATCCAATGGTTGAAATGAAGTGGAAAGTCTCGAGATGTCGACAAAGCTCAAAAGATCTTTATAAAGAAGAAAAGAAGCAATGTAGACAAGTATCTAGAGTAATTTTAGTTAATGTATGTCGAATTAGTTAATTTTCAAATTCCAAAGTATGTTTAAGCTTTCAAGTACTTTGTTTAAGTATTTTCAAAGTATGTGAATCTTTTCACCATCAATTTCAAGTTTCTATATAAATTCAAGTTTATGCAATTTTCAAGTTCAAAATCTCATATTATTTTAATGTTGTTATTAGTTGTTGTTATGGACTTCATAAGCTCATATAAGCTCCTAGATAGCTTCTTAAAGCTATTAGAAACTTTAAAATCATTTTATAGTTAAAACCTAAAATTCAAAAAATACTAAAAATAGTTAGAAAATAAAAATCAATGAAAATGATGAAGACAAGTGGAGCAGTGGTAAATTTTGATCGCTTGGTTTAGATGCTTCGGGAAGCTATAGGAAGTGTTCTCAATTCTTGGTTCTCGCCACTTGGATTCCATTTTGTAAGCCTTTTGTTCCATTTTAGCATTTTATCAGATATGTATGTTTTATGCTTTAATCTTTATGTTTTTATGTTTCAGTGGTGTTGTTAAGTAATAACATAGATTAAAATAGGTTGCTTGTTCTTTGATATTGGTTAGTTGTTTAAAAACTCATTATCACAGCTTAAATAAGCAAATTGTTCATCTCTTTGTTTTATGCTACTATTGTTGGTCTATCATGCTTTATTTGTCTAATATAATCATAAAACAAAGTTAAGAATCAATGTTAAGGTTTAAATCATTCATTTGTTTTGAAAATCAAAATCGCCTTATATAAGGGTTGTTTGGATTTGTTGATAGATTAGCATTCCAAAGGCATGCTTGTTGTTGTTTGTGGTTGTTACATGTCATAATAGTTCAAAATAACTTAGTGCAACCATAAAAACCGTCCTTTTTGTTAAAAAGTCAAAATAGCTTTTAATTTTCATCTTGAGCTAATCGTTAGGATTTATGTGTAAAATTCATGGTTTTTGTTTAGAACTTGGTCATCTAGCCTAAATTCATCTTAATTCAGCTTAATATAACATAATCAAGAAGTAGATTTGATTCAAAGTTCATCAAAGTCAACTTATTTGGTTTTCACTTAAAAAGTCAAATTTTCACTTAATCGTTTTGAATAAAATAGATAATTTTCTATAGGATTTAATATTGAGTTTCATGTTTTATGCTTTTAGGTTTATAATATTTAGTTGCTCATCTTTATCATAGTAATTTTTATAATTTTTAGTTTGCTAGTTAAACCGCTTATTTCTTAGCTTCTTTTAAGCACTTTTTCAAAACCTCCCCTGCACTAGTAGCCATGAGAGTTGTTGTATGCGCTGATTTCACAAGCTCACACGAGCTTATTAGTGAACCTCGCTTGTGTAACTTAGCTTTTGAAAGCCCATCTAGTCATCTCAAAGGTCCAAAGGCTTATTTTTAACTTTCTAGCTTATTTAATATCTAGCCATCGCTTATAGCTTTTTTTTTGTCCCATTTCTTGTGTACACCGAATACTCGGTGTTTTACAAGCTTTTCTCAAGCTCACACAAGCTTATTAGTGGGCCCCAGTGTGTAATCTTGGGTTTTTGGGAAGCTCAATACCCAGCTTCTTGTATCAAGGCTTATTTTGAGCTTTTGATCTTTCGCCCTTAGCTTAATCTAGCCTATAAAAATGACCGCAGCCTGCTTGGTTGATAGGATTAGTATAAGTGCTTATTAGCTTATTTTAAGCTTATCAATTGTGTTTCTTTGTGCCTTTTAGCTTAATTTAAGTACCTTTAGCTTATTTTCATCTTATTTCACTTTTGTTTCTTTTTGTTTAGCTTATTTGGCCACTTGTTTGAGCTTAAAATCCTCAAAATAAGCCAAAAGCTAAACTCATAAGCTCTTAAGCTCTCAAACCGCTTATTTTCAAGTTCCAAAATTTTTGTCTTTATTAAAGTTGCTTATTATCAGTAGTTAAATAGGTTTATAAAAAGAAAATCACAAAACATCAATTTTAAAAATAGTGATAGCGTTTATTTAATATAAATTAGCTTTTTAATTTTCTTATTTTCACTTTTATTATTAAGCACTTTTCTGATTTTATAATTTTCTTAGTTTGTTCACCATAGGATAATTTATAGAAAAATTTTTAATTTTCTTAGTTTGTTTAGTATTTATTAGAATTTAAAATAGTTAAAAAGTATTAAATAATTAATAATAAATAAATAAAAATCATAAAAAATATATTTTCAGTTTTAAAATAAGTTTTATAATATTTTAGATTTTTCTAAGTCATAATTTCACTTTTCTAGCTTTATTTAATATTTTCTTATATTTTAGGGTATTATTAAATAGTTAAAAATAGTTTTTAATTAATAATAATTAAATAAATAGTTATAAAAATAATTTTAATTTTCCAATAATTTTCTTTTATTATTAGGATTGTAAAAATATCATTTTCATATCCATAGGTGTTTTATTCTTTTAAATTTACGCTTTATTTTGTACGCTTACGTAAAATTTAGTAAACGACGATTTACGCTTGTTTAATCGATTGTTGTGCTTTATAGTTCGTATCCAAATACAATTCCAATCAATCAGTAGTGTAATTATCAACCAAAATCCTTACAGATCATTATCCTTAGTGATCATTCTATATCTGAACGTTTTCAAACACCATTCAACCTCCGTGGGACTTAACGACCTGGGAATCCACTAAATTCCAAGGGAAATTGTATTGAGTCCATAATAGTTGACTTTTGTTGACTAAAACCTTTGGTCAATATTTCTTGACTGTTTTGGAAGCGATCAAAATTTTGGCGCCGCTGCCGGGGAGGCTTTAGCGTGTTTTAAACATTTTCAGACCCATACTTGCACATATACCACCTTTTGTAAACAGTTTTTTTTTGTAAAGTTATCAAAATCAAAAAGTTCATTAACACTTTTCCTAAAGTGTTAACAACACCAAAAAATATAAAACAACAAAACAATCGTAACGCTTTTATCTTGTATTTTCTTTAAGGTGATTCTTAAAGAGGTACGATTTGGTTAAACGAGACGATACCAAAAATATTGTCCAAAAGTATTTAAACCCTTAGCACAAATCCATACCTACGCCTTTTTAGTGGTACTTAATAAATACATAAAATCAACCACCGCAAAACCAAGGCGTAACACCTACCAACCTGGGGTGTGAACATTAATAAGTTCCCAATCTTAAAGATCAAAACTTGCCTTTGTGTCCTTGTGATTTGGTGTACCTTTTTCAAAGAAGCCATTTCATTTGTGATTATTGGTTTAAGTTCACTTGTCGCTTTGCCTCGCATTTGTTTTTGAAAACCGATTTTATACTTAGTGCATGCGACTGCTCTTCCATTTCTACAAGTCCACTTTCGAGCTTGTAAGTATTCCACGAGACGAGGACGCTCGCTCCTTCACCGCGATCGAGGAACGCCTAGCACCACCACCCCGTCGTAATGGCGTAAGATAAGCCGATGAATGAGCTTCTCCAAGCACCCATCGAGGGTTACGGAGATGCCATTGTTGTCCCAACCATCGTGGCCGATACCTTCGAGCTCAAAACGGGTTGCTTAATCTTGTAACCCAAAGCCAATTTTATGGTTTTGAGCGGACGACCTCATGCACATATTCGATGGTTCAACAAGATTGCATCGACCATCAAATACAAGAATGTCCCACATGAAGCAATTAAGCTTCTTCTGCTCCCATTCTCTCTGTAGGACAAGCCCGAATTGGCTTCGAGAAACAACCCCTCGCTCCATTGAGACATGGGAGGATTTAGTCACTAAGTTTGTTAACGAATTCTATCCTCCATCCCGAACTACAAGTCTTAAGAATGAGATAATGAAATTCACTCAAAGATTTGATGAATCATTCGTGAGGCATGGATCGTTATAAAGAGTTGCTCCGAAAGTGTCCGATCATGGTTTTACCGAGTTAATGCAAATGGATACTTTCTACAATGGTCTCGAACCAAACTAACCAAGACTCTTTAAATGCCTCCGCTGGAGGTAATTTCGAGCAAGACCACAAAAGAAGCCTTGCAAATCATAGAAAACAAGTCCTGTGTCCGCCTTTTCCGAACAAAGACATATCGCCTCGCCTAATGCAGACCTTCTACTTCATCTCACGCGAGTACATCTAGCACCGATGCTAAGATTGACAAACTCACGGATGTTATTCAGCTTTGGTTCTTGCTAACCAAAGAAAGTCACTTTCACACGCACACCATCACATGGTGAAGTGAAGAAAGTCGAGGTCCGTGTTACTTGTGGTGGCCCTCATGCATACTACAATCTGATCGCCACCGATGGTAGTCCGTTTGAAGCCAATGCTATAGCCGGTACTTCACATCGTGGAGGTAATCAATACCGCCCTCAAATGAACCAAACTACCGTGCTAATACTTATCGTGGACCACCCGGTTTTAACCGTAATCCTAACATACAAAACCGAATCGAACCAACCTAGAATGAACCAAGGTTATCAAAACCAAGGTAATTTCTATCCCGGACCAAATCAAGGTTTCCAACATCAAGGAAACTTTAATCAAAACAATTTCAATCGAGGGAATCAATTTCATGGGAATATGAATCCTAACCAAGGAAATTTTCAAAATCAAGGCCCTAATCCGAACAATAGAGGCCGAATTTTCCTAATCAAACTCAAGCCATTGTTCCAACTGGACCATCATCCGATGAGTTATTGAAGCAATTCATGAAATCCCAAGATGAAATGAACAGTTGTTGGTTAGCCGATTTCGATCTAAAGAAGTCTTTAAATGATCAACCTCGGCTCGTGAAAACTTCCGAGCAACACGATCGCTAACCCGAGGGGCGATGCAAAGGCGATCACAACCGAAGTGGTGTATCATACGATGGACCCGCTATTCCTACTACCTCTTCTTCTTCTCTCCGAAGGTAGTGGAAAGTGAACCCGAGGCGACAAAGGACAAGGAACTTCCTACTAATAACGGAGGTACCAACGATGTCCATCCTCAAGTTGTCCCGAAACCCAAATCCAATCCAGAGTTGTTTTTGAACCTCCAAGAGCTCTCTGCTGAAAACCCCAATCCAAATCTTCTATTCCTTACCCATCACGTTTGAATGAGCAAAGCTCGCGAAAAGCTACCATCAAATGGACAAATTTTTCAAATTTTCCAAGAACTACATTTTGACATAAGCTTTATGGATGCTATCATGCCGATGCCCAAGTTTGCATCAACTCTCAAACACATGTTAAGCAACAAGGAAAACTGCTTGAAATGGCTAAACTCCTTCGAACGAGAACCGCCGCCAGCTTCATAAAGAAGCTTCCCGAGAAGCTTGGAGATCCCGGAAAATTTCTCTTACCTTGTGTATTTCGTGGATGGTTGAATGCTTTGCCTTAGCCGATCTTGGTGCAAGCATTAACCCGATGCCTCATTCAAGATGGAAGAAACTTTCTTCCGGACCTTACTCCTACCGCATGACTCTTGAGCTTGCAGATCGTACAATATCCCATCCACTTGGCATTGCCGAGGATGTATTCGTGAAAGTAGGAAAGTTCCATTTTCCAGCTGACTTTGTGGTTGTTGACTTCGATGTCGATCATCGGGTTCCCCTCATTGTTGGACGAGGATTCCTGAGAACGGGCCATGCTCTCATTGATGTATTTGAGCAAGAAATCACATTACGTGTAGGTAATGAAGCTGTCACCTTTAACCTTGATCAAACTTCGAGGTACTCCGCAAACTATGATTCTGAGTCGGTTAACCGAATAGATATCATTGATGTTGCTTCTGAAGAGTACTCTCAAGAAGTTCTCGTTATGTTCATAATTCTTCGAGTGATAATCTCACTCATTCATCTCAACCCATCATTGCCAATTCTACTCCTTCTCTCACTCCGCTTGAGGGAAGCGACTTTATCTTGGAAGAGATTGAAGCATACTTGGCTAGTGATTCTCGCTCCATGGGAAATTGATCACGCCCCATCGACATCGAGGGGACATACTTCTCATTGAGAAGTTGCTTAATGATGATCCATCATCAATCCCCACACTAGTGATTCAATTCCTCATGAGATTAATAACAATGAGATTAATCTGAGGAGATATTCTTCTTCTGAGAAGTTGTTAAATCGTGACACTTCTCCTCCACTCCCTCCTCAAGAACTTCATAACAAGGAAGTCAAGTCTTGAGAAAATCAAGAATTTCAAGTCGAACTTAAGGACTTACCACCTCATCTCGAGTATGCATTTTTGAGGGTGATGATAAATTACCCGTCATTATTGCTCGAGATTTGAGTAAAGATGAAAAAGTTGCTCTGATAAAGGTCTTGAAGTCACACAAGCAAGCAATTGCTTGAAACCTCCGACATTAAGGGTATCAACCCCGAGTTTTGTACTCACAAAATCTTGATGGAGGATGACTTCAAGCCGCCAGCTCAACATCGAGAAGGGTGAATCCTAAGATTCATGAGGTTATCAAACAAGAGGTTCTCAAACTTTGATGCAGTTTAATTTACCCGATCTCGATAGTCCTGGGTTAGCCCAATTCATTGTGTTCCTAAAAGGGTGGCATAATCGTTGTCACAATGAAGAAAACGAGTTAATTCCAACTCGGCCGGTAACGGATGGCGTGTTTGCATTGACTATCGAAGTTGAATGACGCCAACCGAAAAGACCATTTTCCCTACCCTTCATGGACCAAATGCTTGAGAGATTAGCAGGAATGAATACTATTGTTTCTTAGATGGTTTCTCGGGTTATTTTCAGATCCCCATTGATCCACAGGATCAAGAAAAGACTACATTCACCGCCCATACGGAACTTTTGCCTACGCACGATGCCTTTTGGCCTATGTAACGCTCCCCGCACGCTCCAACGATGTATGATGGCAATTTTCCACGACATGATCGGGAAACAATGGAGGTGTTTATGGATGACTTCTCGGTCATTGGGGACTCATTTCAAACATGTCTCCCATTTAGATAAAATGCTAAACGGTGTGAAGACACCAATCTTTGTCTAAATTGGGAGAAGAGCCACTTTATGGTCAAAGAAGGCATAGTCCTTGGCCATAAGATTTCAAAAAAGGATTGAGGTCGATAGAGCAAAAGTCGATGTTATTGCTAAATTGCCTCATCCTACTACCGCCAAAGGTATTAGGAGTTTTTAGGTCATGCCGGTTTTTATCGCAGATTCATACAAGATTTTTCTAAAATCGCCGCCTATGACCCATCTTCTTGAAAAGATGCTCCTTTTATCTTCTCACCGAGTGCATCAAGCTTTTGAAACATTAAAGAAAAAGCTACGGAAGCACCCATTCTCGCTGCCCCGATCGATTTACCCTTTGAACTCATGTGCGATGCAAGTGATTTTGCTATCGGTGCAGTCCCGGGCAACGAAGAACCAAGCATTTTCAGCCTATCCACTACGCGAGTAAGACTATGATCAAGCTCAAACCCATTACACCACTACGTAAAAAGAGCTACTAGCCGTGGTGTATGCGCTTGAGAAGTTTCGCCATACCTAATCTTGACCAAATGCGTGGTGTATACGGATCACTCGGCCTCAAATATCTCTTTGCAAAACAAGATGCAAAGCCGAGATTGCTCCGCTGGGTTCTCTCTCCGCAAGAATTTGATATCATTATACGTGATAAAAAGGAGCCGAGAACCCGTCACGATCATCCGTCCCGCCTAGAAAACCCTCACCAAGATGTTTTCGAGAAAAGGAAATAAATGAAACATTTCCTCTCGAGACACTCAATGCGGTTACTTTTCGTGAAACTCTACTACCCCATGGTTTGTCGACTTCGCAAATTACCATGTGGGTAACTTCATAGTGAAAGGAATGTCGACCCAACAAGAACAAATTCTTCAAGGATGTTAAACATTACTTTTGGGACGACCCTACTTATTCAAAATCATGCGGATCAAGTCATCCGACGGTGTGTTTATGGACAGGAAGCTATGGACATTCTCAAAGCTTGCCATGCTGGACCCACCGGGGGCCATCATAGTCCAAATTACACCGCCAAAAAGGTGTTTGATTCCGGGTTTTATTGGCCCACTATTTATAAGGATGCCCACGATTTTGTCAAAGCATGTGACGCTTGTCAACGTCACGGAAATATCTCTCAAAGAAATGAAATGCCGCAAAACGCCATTCAAGTGTGTGAGATCTTTGACATCTGGGGCATTGACTTTATGGGGCCATTTCCATCATCTCGAGGAAACAAATACATACTTGTGGCTGTTGACTATTTGTCAAAATGGGTTGAAGCGAAAGCTTTACCTACCAACGATGCCCGAGTTGTTGTGAAATTCTTAAAATCTCTTTTTGCTAGGTTTGGAACCCACGAGCTATAATCGTGATCGTGGTACGATTTCGCAATGACCAATTTGATCGAGTCATGCAAAAGTATGGTGTAACCCACCGCCTCTCATCGCATACCACCCCAAACAAGTGGGCAAGTGGAAGTTTCCAACCGAGGTATTAAAAGAATTCGAAAGGACAAGAGGCGAAAACCGTGCTCTTGGTCGGATAAACTAGATGACGACTGGCCTTCCAGACAATTTTATAAAACACCCATCGGTGTACTCCATACAAGCTAGTGTACGGAAAGGCATGTCATCTACCGATTGAGCTTGAGCACAAAGCATACCGGGCCTTGAAACATGCCAACTTCGATATTCAGATACCGGTGATCACGTAAAAGTTCAAATGAATGAATTAAATGAACTCCGTGATCAAGCATACGAGAACTCTTTGATCTACAAACAAAAGACAAAGAAGATTCATGACCAAAATCAAGAACCGCTTTCAACGTTGGTGATCGAGTCCTTCTTTTCAATTCAAGATTGAAGATTTTCTCAGAAAACTAAAATCCCACCGGTCCGGACCATTCACCATCACTAAAGTATTTCCTTATGGAACTATTGAGTTATCTCAACCCGATGGTCCAAATTTTAAAGTGAATGGTCATCGATTGAAACACTATTTTGGAGAGGACATTCCACCCGTGGTTGTCCCGGATCTACAAACTTTCCCCATGAACCAATGAATGCGGGATCGAGTCAAGCTAGCGACTCTGTAATCAAAAACAAGAGCACACCATATGGGTTTTCACCATATTTCGATTTCTTTCTACTTTCTACCACCCTAGTGTGGGGAGTTGCCTCACTGTTGTATATAAGTTTTCAAGATAAAAAAAAAAAAAAAAAAAAAAAAAAGTGTATATAACAAAAATAAAATAATGGCCGTAATATTTCCTTTTACGTTCTATGTTTCGCATAACCGGTGTACTTTGAATATTGAGGGCAATATTCATTTCTAGTGTGGGGGAATTTCACTAATTTTATCATGTAATTATACCACCCAATTCCCCATTTTGGCCAAAATTTTTTTGAGTAAGTGTTTTGCACTTACTCACCTTTTACTGTTATCATCCGCCATGTCTAATAAACAAAAGGATTGGCTAATCCAGAGCAAACGGCTCTTGGTAAAGATATCTTAAACCGCTTGACGGCTTGCAATTTGCCCAAAATTGTATGGTGTTCATTCACCATATCTTTAATTAGTAAAGAGTTGGCTAGCCCGCAAGTTTATGGCTTGTGGTAAAGGCGTTGAAAACCATAATTGGTAATCGACTCACCAAAGATATTTTATCTAAGAGTTATTAGTCCGTAGCAAACGGCTTCGTAAAGACAAATCAAAACCGTTGAAAGTCGGTGATTTGCTCAAAATCATTTCGTTATCATTATACCAAGGTTCTTACTTGAACCGAAACAATTGGCTACTCCGTAAGTAATGGCTTTTGGTAAAGAGATGAAATCCATTAAAGTTTCAAAAGATTGCTAGGGACTAGCAATATCTTAGTGGGGATTGATGAGTATGCAAATACTCATCATTTTTGTACCTTTTAGATCGCCAAAACATCCAAAACACCACAAAGCATCAAATGATAAAAATATCACAAATAAGTTTTTATGTGTTCCAAATGCAAAATACCAAAAGGTGTGAAAATGTATCAAGTTTGCATAATTGGCGCTTTAGTCCCCAAGTTTCAAAAGTTGTCAAAACAAGTCCCTCGTAAATCAAAATAAAGCAAAATATCATTTAAGGTCCATGGATTCAAAATTTGTCAAAACAAACCCTTCAAAGTTAAAAATTATAAAATGACAACTTTAGTCCCTAAAGTTTAAAATGTCAAAATGGTCCCTGGTTATTTAAATGGAAAATTGATAAATATAACCATTGTACTATTCATAAATGGCATAATCGGTCCTTGTGTTAACTTTGGAAACTTGTCAAATCAGCCCTATACTTTCGTAAATTACAAAATGGTCCTTGTGATAAACTACAAACCAAATGGACCCTTTGTGTATTATTAACCCCCAAACCCAAAAGAACCCCTCAATATCCTGTGACCCCCATTTTGAACCCCCCTATTATTAATAAACGGGTCAACAAAAGTCAAACCCACCATCATCTGCTCATCTCTCACACAAACGAGCCAAAACCAGAAACCACCGTGGTTTTCGCCACTTGCTCCTACCACCTCACCACCACCTTTCCAATTGCTTACCCACCCCTAACACCTCTACAAACACCCAAAGTGCATTTATTGTTAAAACTCGCTTCAAATGACTTTTGGCGCCAAAATGCCAAATGTGCGATTATGATGAATTCAAAGGATCCAATGGTTGAAATGAAGTGGGAAAGTCTCAGAGATGTCGACAAAGCTCAAAAAGATCTTTATAAAGAAGAAAAGAAGCAATGTAGACAAGTATCTAGATTAATTTAGTTTATGTAATGTCGAATTAGTTAAATTTCAAATTCCAGTGTATGTTTAAGCTTTCAAGTACTTTGTTAAGTATTTTCAGTGTATTTCAAACTTGTTTCCAGTTTCAATTTCAGTTTATCTATATAAATTCAGTTTATTCAATTTTCAAGTTCAAAATCTCAAGTTTATTTATATGTGATTGTAGTGGATGTTAAGGACTTGTTAAGATGATATAAGCTCCTAGATAGCTTCTTAAAGCTATTAGAAACATTAAAATCAGTTGTAGTTATAGAACCTAAAAATTCATAAAAATCAAGAAAAATAGGTTAAAATAAAAATCATTGAAAATGATGCAAGAAAGTCGGGAGGTGGTTGATTCGATCGCCCTTGGGTTAGATGCTTCTTGGGAAGCTATAGGAAGTGTTCTCGCTCTGGTTCTCGCCACTTGATTCCATTTTGTAAGCCTTTTGTTCCATTTTAGCATTTTATCGATATGTATGTTTTATGCTTTAATCTTTATGTTTTTATGTTTCTAAGGTGTTGTTAAGTAATAACATAGATTAAAATAGGTTTCTGATACGGATCCGGACGTTAGCTGTGCCCAAAGACAAGACGAAATGGTTTATGAAAGTGGCTAGAACCATTTCAACGAGTGAAGCCCATTCCAAACCAAGTAATAAAGAGAGTTCGAGTTCGTGTTTGTTTTCGCTTTTTCGTGTTTGTGTTTATCACTTTAGGTTGCATGTTTATCTTTTGATTCTTAGGATTTCTATTTAAGCATTGTAAACTCTTTTGGCTGGTTGGTTGAAATTTATTAAAGTTTTTAGGAACCAAACGTGTTCTTGTTTATCTTTCTCGGTTGGTCGAGATCTTTATCGTTTCCAAGATCGAACCACATCAAGTGGTATTCGAGACCAGACTCTCAAGATGTCGTGCAACGATACATACTGGCCGATTCGCCACGAGGCAACGGATATGAAGAACGCGATCCTCGAGATGTCGAGATCGAACGCCCGCCAACGGGTTCGTGATTTGGAAACTAACTCTTTGACAGTGCACGACGCGCGAGTAGACAAAGATGGCAACCAATTCCATTGTCGATGAGCATGATGATGGACGACGGCTATGACAACCTTTTCGCCCGCCGCGACCATCGCCAACACCATCCACATAATGTATAACATAGACCACACCCGCGACCACCACAACCACCTGTAGACCCGCTTCGCTCCTTAGGTCTACGCACGTAAATTCCGAGTTTGAAGGTGTTACAACCGCACGAGTTTCTCGATCGATCCAGATCGTGGAGCGATATTTGACCTTCGTGATATCCCCGACAATTTAAAGGTAAAACTTGTTGCAATTAAGTTAAAAATATGCTTCGTTATGGTGGGACCATGTGCGCACTAAGCGTTATAGTGGAGGGCAAACACAAAGTGGACACATGGGACAAGATGAAACGCCTATTACGGGCTAAGTTTCTTCTTGTTACACACAAACGTGATGCATACTTGGATTATCGACGCCAAACATGGTTCTTTATCGCTGAGGACCTAATTAGTGAATTTGAACGCACGCGCATGCGTTGTGGCGCGGAAGAAGATGACGAATGTGTTATTGCCCGCTTTTTGAGTATTCTCCGCGGATATTGCGGACGTTGTTTCATTACAACAATACTATTCTTTTTCGATGTTTGCCAACTTGCTTTGGTGGTGGAACGCCAACTCGCTCAAAAAATAAAGTGGTCCTCCAAGTTCCCACCGTATCCCGTAACAACACCGGAGGTTCTACCAACACCGGATCGCCCAATCAAAGCCGACCCACCGCTATTCCTACTCCTCAACCCGTACCTCAAATACCCTACGGTGTTTCAAGTGTCAAGGGTTGGGTCACATTAAACGAGATTGTCCAAACAAACAAGTTCTCGCCTTGGTGGACGGCGTAACCAAAGTATGATACTAAGAGAGGATGCCCTGAAGTCCTTTACCCCGATCGGGTGAAGTCCTTATTTCTTGCAGTTGCTTAACACAACCGTGGTCGATTTCGATGACGACACTAATCGGTTACGAAACAACATTTTCCGTACTAAATGTACAAGAAAAGGGAAAGTTTGTACGCTTATTATTGATGGCGGAAGTTGCGAAAATATGGTAGCCACCACCATGGTTGACAAACTTGGTTTACCCATCCAGACCACCCCGCACCATACCAACTCACATGGTTAAAGAAAGGTAACTCGTTAAAGTTACTCACAAATGTTTAGTGCGGTTTTCAATTGGCAATAAGTATATGGATGAAATCTGTGTGAAGTCATTCCATGGATGCGCGCCACATTTCGCTGGGACGCCCATGGTTATATGATCGGCGTGTCAAACATGATGGTTTTCGCAACACCTACTCCTTCAAGAAAGATGGTCTCCGGGACTTTGGCCCCTTAACCCACGCGATGAACCACCCCACATCGCACCATTAACAAAGATCGATTTTGTGGGCTTGCCAAACACCAATCCGCCACGCTTTTGGTTTAGTAGTGGTCAAGAAAACCCAAAACCGTGGACCCGCCACCAAGTGATCCCACTCATCGATGAATTTTCCGATATCTTTCCCGAGGACATTCCTCGCGGACTACCATTGATGCGCGAGATACAACATCGCATTGATTTTGTGCCGGTGCTAGTATCCCGAATAAACCAAAGATACCGAATGAATCCTAAAGAGTTCACGAGTTACATCGCTGTTACCGAGTTACTCGAGAAAGGCCTTATCCGGAAAGTATGAGTCCTGTGCCGCACTCGCGCTGTTCGGTCCCAAAACCTAATGGTACTTTTCGAATGTGTATTGACAACGCGCAACAACAAAATTACCATCAAATATCGCTTTCCTATACCTCGGTTTGACGATCTTCTTGACCAATTAGACGGCGCCAACATATTTTCCAAAATCGATTCATGGAGTGGCTATCATCAAATTCAGATGCGGATGTGGGACGAATGGAAAACAACGCTCAAAACGCGCGACGGGCTTTATGAGTGGATGGTTATGCCTTTCGCTTGTCCAACGCCCAAGTACTTTCATGCGCTTAATGAACCACGCAAGCCATTTATGGACGATGTGTCGTTGTTTATTTTGACGATATCTTGGTTTTAGCACAACTTTGGAGCTACATTTATCACATCTTCGCCAAATTTTTACAGCTTCTACGGAGCAAAAGTTGTATGCCAACAAAACTAAGTGTCACTTTTGTCCAAGGAAGTAATTTTTAGGGTACTTGGTATCGGAAACGCATCCGTATGGATCACAAGAAAGTCGAGGCCATCACAACGTGGCCAACTCCAAGATCTTTACATGAAGTACGAAGTTTTCATGGCCTTGCATCTTTCTATCGGCGCTTTATTCAAATTTTAGTACACCGTAGCCCCTATTACGATTGTCTTAAGTGTAGTAAATTTGTGTGGACCGCTACCTCAAAGGATGCTTTCGACTGACTTAAAAATGGTTATCAAGCTCCCATCCTCGCTTACCAAACTTCACCATGTGTTTCAAGTGGAATGTGATGTCGGACTAGGAATAGGTGGTGTTCTAAGTCAATTGAATCGTCCAATCGCGTTTTTAGTGAAAAGTTCAATGACACAAGGCGGCGTTATAGCACCTACGACAAGGAATTTTATGCTATTGTTCGTAGCCTAGAGTATTGGCGCCACTATTTGTTACCTAACGAGTTTGTTTTGTATTCGATCATCGCTTTAAAGTTTATTCAAGGGCAAGCTTGCTTAGTCCACGGCACGCAGTGGGTCAAGCTTTACAAGACTTCAACTTTGTCATCCGCCACAAAGCGTGGCACGCAAACACCGCCGCCGATGCACTTAGTCGACGGCCGCTCGTGACTTCCACCACCATTCACGTGGTCGTTTTACCCCACTCACACACTTGTACCGCGATGACCCGATTTCAAGGATGTGTGGAAAATGTTGCGCCACCCCGCTTCGAGACTTTGTTCGACGTAATGGGTTGCTTTTTAAAGGTCGCCGTTGTGTGTTCCTTTATCCTCATTCCGCCGGCTATTATTCTTGAATGTCACCAAGGTGCGTTGGCGGACACTTTGGACGCGCAAAAACAGCTTTAGTTAGTGAGCGATTTTTTGGCCAAAGCTCGCTCGCGATGTGATGAAAGTTCTAAACGGTGTCGCGCCCGCCATATTGCCAAAACCCATCACACCAACCAAGGGTTGTACACCCCACTACCTACGCCTAACCGGACCATGGGAAGATGTAAGCCTTGATTTTGTCCTAGGATTACCGCTACACAACGAAAGAAAGACTCCATTATGGTTGTTGTGGATAGTTTTCAAAATGGCTCATTTTGTTCCGTGCTCGAAAACATTTGACGATCCGAAGTGGCCCTTGTTGTATTTTTCTCGAGATCGCTGTTACATGGAATTCGAAACAATCACTTGAGATAGGGATGTGAAGTTTGTTAGTCATTTCGCGACGCTTTGGAAACGTTTGGGTGCCAAGTCGCATTTAGCTCTTCACATCACCCACAAACGGATGGTCGACGGAAGTCACTAACCGCATTGGGTAATCTTCTTCGTTGTCTCGTGGGTGATAATAAAAGCAATGGGATCTTGCTCTTCCCAAGTCGAATTCGCCACAATGATCCTCTCATAGTTCAACGGTCGCATCCTTTTCTCGTGGTTTATGGTAGAAACCCGCTCACTCCGCTTGATCCGCACCGCTGTTCGGTGTTGAGACCTTTAGCCGGGGCAATGATAGAGCGTAACAAATTAAAGAGCTTCACGAGCAAAAGGGAACAGACATTAAGCATAATTTGCAATATCAAGCTCGTGCGAACAAGCATCGGCGAAAGTGGTTTTTCGTGAAGGTGACCGGTATGGATTTTCCTACGCCGCGACCATTTTCCACAACGGCGTTTTGGCAAGTTACAACCTCGAGCCGATGGTCCGCTTCGGTTCTACAAATAATTAATGACAATGCTTACAAGATTGAATTGCCGTGTCATTATGGTGTTTCGCTACTTTTAATGTTGCGATTTATCCCGATAATCAAGGGGACGAGTGGGTAATGACTCTGGGACGAGTCGCTTTTGTAGGGGAGGATGATACGGATCCGGACGTTAGCTGTGCCCAAAGACAAGACGAATGGTTTATGAAAGTGGCTAGAACCAACCCAACGAGTGAAGCCCATTCCACCAAGTAATAAAGAGAGTTTGAGTTCGTGTTTGCTTTTCGTGTTTGTGTTTATCACTTTAGGTTGCATGTTTATCTTTTGATTCTTAGGATTTCTATTTAAGCATTGTAAACTCTTTTGGTCGGTTGGTTGAAATTTATTAAAGTTTTTTAGGAACCAAACGTGTTCTTGTTTATCTTTCTCGGTTGGTCGAGATCTTTTACCGGTTTCAAGATAGCGAACCACATCATTTATAATTTTAGTTTGCTAGTTAAACCGCTTATTTCTTGGTTTCTTTTAAGCACTTTTCTAAAACCTCCCCTGCACTAATAGAGTTGGTTGTATCTCGCTGATTTCACAAGCTCACATGAGCTTATTAGTGGGACCAGTGCATTGAAACTCGCCTTTTGGAAAGCCCATCTACTGTCTCAAAGGTCCAAAGGTGCTTATTTTAACTTTCTAGCTTATTTAATAGTGGTCGCTTATAGCTTCTTTTTGTCCCATTTCTTGTGTACACCGAACACTCGATGTTTTACAAGCTTTTCACAAGCTCACACAGAGCTTAATAGTGGGCCCCACCTTGTATACTTTGGTTTTCCGAGAAGCTCACCTAACAAGCTTGTTGTGTCAAGACTCATTTTGAGCTTTGAGCTTCGCCTAGTTTAATCTAGCCTACAAAACCGTGGCAGGCTGTTTGGTTGATAGGATTAGTATAAGTACTTATTAGCTTATTTTAAGCTTTTCAAGTGTGTTTCTTTGTGCCTTTTAGCTTAATATAAGTACCTTTAGCTTATTTTCATCTTATTTCACTTTGTTTCTTTTTATTTAGCTTATTTGGCCACTTGTTTGAGCTTAAAATCCTTTGAAAGCCAAAAGCTAAACTGTTAAGCTCTTTAGCTCTCAAACCGCTTATTTTCAAGTTCCAAAATTTTTTCTTTATTAAAGTTGCTTATTATCAGTAGTTAAATAGGTTTATAAAGAAAAAATCACAAAACATCAATTTTAAAAATAGTGATAGCGTTTATTTAATCTAAATTAGCTTTTAATTTTCTTTTCAAATTATTATTAAGCACTTTTCTGTTTTATAATTTTCTTAGCTTTACGTCACCATAGGATAATTATAGAAAAATTTTAATTTTCTTAGTTTGTTTAGTATTTATTAGAATTTAAAATAGTTAAAAAGTATTAAATAATTAATAATAAATAAATAAAATCATAAAAATATATTTTAGTTTTAAAATAAGTTTTATAAATATTTTAGATTTTTCTATGTCATAATTTCACTTTTCTAGCTTTATTTAATATTTTCTTATATTTTAGGGTATTATTAAATAGTTAAAATAGTTTTAATTAATAATAATTAAATAAATAGTTATAAAAATAATTTTAATTTTCCAATAATTTTCTTTTATTATTAGGATTGTAAAATATCATTTTCATATCCATAGGTGTTTTATTCTTTAAATTTACGTTTTATTTTATACGCTACGTAAAATTTAGTAAAACGACGCATTTACGCTTGTTTAATCGATTGTTGTGCTTTATAGTTCGTATCCAAATACAATTCCAAACAATCAAGAGTGTAATTTTCAACCAAAATCCTTACAGATCATTATCCTTAGTGATCATTCTACTTCGAACGCTTTCAAACACCATTCAACCTCAGGTGGGACTTAACGACCTAGGAATCCACTAAATTCCAAGGGAATTTGTATTGAGTCCATAATAGTAGACTTTTGTTGACTAAAACCTTTGGTCAATATTTCTTGACTGTTTTGGAACCAATCAGTCTGTAGTCGGAGGACTACGATTCTAAGAGATGGTATGTCTGAGCACCGTGAGCAATGGGGACTGCTTGAGAGGGTTCATGGCTACCGAGATGCATGCAGTGATGTGGCGCAGGATAGGTAAGTTGGAAAGAGAGGTCGTGGATCTGAAGAGTGATCACGATGCTCAGCGTGTTGAGCTTTCATCGTTGTGGAGAGAGGTTGACGATGTTAGGAGATCAGTTAGTGGTATTCGTGACCGTGGCTAGATTGTGTTAGATTCATGGCATTGTACCATCTTGAAACTGAGTAGTCTCTAGTTCGAGATGTAGATCTATCCTAGTTATCTTGTTCGTATCATTGTTAGGACCGTTTTTTATTTCTCCATGTATTCCACTTTGGAACCTATGAGTTATGGATATTAGAATGTGCATCCTTTAGTTATGATTCGGACTTTAGTTGTTTCGTTATGATATAGTGTTAACCCAACCTAGTCTTTTAGGGTGTGAACTATGAACTTATGTGTTAATACAAATAAATCGTAAAAACGTTTATTAATATTTTGCGATCTCTTTGTGTTTTGTTGATAACATATATAATGTTGTCTTAAGTATAATTATAAGGATACATGTTATTTTGTAAAGCATTTACATATAATCTTTAAATACAAAAATGTAGTAACTAAAGCATTTGTTGTAATAGTTAATTAGGATGGGTAAAATCACAACCCATGGATCTTAACCCATACCCAAAGAGACTTGATACAATGTATACTTAGATACATTGAATCTAGATATAACCCATGGACCAACCCATGACCCATAAACCAAAAACCCATGGGCAAGAGGAGCGCCCACGGATCCCTAGCTTTGTGCTTGCGGATCCCAAGTGGAAGGGATCCGTGGGATCCGTGTGAACAGTGAGGAAATTTCACTACTACACAAAAGATCAAAGAGATCCCTAAATAGAGACTCGGTAACACAAAAACCCAGTCTTTTAAAAAAATTAAACGGAGATCCAGAACATTAAGATTAAAAGAGTGGTGATATCTCAAAACCAGGTTTCTTTCTATCTACCAAAATACCAAAATTTTAAGCGGGGTTTTTCCCTCTTTTATCACTTTCACTAATTTAAAATCACTTCCATTTTCTTCTTCTCCCAAAATACCCACACACAAAAAATCACCCATATACCTCTGTTGGTTTTGCTGTAATCATGGGTAGCTATCTGATTATTCCCATTCCGAGTCCACTTCTCTATAATTCAAGTACTTTAATTTATATTATCTTTGATTTCATATGATATTTTAGTTTTGTTCTTGAATCTTTCCATGTTCTATAATGACAGTCGAAATTAGGTCTCTTCTCAAAATCTGTAATTAGGGTTCTTGGCCCTAAGCCAAAATTGGGATTTTTGTAAATTTGTTAAGCAAATGCGAATTAGGGTTCTATATGGGTGTTTATAACTTATTTATAATCTCTAATTTCTTTCACTTCTCTTGTATAACCACTATTAATAAATTGCCATCCTTCCAAGATATACAAGACCACATAAATCTACCGACACTGTTGAGGAGTATTGTTGTGATTATGAGATACTTGATAATGTTAATGGATATTTATGTATCCCTTTTATCACAACTAGCTAAACACATGTCTTCCACTATTTTAAGGTATTATTTATATCATCATATTCTTGGATAACAGGGTGTTTAGATGTACATATTAAGTGAAGTCTATGTATTTGTCAAGCGGTGTTTAGGTTACATTTTCTAATTTTATAAAGTCAAAACAATCATGTTTGGATAATAATATCATCAATGTCTTGGCTAATGGGGTGTTTAGATGTACTTATTAAGTGAAATCTATGTATTTGTCTTGATGTTTAGGTCACATTTTCCAATTTTATAAAGTCAAAACAATCACGTTTGGATAATACTATCATCAAGCTCTTAGCTAATGTGGGTGCTTAGATGTACTTATTAAGTGAAGTCTATATATTTTATAGAGTCAAAACAATCATGTTTGGATAATAAGGTAAGAATCCTTGCTAAGAGATCCAATTATCAAGTAAATTTACAATAATCTAACTATTTTTAGTTATTACCAACTGGTTATCTATAATTCTATATCTTGACATCGAGATTGCTATAATCATTTTGAAACTATATATACCTACAAACTCCCCAAAGTTTTTCTTTTGTGGCTTTTCTTTAGTGAGTTGATAGTGAATCTTTATGCTCTACTAATCGAGGCTCTTTTACAAAGCTAAAGATAATATTGAAATGCTACTTTTCACCAAATAAAAATATTGAAGTGCTACTTTCTTAGTTCTGTATCCGTATAACAAATGTTCAATAATCTATCTTTAATACTATTGATAGAGCAACTAGTGAGTAGTCGGTTCCATTTACTTAAATGTTGTATCAAATATTTCTACCATGTGAAATGGTTTCATTAATACATGCTCATTGGGTGCTTGCTCGGTAATTGCTTGTCACGTCTTTTTTTATTCATTATATGCTTCTGAACCGCTTTCAATGGCTTCCTAATTACTGATTCGTAATGTTATCCTTATTTTTAACTTATTAAGCTTTTTGTTATTTCTCTCTTTATTTCTCCTTAGTAGTGTGTTCTGTTAACCCCTAAAACAAGTTAACCAGGACATTGAATCTCAAATGACTTTGACTCTTACAAGTCATTCACCGACTCGTACGAGTCGACTTGTAACTTTCGCTATCTGCAAAATCAAGAAAAATTCTAGTTCTATTTTGAAAACATGAAGAAAAAAAAATGACTAAATATCTTCTTTGTTATGCAATGGCGTTGTTGTTCTAGTTGGCAATTAACAGATTTTCATCTCATTTAATAGTTTTTTGTGACTAACAGCTTGATTTGTTTGACTTAGAAACCATTGTTATGCAACATTCTCATATACTCATTTACAATGTTTTAAAGGGACTAAATGGTATTCTTGCCGATGAAATGGGGCTTGGGAAGACTATTCAAGCAATGGCCTTCTTGGCTCATTTGGCGGAAGTATGTACACTACCTGAAAATTTTTTATATCTGTTGTTTAGTTATAACCACATAGCTTGAACAATTAGTATTTGCAGGAGAAAAATATATGGAGGGCCTCTCTTGGTTGTTGCACCTGCTTTTGTCTTGAGTAATTGGGTGGATGAAATCACCGATTATGCCTAAAACACGACTTAAAAGCACTCCTTTGCCTTAGTGGGGTGGCATTCAAGAACATTCAAGAACGAAAGACTTAGGAAAATACCAACCCAAAACGTCTATATTGCAGGTACAAATCTATATTAAGAATGCCTTATTATATACAATGTAAATTGAGGTATTAGTTCTGACTAAAAACACATTGCTTAATGTTGTTTACCTTGTTTCTTATCTGTACTGTCATGACATTATCAGCATAAGGTATTACATATGCGACTAAGGTACCAAAATTATGTTAAAGTTTGACATAGTTACATGGTTGGTAAAGCTAGTGGTAAAATGTGGTTGGGACTCATATAATTTTGATATTAACAAGTTACACAAAAGAGGGAAAGGAAATGAAACATGCATATATTTGTTTTCAGAAGAACAACTACAACTTTAGCAAGTCTGTTCTATACTAAGTTACACAAATGATTAAAAGGTTGTGGAAGCTCTATATATTTATTATCAAGTTGCATGTTCAACTAAAAATCTTATATAAATCTTTGTTTCGGTTCTATTAAAGTCTCGCTGCCAATTAAAATTCTCTTTGCCAACGTAACCTGCTTAAGTCTGAGTTTCTATGAGTTCATTTATTTTAGACACTGGTAATTATACTTTTGCTCTATAGGGAGGCTGGATTTTACATGCTTGTTACCAGGTATCAACTGCTAGTGTTGGATGAAAAGTACTTCAGGCGTGAAGCAGTATATGGTCTTGGATGAGGCTCAGGCAATTAAAAGTTCAACCAGGTTAGATCGTTCAACCTTTTGTTGTTTGTTTCTAAATTCTCGTGCCGTGGAATAAATCACCTTATCTGCATCACATAAATGATAATACAATTGGACCTTCGTGTTAACTCGAAATATATTTTGTTGTTTAATTATTCAGTAGTAGTATTTTATGTGACTGACATTGATAGAAATTGTAAATCTGAAATTAGCAAACAAGATCATAATAATCGCTAAACGTCATATAATAATCAGGGACTCACACAGATAGAAATTATAATGTGCATTCAGCTAACAAGAACGTAAGAATCACTAAACGTCAATAAGGAAAAGTAAATGCTCGAAAAAAAAGCATAATCGTGGTGCATCAAGGCTCCTCTGGTATGAAATCCCATCACTTTGTTTAGTGATAGATGATTTGACCTTGAATTTTTAAGTGATGGAAAGAAGTAAAAGTAGCGACCTTTTTGTTCCCAAGCTTGTTTGCCTCCAAATCTTGGAGTAGCTTCCTGTGTTGATATGTGCTTACCACAATGAAAACGAAATGCTCAATCTAATTTGGGGGAGAAGCCATCATTGCATTCACTTGACTCTTTACACACTTCATTTTTACTTATTCTGGCTCAACCGGTCCGGTCTCATCATCCTTACTTGGATGATTCAGTGATCTTTTAAGCACATGATATTATTCTTTATTGTTTTTAGCTTCTTATATCACAATGGTGTTGGTTTGCTTGTTGCTGAAGTTCATTATGCTCTTTTAGCTTGGCTCTTCATGTTTTTCTATTTTGTCGGAATTAAAGAAAAAATGATTCCATCTTTTCCTTGTCTTGTTTTAGGTAAGTTGCTACATTGTCTATGCTTACCATGAAGCCAATATATACTTAACAATGAACAGCCTTGCTAAATTTATTGGCAAAGATATGATATAGACCATCAATTAAGCTAAATTCATCATCGAAATATGGTACTGAACAAGTAAATAAAGAACAGAGACGGTGTTGGGCCATTAAAGATTATACTATCCACATTTCTAGAACGTACATTTATGTTTGTGCAAATCTGAGGTTTGAATTTCGACCCATTGTTTTGCGGTGTAGTTAATTCTCGTTCTAGTATACTAAGTGATTTCTCATAATATTTTGTTGGAACTGTGGCACTATAAGATGGAAAACACTTCTCAGCTTTAATAGTCAAAACCGCTTGCTTCATACTGGAACTCCAGTCCAGAACAACATATTTTGTATAACCTTTTATTTCATTAATTTACATGTAGGTACCTTGGAGTGACGAGCGTCAATTAGAGAATAAAGAGTTGCACGCCATCATTGGTGCATGCATTACATTGTGGCGTGATTAATCCTAGATAATGATGTTCAATTATGTTGAATTCTAGTGTTTTTCATTATAGTTTGTTGAATTCTAGTGTTCTAATTTGGATATTGTTTAGGATTTATGTTTAGTTGAATTAACGTATTATCTTAATTTACTTTACTTTGATGATTTTGATATTTGTGGTGTATTTTAATCACTTTATATATATTTGTTGCATTTATATATATTTCTTTATTAAAAAAACCATTTCTAAAATTTTCAAATTCTAAAAATTGGAAAATTTTAGAAATTATTTTTTAATAAAATAGATTAACTAAAAAGCAGTTTCGAGATAAAAACATATCTTTTACTTTATATAAAGATAGGTTGGATGCTTTTATAAAAACAGGTTGTGGGAGAACCGGTGTCAATGTCTAATAAAAATATGTTTGTTTACTCTATAATGGAGACTGGTTTTAAAGAGAAAACGGTGTCGATGCTTCTAATGGAGACAGGTTGCCAAACCGGTTTCTATATCTTTCGATCATGGGAATACCCCTTCGAGAGAGTTCAAAACCACTCTTCATGGGCTATTTTGACCGGTTTCTATGAGATTTTTTGTAGTAGTGTTTGCCTATAAATAGAGAACCATTTCTTCATTCTAACTCACCCTCTTCTTACTAAATCTCTCATACACTCTCATTCTCTTCTAACATATAGATCACTAGATCTAGAGAGTTGTTCTTCTTTCTTTCTATTTGTGATTCTCATATAGGTCCTTCTCTAAGGCGAGATCACGAGCATTCTACAAGTCATCCAAGCAAGGGTCCTTGATTGATTTGTCACCCGCAAGATTTCTGTAGCGAAGATCTTGTATTTGATATTTCACATATTTGTTGTGTAATAGTTGTGTTGGTTTTGTCCACCGTGCTACGGACTCGGTATCTAGCTTTGTACCGGATAAAGTGTAACTAACGTTGTGAAGGCTTCCGCCAGTGAAGGAGTTTGTTGACATAGTGCTTGAACTCTCGGTAGGTGACTGGGGGGTGGAGTAGGGCAAGGAAGGTGTCCTTGTGGCCGAACCACTATAAATCGGTTGTGTCATTTCTATCCCTTATCTTTGTTTACTTACTTACATTATCATTAGATCTATCGTTCTCAACATCCATACGATTTCACATAATATTGAATCTAAAGTTTTTGAAATCAACTTAAAATCGCAAAACTATTCAACCCTCCCCCTTCTAGTTTTCCACAATTGGCATCAAGAGCTAAGTTTATAAAAGTTTTAAAATAAAATTGTATTTTAAAACTTTTCGATCACTATGGGTTCGAAAATTATAAGGAAGGGCAATCTATGCAACGACCACCACTACTTGAAACTAATGGTTTTATATATTGGAAAATAGATTGAAACATATGTGAAGTCTAAAGATATTGATCTTTGGTACATTATTGTTGAAGGTGATTTTGAGGCTACCTCAAATGATGATAAAGGAAATTTAGTTCACATACCTCATGATAAACTAAATGATGAAATGAAGAAAAAGCTTTCAAAAATAGTGAAGCAAAATGGTTTTATATAATGCTTTACCGAAAAGGAATTGAAAGAATTTCTATGCTTAAAACCTCTAAAGAAATTTGAATTCTTTAGTTGTAACTCATCAAGGCAACCAACAAGTTAAAAATAATAAAATTGATCTATTTGTTCAACAATATGAACAATTTTCAATATCGATGAGGAAACTATAGATCATTCATTTGCTAACTTTAATACTATTATTACATCTTTACAAGCACTTGATGAATCCTTTTCTAGCCGTAACCATGTTAGGAGATATCTAAGGGCACTTCCATCAAGTGGAGATCCAGGTGACGGCAATCAAGAGTCAAAAGATTTGACAATCCTCACCTCGATGAACTAATAGGCAACCTAAAAGTCTACGAGCTTGTCCTGCTAAAGATTCCAAGCCTCAAAGGTGAAAGAGAAACACAAATCTCTTGCCCTTAAAGCCAAAAAGGTTTGACGATGAGGAGAGCTCATCTTGAGTAGTGACGACGAAGAGTACGCTATGGCGGTAAGGGACTTTAAAAGTTCTTTAGAAGAAAGGGTGAATCGTCAAACAACCGTATGGCGATAAGAAAGGCTTCGGAAAAACAAAGAGGACGAAAAGCCAAAGGATGATCGTACTTGCTTTAAATGTGGGGACCCAAACCACTTTATTAGTAAGTGTCCCAAACGGGATGATCAAAAGGCATTCGTGAGCTGCACGTGGGGAATGAGCGACGAGGAGGACGAAGAAATTTGTCTCATGGCAAATGACGAGGTATGTCACGAATACTATAGTAGTTCATCACTTGATGACGACTCATTGCATAATGAATATGATAAACTATGCAATATTAGCTTAAAACTAATTAACAAAAACATGCTTTTAAAGAGTCAAAACCAACGTTTAAATAAAGAAGTCATAGAATTAAAAGCAAAACTAAAACGTTTGGAAAAGGGTAAAATAGCAAGTGGTGAATGTGAACTTTGTGTTCAACTTCAAACACTAGTTGATCATTTAGATTCTAAAATTGCTAGAATGAGTACAAACACCTTAGATACAATACTCGATGGTGTTAAAACCGCAACAACCAAAAGGGTCTAGGCATACAACAACTTGATCCATCAACTAGTGAAAGTAAAGAAACAAAATTTGTTAAAGAATTAGAAAACCACCATTGTTGTGGCGGATCCCACGGATCCCTAAAAGGGAACGGCTAGTGTACAAGCGGGATCCGTGGATCTGCTGTGACAACTAGTGGTAATAACATAGCCTCATCATCTAGAACCGAGTTCGATTATATCGTAAATAGGAAGAAACCAACTCATATCACCACTAGACATCCACCTCCAAAAATTAATCCTACTTTTGCAAGAAACAAAGCCCATATTTTCAAAACATAATGCATCTAGGAGACCTAATAACGCTTATCCATGAAGTAACCATCAAATGGGATGGAACCCTAATATGCAAACGGTTTCTCTTTTCAAAACTTTGCTCCATGGAATGCATACTCATCTTATCCATACATGTCTAACATGAATGGAATGTTTAACACTAATGGACCCATGAATAAATGGGGACCAAACTTTGAGTTTATTATTGTTTTAGGTGTGCTTAAAGGTCAACCTAGACCCCGATGAATGGGTCAAGGATAGCGGTGCACGAGGCACATGACCGCAATAGGGATCTATTCTCCACATATGAATCCGTAAATAGAGGTAATGTGGTGTTTGGAAATAGCAAAAGTAGAATCATCGGTAAAGGTACGGTTTCTAACAAATCTCAACCATTAACGATGTGTGTCGTAGAGAAAACCTAAACTTTAATCTCTTAAGTATAGGACAAATATGTGATAAAAAGTGCAATGTACTTTTACCAAACCGTAGTAAGATACTTAAAATGGCATAACCGTAGGAAGAGGAATTAGGAAACATGGAGTCTATGTCATTAAAATCGGTAAAGAACCTAAAGACAAACTATGTCTTACCTCTATGGATGATACTTCGACCTTATGGCATCGAAGATTGGGTCACGCCAACATGCGACTTCTTCAATCGCTATCATCCAAAGATCTAGTAAGAGATCTACCTAAGTTAAAATATGAACATCATTTTTGTGATGCTTGTAATGTAAGAAAACAAGCTCATTCGAGTCATAAAGCTAAAAACATGGTGTCCACAGCTAGGTGTCTAGAATTGCTTCATATGGATTTATTTGGTCCATCCGCTATCCAAAGTTATGGAGGCAACTACTATACTTTGGTAATAGTGGATGACTACTCTAGGTATACTTGGACAAAATTTTTAAAGAACAAAGCGAAACCTTTAACTATTTTGAAATATTAAGCAAAAGATCCAAAGACAACTAGGAAAACCCATAGTGTCTATTAGGACGGATCATGGTAGGGAATTCGATAATGAAGTGCAATTCGGAGCTTTTTGTGACGCTAATGGTATTACTCACAACTTCTCGGCTCCACGCACTCCACAATCGAATGGGGTAGTAGAAAGAAAGAAAAGAACCCTTTAAGAAATGAGTAGAACCATGCTTAACGAACAATCCATACCTCAAAAATTTTGGTGTAATGCTGTTGATACTTCAACATACATACTCAATCGAGTCTTAATTAGACCAATTTTAGGTAAAACTCCATATGAGTTACTCCGAGGCAAAAAGCCTACTTTAAATCATTTAGAGTCTTTGGAAGCAAATGATTCATTTTAACACTAAAGATTACCTTACAAAATTTGATCCTAAATCAACCGAAGGTATCTTTCTAGGTTACTCGCCTAATAGCAAAGCTTACGTCATAGTAAACAAAGAAACAATGAAGGTAGAAGTCATTAAACATAAAATTTGATGAAAGTCCACCCAAACCCTCTCCACCTCTTGTCGATGATGAGATCATAGAAAGTGAAGCTATTGTAATTAAGAAAAAGATAAATGAAGAAGAAGAACCTTCAATTAGTGAAATCACAAACATTAAAGAGTCCAAAGATCACCTCGTAGATAAGGTCATTGGAAAACTAAATGAGCGAACATTAAGATCTCAAGTTCAAAACCAAAGTAGCTTATTTTGTTTTGTTTCAACTATAGAACCTAAGAACACAAGAAGCCATTAAAGATGAAAGTTGGGTAATGGCTATGCAAGAAGAATTAAATCAATTTGTTTCTAATGATGTTTGGACACTTGTCCCTCCACCTAGTAATCAAACCGTAATAGGAACAAAATGGGTGTATAAAACAAATTAGATGCAAACGGAGTAGTATCTAGGAACAAGGCTAGACTCGTTGCCCAAGGGTATAACCAACAAGAAGGAATAGACTTTGATGAGACCTATGCCCCGTGGCTAGATTAGAGTCTATAAGAATACTTCTTGCGTATGCTTGTGCTAATGATCTAAAGCTTTATCAAATGGATGTCAAAAGCGCCTTTTAAATGGTCTTATTAATGAAGAAGTATATGTAGCTCAACCTCAAGGCTTCATCGATTTTGAAAAACCCAAACACGTTTATAAATTAAAGAAAGCCCTTTATGGTCTTAAACATGCTCCAAAAGCTTGGTATGATAGACTCAAGTCCTTTTAATTAAACATAACTATACCATGGGGTTAGTTGACAACACACTTTTACTAAGAAAAGGAGTCACACATAATCATAGTACAAATATCGTAGATGATATTATATTCGGATCCACTTGTCAAGACATGTGTGATGATTTCTCTAAAATCATGCATGACGAGTTCGAGATGAGTATGATGGGAGAACTTAGTTTCTTTCTTGGTCTACAAATTAAACAAGTAGAAGATGGTATCTTCTTCAATCAATCTAAATACATCAAGGAGATGTTAAAGAAATTTGGTCTAGAAGAGTCGAAACCAATTAGGACACCCATGTCATCCGACACCAAACTCACAAAAGATGAAGACGGCGAATCCGTAGATAATACTAAATATCGTGGCATGATAGGTAGTCTTCACCTCACGGCAAGTAGGCCGGATATCATGTTTAGTGTGCGCTATGTGCTAGGTTTCAAGAAAACCCCAAAACTTCACACCTAGAAGCCGTAAAAGAATTTTTAGATACATTAATGGTACAACACAATTAGGATTATGGTATCCTAAGGGACGGGTGTAGAAACAATTGTATATGCATATTCGACCATGCAGGGATTACGTTGATAGAAAAAGTACAAGTGGGGTGTGTACTTTCATGGGATGTTGCTTAACATCGTGGTTTTCTAAGAAACAAACGGCTCTAGCAATATCAACAACGAAGCCGAGTACGTCTCACGGAAGCATGCCAACAAGCACTATGGATGAAAAAGCGTTAGTAGACTCGACATTCATCTAAGCGACATAGTCATTCTATGTGATAACAAAGGTGCCATCGACTTAAGCAAGAATCCGGTATTGCATTCCACACCAAGCATATAGAGATTCATCATCACTTCTTAAGAGACAATGTTCAAAAGGGAACATTTCTATTGAGAAGGTAGCATCCAAGATAACATAGCCGACGTCCTCACCAAGCGGTTGAAGCGGAACAATTCAACCTACTTCGTCTTGGTCTTGGTTTAATGGAACACACGTCGTAATTTATTTTGACTCTACAAGGTATGCAAACACTAGCCTTCTTTCCTCTCGAGTCTAGGATCTCTATTTCACGCACAACTCACAAACAATACGGAATTTTCAAAACCCAAAGATAAGTTTTCTTTTACTTATAGCTCTCCTACTTTTTATATACACATTTTCAAAGAAAACCTACTTTCACAATGTTTTCTAAAAGGATGATACCTTCCGTAATAATTTCACAAAAGCAATTTCTCACGTCTAGGACAAATCGCTTTTCATTATTAATAAAGTAAAAACCCGTTTTCATTGCATCTCATGTCTTTTGAATGCTAAAAGGACACATAACTAATATGTGTTTTCGGGTATATTCATTTAAGCTACAATGAATTAGGAGCATTGACAACACAAGATTCTTGATTAGGTACAAACCGCTGTTATCTCACAAGCTAGCCACTTGTGAATGGCTAACCGTAAGAAACTTAAAACAGTTCGGACACCAATGCAATGAAGATCGGGAGTATAGTGTATCCCGTGTCGTTAAGTCCCAACGAAACGTGCGAGAATAATCAAACGAATAGTGATCGAGAGGATTTGAACGGAAAAGAGTTTTGATTTATTATAACTACAGAAAAAGTATATAAATTACAAGGGCTTAAATGCAAATTAAAGAAAATTAAAAAGATAAACTATATTAAATAAATGCTATCACTATTTTTTAAAATGATGTTTTTGATTTTTCTTTTATAAAACTTAAATTAAAAACTACGTGACGTACAAAAGAAAATGTAAAATTGAAACAATATAAATCCTAAAAATATAAAAATGATATTTTTACAATCCTAATGACAAAATAAAATTTTTAGAAAAAGAAAATTATTTTAAAACTATTTATCTAATTATTATTAATTAAAAGCTATTTTTACTTTATTAATAATAGCCTAAAATACAAGAAAATATGAAATAAAGCTAGAAAAATGAAATTATGACTTAGAAAAATCTAAAATAACTAAAGATAATTTTCAAAACTAATTTTGTATTTTTCTCGATTATTTTGTATTTTCTATGAATTAAAAACTATTTAAAACTACTTAAATTGCTTAAAAATACAAATTTAACTAAGAAAAACGGAAAAATATTTTTTGACTTTTATATTTATCTTAACTTAGTAAAATGAAAACTTATATTTTGAAGTTTTTCCGATTTAATTGTATTAAAAGCTAATTAAAATTGCCTAAAAGCTGCTTTTAAATGAAGAAAATAGTAAATAAAGGCTAGAAAAATATAAAAATTCAAGAAAAGTCTAATTTAATATCTGAATCTAAGAAAAATAGAAAATAGTGGCTTATGTGGTAGAATATGAAGCTCTAGATTACAAGTGCTTATAAATAAGCACTTGGAATAAGCCAAAGGCTACAAATGAGCACCAAACTTTCACGGAAGCTATAATAAGCTTAAACTACTCAAGCGCAACTAATTACAACTATCCTTAACCTCTAAATTGCAAAGCGCTTATGATTTGATGATTTGTTGCAAGTGCCAAAACAGCATTTTTAGCTACTTTGAAGTCGATGCAACCGCTTATTGGACAAGCTTATGTGAAAACAAAATTTGGAGACTTCAAGTCAACTAGCTTAACTATCTATAAACCAAGACTCAAACCCTAAGGACCTAAGACCAACCCTGCTGCAAAATGCCTGTTCACACTCAGCTAATACTGAGTGTGCACAGGGCATATAAGAGCTTATTGAGCAGCTTATTTGAACCTCAAGGAGCTTTTGAAAAAATTTGCAAAAATCATTTATAGAAACTAAACCAGTTGAAGTTTTAAAAACCAAATTTTCACTTGAATTAAACCAGAAATGAATCTATTAAAAATCACTCTAGGTTGGTGCAAAACTGGATTTATGGCTTTTTGACTTTTGACAGTTTTACAATTTTGACTTAAATGAGATTTGAAACCAAATTATGAACTGAGATTGATGTTATATGGTGAAATGAAACTGAATCAAACTACTCTAATGATATCCTAACACAGATTAAGCTTTTGATTTATGAAAACTACAACAGACATGAAATTAAGGCAGGTTAAAGTTTGATTTTGACTTTTGGTGACTGCAGAGGCAATATTGAGACTAGAATGATTCAAATGACCTATATCAAGACTGATAATACAAATATCAAGTACAAACAAGAGCTCAAGCTCAATATAAACAAGCGATCAAGACACTCTTTTAACCAACTTATCTTGATTTATTTAAGTTAACTAATTCTTGAGTTAGCTTATGCTAACACTTGAAATGATTCTAGTTACCCTAATTACCACTAGTTAAGCAGGTTTAAGATAGCTAATGACCACATATTACACATACAAGTACAATCATAAAAATGAAAATGAGATAAAACACTCACAAGTATCCAGCTTGTTTTGTAGCTTAAACCAGAATCCAAACTAAACTATTCCATATCAAACCAACCCAATCCAAGCACTGCATCAACCCCATTCCATTTCCAAACTGCTTGAACCAATTTAGCTTCTCAGTTTGACTTTTGTTGACTAAATACCAAAGTTGCTTAAAACTTAGAGTTAAGCTCACTAAAAGCTATACATGACTTTAGTTGGCTTATTTGAGCTATAATAAGGCTTGTTGAGCACGGGTTTTAATTCATTCAAAGTGCATATATAAGCGAAATTTTGAAAGCAGAAACTTTGATAGACTTTAATTAGAACACGAACTTGATTACAAATGATTAAATGACTTAAGTTTAGTGCGTAAACAGAAATTACAATTTTGAACTTAAACTAAAACATTGATGATAAAAGCGACATACATTTTAATGAAAACTAAGTACCGGTTTCTTCTCTCTCTTTCTTCCTTTTATACACCAACACAGCCTCACGTGTACTACGAGTGTATCCACCTTAATTCGGGACCATTGGATGGCTTGAAGTAATATTGACCGTTTGATGCATTTTGGTGGAAAAGGTTTTAAATTTGGGGTTGAGTGTTAGGTTGAAGAAGGCATTTAATGCTTCTTGGCTTGGGGTGTTTGGAGGGTAGGAGTAGGGTGGTGATGATGGAAAGTTGGAGTTGCGGTGATGATGAGGAAGGCAACCCGTGAGTGGTTTGGTATTTTAAGCGTGGTGAGGTTTGACTTCATTTGACCGGGGTTTAATATTATAAAGGGAAGGGGTCAAAAGGAAGGGTCCAAATGGTGTTATGGCGGGGTCCAATTGGGTTATGACAAGGTCCAAGGGTTTAAAGGTTTAAGGTTTTAATACAAGGACTTGTTTGTAAATTCAAAGTTGGAGGACCAAAGGCGCCATTTTCACAAAGTTGTTCCAAGGGACCAAAAGTGACAAGCTCCAATAGTACAAGGACCAAACTTGACATTTCCAATTTCCAAGGACCATTTTGCCAATTTTAAACTTGAAGGACCAAATTTGTAATTTCTCAAAACTTTTGATACTTTTCACCAAAGGACTAATTTTGACAACTTATGATTTTAAAAGGACCTTTGGTGATTTTCTTTGAAATTAAGTGCTCGGGGACTATTTTCGACAACTTTTGAAACTTGGGGACCCAAGCGCAATTATGCAAACTTAGCTCATTTTCATCGATTTTAAACATTTTGCATCCGAAACATATAAATGCAATTTTGAGATATTTTCGATATTTTGATGCATTTCGAGCATTTTAACAGTTTTGCGATTGATTTAACCAAAATGATGAGTATTTACACACTTATCAATCCCCACACTAAACTATTGCTAGTCCCTAGCAATCTTTTGAGAAAAAACTTAATGGATTTGAATCTCTTTACCAAAAGCCATTACTTACGGAGTAGCCAAATGTTTGATTCAAGTAAGAACCATGGTACACCGATAACCATGTGATTTTGAGCAAACCACCGACTTCAACGGATTTGATTTGTCTTTACGAAGCCGTTTGCTCGGACTAGCCAACTCTTAGATAAATTATCAATATTATCTTTGTGAGGTGATTACCAATTATGGTTTTTCCTTGCCTTTACCACAAGCCATAAACTTGCGGGCTAGCCAACTCTTCACTAATTAAAGATATGGTGAAATGAACACCATACAATTTTGGGCAAATTGCAAGCCGTCAACGGATTTGATATATCTTTACCAAGAGCCGTTTGCTCTGTATTAGCCAATCCTTTTGTTTATTAGACATGGCGGATCGATAACCATAAGTTGAGTAAGTGCAAAACACTTACTCCAAAAAAATGGCCAAAATGGGGGAATTGGGTGGTATAATTACATGATAAAATTAGTGAGAATCCCCCACACTAGAAATGAATATTGCCTCAATATTCAAAGTACCGCGGTTATGTCGAAACATAGAGCGTAAAGGGAATACTACGGCCATTATTTTGAAAGATTTTTTTTTTTTTTTTTTTTTTTTTTTTAAACTTTATATACAACAATGGGGCATGTCCCCACACTAGGAGTGGTAGAAAGTAGAAAGAAGTCGAAATATGGGTGAAAACCATATGGCATACTCTGCTTTTTGATTCCGAGTCGCTATCTTGACTCGATCCCGCATTCATTGGTTCATGGGAAAGTTTGTAGATCGGGACAACCACGGGAGGAATGTCCTCCAAAATAATGCTTCAACCGATGACCATTCACTTTAAAGTTTGGACCATCGGGTTGAGATAACTCAATGGTTCCATATGGAAATACTTTAGTGATGGTAAATGGTCCGGACCGGTGGATTTTAGTTTTCGAGAAAATCTTCAATCTTGAATTGAAAAGAAGGACTCGATCACCGACGTTGAAAACGCGGTTTTGATTTTGAGTCATGAATCTTCTTTGTCTTTGTTTGTAGATCAAAGAGTTCTCGTATGCTTGATCACGGAGTTCATTTAATTCATTCATTTGAACTTTCCGGTGATCACCGGTATCTGAATATCAAAGTTGGCATGCTTGAGGCCCGGTGTATGCCTTGTGCTCAAGCTCAACCGGCATATGACATGCCTTCCGTACACTAGCTTGTATGGAGTGCACCGATGGGTGTTTTATAAGTCGCACGGAAGGCCAGTGCGTCATCAAGCTTATCCGACCAAGAGGCACGGTTTTCGCCAACCGTCCTCCGAATTCTTTAATCCTCGGTTGGAAACTTCCACTTGCCCACTTGTTTGGGGTGGTACGATGAGAGGCGGTGAGTTACACCATATACGCATGACTCTTTCAAACCGGTCATTGCAAAATGCGTACCACGATCTTGATTATAGCTCGTGGGTTCCAAACCTAGCAAAAAGTGATTTTAAGAATTTCACAACAACTCGGGCATCGTTGGTAGGCAAAGCCTTAGCTTCAACCCATTTTGACAAATAGTCAACGCCACGAGTATGTATTTGTTTCATGAGAAGAAGGAAATGGCCCCATAAAGTCAATGCCCGGATGTCAAAATCTCACACACTTGAATGGCGTTTTGCGGCATTTCATTTCTTTATGAGATATTCCGTGACGTTGACAAAGCGTCGCGTGTTTTGACAAATTCATGGGCATCCTTGTAAATCGTGGGCCAATAGAATCCGGAATCAAACACCTTCTTGGCGGTGTAGTTAGGGCTATGATGTCCCCAGTGGGTCGAATGGCAAGCCTTGAGAATGTCAATAGCTTCGACCATACACATCGCTCGATGACTTGATCCGCGCAAATTTTGAACAAGTAGGGATTGTCCCGAGTAATGTTTCACATCTTTAAAGAATTTATTTTTGTTGGGACGACATCCCTTTCACCACAAAGTTACCCGCATGGTAATTTGCAAAGTCGACAAACCATGGGGTGAAGAGTCTCCGAAAAGAAACCACATTGATTGTTTCGAGAGGAAATTTTCGTTAATTTCCTTTTCTCGAACACATCTTGGTGAGGGTTTTCTAGGCGGGATAGATGATCGGTGACCTGGGTTCTCGGCTCCTTTTTATCATGTATAATGATATCAAATTCTTGTAGGAGGAGAACCCAATGAACAATCTCGGCTTTGCATCTTGTTTTGCAAAGAGATATTTGAGACCGAGTGATCCGTATACACCACGCATTTGGTCAATATAAGGTATGGCGAAACTTTTCAAGCGCATACACCACGACTAATAATTCTTTTTACGTAGTGGTGTAATGGGTTCGAGCTTGATCATAGTCTTACTCGCGTAGTGGATAGGTGAAAATGCTTGGTTTTGTTGCCCCAAGACTGCACCGATAGCAAAATCACTTGCACGCACATGAGCTCAAAGGTAAATCGAATGAGGGCAACTAGAATGGGTGCTTCCGTAAGCTTTTTCTTTAATGTTTCAAAAGCGATGCACTCGGTGAGAAGATAAAGGACATCTTTTCAAGAAGATGAGTCATAGGCGAGCGATTTTAGAAAAATCTTGTATGAATCTGATAAAACCCGGCATGACCTAGAAAACTCCTAATACCTTTGGCGGTATTAGGATGAACAATTAGCAATAACATCAACTTTGCTCTATCTACCTCAATCCGTTTTTGAAATCTTATGGCCAAGGACTATGCCTTCTTTGACCATAAGTGGCTCTTCTCCCAATTTAGACAAAGATTGGTGTCTTCACACCTTTGAGCATTTTATCTAAATGGGAGAGGCATGTTTGAAATGAGTCCCCGATGAATGAGAAGTCATCCATAAAACCTCCATTGTCTCCCCAATCATGTCGTGGAAAATTTCCATCATACATCTTTGGAGCGTGCCGGGAGGCGTTACATAGGCCAAAAGGCATCGTCTGTAGGCAAAAGTTCCGTATGGGAAGATGAATGTGGTCTTTTCTTGATCCAGCGGATCAATGGGGATCTGAAAGTAACGAGAAACCATCAAGGAAACAATAGTATTAGTTCCTGCTAATCTCTCAAGCATCGATCCATGAAGGGTAGAGGAAAATGGTCTTTACTGGTGGCTTCATTTAACTTGCGATAGTCAATGCACACACGCCATCCGTAACCAATCGAGTTGGAATTAACTCGTTTCTTCATTGTGACAACAGATTATGCCACCCTTTTTGGAACACGGTGAATTGGGCTAACCCGAGGACTATCGAGATCGGGTAAATTAAACGGCATCAAGAAGTTTGAGAACCTCTTGTTTGATAACCTCATGAATCTTAGGATTCACCCTTCTCTCGATGTTGGATTCTTTGGTTTGAAGTCATCCTCCATTAAGATTTTGTGAGTACAAAACTCGTGGTTGATAATTTTAATGTCGGAGAGTTTCAAGAAATTGCTTGCTTGTGTGACTTCAAGACCTTTATGAGAGCGATCTTCTCCTCCTCGTTAAGTTTTTAGCAATTATAGCGGGTAATTTATCATCACCTCCAAGAATGCATACTCGAGATGAGGAGGTAGGTCCTTAAGTTCAACCTCGGGAAATTCTTCAAGAGATGTTTGTCTCGATTTGATTTCCTCAATCGTGATCTCTTTCGGAGGAGTGAAGGTAATGGATCTTCATTTAGAAATTGCTCCGGATAAGGATATCTCCTCCGAATCATAAACACCATCAATTCGGTGGATTGATTCATCGATAGCGAGATTCATCGATCTCTTCCGAAGGAAGTCACCTCCCTCAAGCGGGTGAGAGGGGGAAGAAGTCGGCAATGATAGGTTTAGAAGATGTGGTGGAATCCCCACTCACGAATTATGAAGATAACCAAGAAACTCTTGAGAATACTCCTCTAAAGCAATATCAATTACATCGACTCGATTAATTGATTCGATATCATAATTTGAGGAGTACCTCAAGTTTGATCAAGGTTAAAGGTAACAACTTCATTACCCACACGTAGCGTGATTTCTTTCTCAAATACATCAATAAAGCACGGCCCGTCCTCGGGAATCCTCGTCAACAATGAGAGGAACCCGATGATCGACATCGAAATCAACAACCACAAAGTCAATTGGAAAATGGAACTTTCCTACTTTCACGAATACATCCTCGGCGATGCCAAGAGGGCGCTGATATAGAAAGATCTGCAAGCTCAAGAGTCATGCGGTAGGAATAAGTTCGAAGAGAAAGTTTCTTCCACACTGAATAAGGCATCAGTTGATGCTTGCACCAAGATCGGCAAGGGCAAAGCATTCAATCATCCCGGAAAACACAAGGAAGAAGAAATTTTCCGGGATCTCCTAGCTTCTCGGGAAGCTTCTTTATGAAGCTAGCGAGGTTCTCGTTCAAAGGAGTTTTAGCCATATCAAATAGCTTTTCCTTGTTGCCCAACATGTGTTTGAGAGTTGATGCAAACTTGGGCATCAACATGATGGCATCCATAAGCTTATGTCAAAATGTAGCTCTTGAAAATTTAAAGAATTTTCCATTTGATGACTAGCTTTTTAGCGGAGTTTTGCTCATTTAAGCGTGAGGGTAAGGAATAGAAGTTTTGGATTTGGGGTTACCAAGCTGGAGGTTCAAAACAACTCCGCTTTGGTTTTGGGTTCGGACACGACGAGGATGGACATTCTTTGGTACCTCCGTTATTATTAGGAAGTTCCTTGTCCTTTGTCGCCTCGGGTTCACTTTCCTACCTTCGGGAGAGAAGAAGAAGAGGTAGTAGGAATAGCGGGTCCATCATCTGACACCACTTGGTTGTGATCGCCTTTGCATCGCCCCTCGGATTAGCGATCGTGTTGCTAGGTAAAGTACACAGGCAGGGTCGATCATTTAAAGACTTCTTAATGTTAGAAATCGGCTACCAACAACTGTTCATTTCCTCTTGGGATTTCATAAATTGCTTCAACAACTCATCGGATGATGGTCCAGTTGGAACGATGGCTTGAGTTTGCAGGAAAATTCGGCCTCTATTGTTAGGATTAGGGCATTGATTTTGAAAATTTCCTTGATTATTGCCATGAAAATACCACAGGTTGAAATTTCCACGACTGGTTTCTATTGAAATTTCCTTGGTGTTGGAAATTTTGATTTTGATTTTGAAAACCGTTGTTTGGACTAAAATTACCTTGGTTTTGAAAACCTTGGTTTGGTCTATTCGATTTTGATTACGGTTTGGTTGAAACAGGAGGTCGAGGGTAGTGGTTAGGGCGGTGGTTGGGTCTATAGGAGCACGGTATCGGTTGCCTCCTTGATTAGAAATCCGCCCTGACATTAGCTTCAAAGGGTTACCATCGGTGGCCATACAATTGTAGTAGGCATGGGGCCGCAGTAACACAGACTTCCACTTTCTTAACTTCAACGGAGGTGAAGTTTGTGGAAAAGAGACTTTCTTTTGGTTGGAGAGAACCAAAGCTTGAATTGCTTCCGTGAGTTTGTCAATCTTAGCATCGGTGCTAGATTGACTCACGGGCGATGAAGAAGAAGGACCAACACTGACTTGGGAAACAACCGGTTTGCTTCGTGCAGTGCGGACTTTAGACTTGTTTTCAATTATTGTTAAAGCTTCTTTGTAAGTTTTGCTCAAGAAATTTCGTCCAGCGGAGGAATTGAGAGAATCTTGATCAGATTGACTCACTCCATTATAGAAAGTATCGAGTTGCATCAACTCGGAGAAACCGTGGTGAGGACATTTGCGGAGCAATTCCTTAAAACGATCCACGATTCACCCAAGGATTCATCAAACTTTTGTGTGAACTTGATGATTTCATTTTAAGACTCGTGGTTTTGGAAGGTGGATAAAACTCGTTCACAAATTTCTTCACGGTCTTCCCATGTCTCGATTGATTGAGGGGTTGTTTTCAAGCCAACTGGGCTTGCCCCTCGAGAGAAAATGGGAGCGAAGAAGCTTGACATCTGTAGGGACATTTTGTATTTGATGGTAGATGCAATCTTGTTAAACCATCGAATATGAGCATGAGGATCATCCGCTCAAAACCATAGAATTGACTTGAGGTTACAAGATTGATAACCGGTTTTGAGTTCAAAATTTTCGACCACAATGGTTGGGATAACAATAGCATCTCCGTACCCGTCGATGGGTGCTGGAGGCTCGCGCATAGGACGTTCTTCCGCCATGATAACGGAAGTAGTGTGAGCGATCCGGATCTCGATCCGATGGAAGCGAAAGTCTCTGGACACGCCTTCTCGGAATCTTGACAAGCTCACGAAATGGGCTCGCGGATCTAGAAGGCGGTGCGCATACACTAGAGTTAACTACAGGAATCTTAGAGTTAAGGTTAGGAATAGAATTATGAAAATATTTTGATGAGAATGGGAAAAGAGGAATCTTTTGGGTTTTACGGTTACGAAGCGTAGATATAACAACAAATCCAATTAAAACAAAATCGAGGCAAAACAACGATGAACTTAACCAATAATCACAAGATGAATGGCCTTTGAAAAGGTACACCAATCACAAGGACACAAAGGCAAGTTTTAAATCTTTGGTTCGGGAACTTATTATGGTCGTACCCCAGTTAGGTAGTACTTGCCTTGGTTTGCGGTGGTAATCTTTTATGTTGTTATTATTAAACAAAGAAAACGACAAATCTTTTGCATTTTATTTTTGATATATATATAGAAACAAAAGAAAAATATTTTTGTGTTTTATCGTTTTGGATGTTTTGGGTTTTTGGATTTTTATAAGAAAAATATATAGATATAGATAGATGGTATGAACAAAGTGAATATTCAAATCACTAATACGCTAAGCGGAAGATAATTAGCGACTCCCGGCGTGGCGCGAAATTTGATTCGTGCAAACCGTCAAGTTATCTCTCACAAGCTAGCCACTTGTGAATGGCTAACCGAAGAAACTTAAAACAGATTCGAGACACCAATGCAATGAAGATCGGAGAGTATAGTGTATCCTGTGTCGTTAAGTCCCAACGGTACATGCGAGAATAATCAAACGAATAGTGATCGAGAGGATTTGAGCGGAAAGAGTTTTGATTTATTATAACTACATAAAAAGTATATAAATTACAAGGGCTTAAATGCAAATTAAAGAAAATTAAAAGATAAAATATATTAAATAAATGCTATCACTATTTTTAAAATGATATTTTGATTTTTCTTTATAAAACTTAAATTAAAAACTACGACGCGTAAAAGAAAATGTAAAATTGAAACAATATAAATCCTAAAAATATAAAATGACATTTTTACAATCCTAATGATAAAAGAAAATTTTTAGAAAAAGAAAATTATTTTTAAAACTATTTATCTAATTATTATTAATTAAAAACTATTTTTACTTTATTAATAATAGCCTAAAATACAAGAAAATATGAAATAAAGCTAGAAAAATGAAATTATGACTTAGAAAATCTAAAATAACTAAAGATATATTTCAAAACTAATTTTGTATTTTTACGATTATTTTGTATTTTCTATGAATTAAAAACTATTTAAAACTACTTAAATTGCTTAAAATACAAATTTAACTAAGAAAAATCTGGAAAAATATTTTTGACTTTTATATTTATCTTAACTTAGGAAAATGAAAACTTATTTTTTGAAGTTTTTCGATTTAATTGTATTAAAAGCTAATTAAAATTGCCTAAAAGCTGCTTTTAAATGAAGAAAAATAGTAAGCAGTGCTAGAAAAATATGAACAATTCGGAAAAGTCTAATTTAATATATCGAATCTAAGAAAAATATAAAATAGTGGCTTATGGTAGAATATGAAGCTATGATTACAAGTGCTTATAAATAAGCACTTGGAATAAACAAAGGCTACAAATGAGCACCAAACTTTCTGAAGCTATAATAAGCTTAAACTACTCAACCGCAACTAATTACAACTATCCTTAACCTCTAAATTGCAAGCGCTTATGATTTGATGATTTGTTGCAAGTGCCAAGCAGATTTTTAGCTACTTTGAAGTCGATGCAAGCGCTTATTGGACAAGCTTATGTGAAAACAAGACTGAGACTTCAAGTCAACGACAACTATCTATAAACCAAGACTCAAACCCTAAGGACCTAAGACCAACCTACTTTGCAAAATGCACATTCACACTCACTATCACGAGTGTGCAGAAGGCATATAAACTTATTGAGCGACTTATTTGAACCTCAAGGAGCTTTTGAAAAAATTTGCAAAATCATTTATAGAAACTAAACCGGTTGAAGTTTTAAAACCAAATTTTCACTTGAATTAAACGAAATGAATCTATTAAAATCACTCTAGGTTGGTGCAAAGCTGGATTTATGGCTTTTGACTTTTGTGAGTTTACAATTTTGACTTAAATGAGATTTGAAACCAAATTATGAACTGAGATTGATGTTATATGGTGAAATGGCGAATCAAACTACTCTAATGATATCCTAACACGTTAAGCTTTTGATTTATGAAAACTACAGCAGACATGAAATTAAAGCGAAGTTAAAGTTTGATTTTGACTTTTGGTATTGCAGAGGCAATATTGAGACTAGAATGATTCAAATGACCTATATCAAGACCGATAGTACGAATATCAAGTACAAACAAGAGCTCAAGCTCAATATAAACAAGCGATCAAACACTCTTTTAACCAACTGATTCTTGATTTAAGCTAACTAATTCTTGAGTTAGCTTATGCTAACACTTGAAATGATTCTAGTTACCCTAATTACCACTAGTTAAAGCAGTTTAAGATAGCTAATGACCACAGTTACACATACAAGTACAATATGCAAAATGAAAATGAGATAAAACACTCACAAGTATCCGACTTGTTTTGTAGCTTAAACCGAATCAAACTAAACTATTCCATATCAAACCCATTGATCCAAGCCTTGCATCAACCTCATTCCATTTCCAAGCTGCTTGAACCAATTTTTCTTCTCGGTTTGACTTTTGTTGACTAAATACCAAAGTTGCTTAAAACTTAGAGTTAAGCTCACTAAAAGCTATACACGACTTTAGTTGGCTTATTTGAGCTATAATAAGGCTTGTTGAAGCCTCGGTTTTAATTCATTCAAAAGTGCATATATAAACGAAATTTTGAAAGCAGAAACTTTGATAGACTTTTAATTAGAACACGAACTTGATTACAAATGATTAAATGACTTAAGTTTAGTGCTGTAAAAGCGAAATTACAATTTTGAACTTAAACTAAAACATTGATGATAAAACGACATACATTTTAATGAAAACTAAGTACAGTTTCTTCCTTCTCTCTTTCTTCCTTTTATACACCAACACAGCTCCGCGTGTACTACGAGTGTATCCCAGGACCATTGGATGGCTTGAAGTAATATTGATCGTTTGATGCATTTTTTGCGAGAAAAGGTTTTAACCGATGGGGGTTGAGTGTTAGGTTGAAGAAGGCATTTAATGCTTCTTGGCTTGGGGTGTTTGGAGGGTAGGAGTAGGGTGGTGATGATGGAAAGTTGGAGTTGCGGTGATGATGAGGGAAGGCAACCGTGAGTGGTTTTGGTATTTTAACGTGGGCGGGTTTGACTTCATTTGACCGGGGTTTAATATTATAAAGGAAGGGGTCAAAAGGAAGGGTCCAAATGGTGTTATGGCGGGGTCCAATTAGGTTATGACAAGGTCCAGGTTTAAAGGTTTAAGGTTTTAATACAAGGACTTGTTTGTAAATTCGAAAGTTGGAGGACCAAGGCTGCCATTTTCACAAAGTTGTTCAAGGACCAAAAGTGACAAGCTCCAATAGTACAAGGACCAAACTTGACATTTTCCAATTTCAAGGACCATTTTGCCAATTTTAAACTTGAAGGACCAAATTTGTAATTTCTCAAAACTTTTGATACTTTTCACCAAAGGACTAATTTTGACAACTTATGATTTTAAAAGGACCTTTGGTGATTTTCTTTGAAATTAAGTGCTCGGGGACTATTCGACAACCTTTGAAACTTGGGGGTGAAAGCGCCAATTATGCAAACTTAGCTCATTTTCATCGATTTTAAACATTTTGCATCCGAAACATATAAAATGCAATTTTGAGATATTTTCGATATTTTGATGCATTTGAGCATTTTAACTGTTTTGCGATTCAGTTTAACCAAAATGATGAGTATTTACACTCATCAATTACGTACTTATGTACTAAATATGTGTTTTCGGGTTATCTCAATAGGATACTTTTATACTTCTAGTTTAGTTTTATTTCTTTTAGGGGTCGAGATAACATGAACTCAAATGGTTTGCATATAGGCGCACAATAGGCAAAATATTTCCAAAGGAGAATTTTGTACTACGAAACACGGACCCACGGATCCCAACCTTCATGCTGGACGGATCCCTCATGGGAAGGATCAGTGGGATCCGTATACGTGACTATTTTCAACTTCTATTTTTGTCATTTGGATGAAAAATCCACATTTGTCTTATTTTTGGGAGTATGTTCTTTAATGCTTGTATTCTCATGATCACATGCCTTGAATTCATATCTAATCATTAGATTTTAATCCACATTTTGGGTCAAGCATTCATTACAATGTGTTGTTTTCTATATATAACTCCCAAAATGCTTGCATACTCCATCTCCTTCTCACAAACACACTTCATCATGTCATCCAAAACCCTTTAGAGAATCATCTAGTACAAACAATCATGATATCAAACCTTTGTACTTCCACCATCCAAAATACCACAATCAAATGCTAGGATATCCATGCGGATTAGTATCCGATCTTGTTGTTTAGCAAAACCAACCTCAAATGATTCATCCTCGAATAACTCACCACAAGACGCTTCCATTATAGCACCACCTCATCACCAACAAGTACACCAACTTCATCACCACCTAAAATAACTCTTTTGGAACTCCTTAGGACTCCAACAAGATCTACCCAACCTAAAGAAAAGAAATAGTCTTTTCCACACCCCACATCACCAAATACTATTTTCAAGATCTTGAAACATCACCACCTCTAGCTCCCATCACATTACAAGAACATCTAGGTTCTTTTCCACCACCACATACAAACATTCGGATTTTGATCCATATTTTCCTATTTTTCCACCACAACTTCCATAACTCAAATCAAAACAACCGAAAAACTTCCGCACTCATTACCCACATCATTTACATTGTGAACATTGCCAATCCACTAGGGAAATTGCAATAGAAGTTAGGAAGAAATCGTTTCATACTCAACCTCATCCTTGATCGCATCAATACAATTACTCATCAAAACCTCCATCCATAACCTTATGCAAGCATGGAAGGAATCTCTACTACTATTTTTCACTTTTAATATTTTTTGTCATTTTCAAGAACAAGTCTTGTTCTTATTTTTACATGCTTGTAAGTGGCTTAACTACCACTACAATTTGTCGTTTATTACAAGGCCTTGTTTACATACCTTGGCTCCATATCTTGTTTCTCAACAACCATAAGATCAATTAAGCATGTTACTAACTTTCTTTTGTAGATTTTTTCTCTTGGCGCCCAAACTAGGGGAGCTACCTTGAGGGAGTAAGTAGACTACTTTTCCTCCAGGGTTAACTTTTGTTTGAAAAAGGGGAGAAAGTAAAACTTAGGAGCTTTCAAAACTTACATCTATTCTTAAGTTTTACTCATCATAACATTATATTTTGTCATCAACAAAGGGGAGATTGTTAATACAAATAAACCGTAAAAACGTTTATTAATATTTTGCAATCTCTTTGTGTTTTGTTGATAACATATATAATGTTGTCTTAAAGTATAATTATAAGGATACATGTTATTTTTGTAAAGCATTTACATATAATCTTTAAATACAAAATGTAGTAACTAAAGCATTTGTTGTAATAGTTAATTAGGATGGGTAAAATCACAACCCATGGATCTTAACCCATACCCAAAGAGACTTGATACAATGTATACTTAGATACATTGAATCTAGATATAACCCATGGACCAACCCATGACCCATAACCAAAAACCCATGGGCAAAGAGGAGCGTTCCATGGATCCCTAGCTTTGTGCTTGCGGATCCCAGTGGAAGGGATCCGTGGGATCCGTGTGAGCAGTGAGAAATTTGCCTATAAATGAAGCCATTTCTTCATTCTAACTCACCCTCTTCTTACTAAATCTCTCATACACTCTCATTCTCTTCTAACATATAGATCACTAGATCTAGAGAGTTGTTCTTCTTTCTTTCTATTTGTGATTCTCATATAGGTCCTTCTCTAAGGCGAGATCACGAGCATCTGCAAGTCATCCAAGCAAGGGTCCTTGATTGAGTTGTCACTCATAAGATTTCATGGCGAAGATCTTGTATTTGATATTTCACATATTTGTTGTGTAATAGTTGTGTTGGTTTGGTCCACCGTGCTACGGACTCGGTATCTAGCTTTGTACCGGATAAAGTGTAAGCAACGTTGTGAAGGCTTCTCCGCCAAGTGAAGGAGTTTGTTGACATAGTGCTTGAAGGGGTGGAGTAGGCGAGGAAGGTGTCCTTGTGGCGAACCACTATAAATCGGTTGTGTCATTTCTATCCCTTATCTTTGTTTACTTACTTACATTATCATTAGATCTATACGTTCTCAACATCCATACGATTTAACATAATATCGAATCTAAAGTTTTTGAAATCAACTTAAAATCGGCAAAACTATTCAACCCCCTTCTAGTTTTCCACGTTATGAAGCTATTATTCTTGCCTTCATAATGATGGCACCAAGATGAAAGCGCCTAAGAACAACCGAAGCGACTCATGCGCTATGGTTACCCCGTCCGTCAAGTCGTCTTCCACCCCAACTACTCCACTTGTTGAGAACCGAATACTAATAACCCGGTGTAGAGACCCGAATATGAATGACCTTCTTTGAGAATGGTTATGTTCAACAAAACCCTCCACCTTTGAACCCACCCATATCGATCATCTTGTGACGCATCGTGTAGTTGAACTGCTAGCTGAGTCTAATCTCTCTAACACCTCTAGTGGAACCCCACTACTTAATCGAACTCGAGGTTATACCTACAAAGATTCTGATTCTGTGGTCCCATCGAGTTCGGAGGAACCAAGGGAGTGGTTTACCTAACAGGGTGGATGGAGAAAATTGAGTCTGTGTTTACCATTAGTAACTGTGAAGAGGATTGTAAGGTTAAGTATGCAACATTTACCTCTAAGGACGAAGCGTTGACCTGGTGGAACAACTATCACATATCCGTTGGAATTGATGTAGCCTATAGCATGACTTGGACCCAGTTTAAGGCTCTCCTGATCAAGACTTACTGTCTTAGGAATGAAGTTAAGAAGCTAGATTTTGAGTTTTGGAACCATAAGGTTAAGGGTACCGACATGACGACTTACAATCGTCGTTTCCAAAAATTGTTGTTGCTTTGCCCTGAAATGGTTCGCACTGAAGCCCTTAAGATTAAGAGGTATACTGATGGATTGCCTTTAGCCACTAGGAATGATGTCATCGCTGTGAAGCCAACTAGTTTGCATGAGGCAATTACTGTGCTTCAACGTTTGATGGACTCTTATGTATAAGAAGTAGGAGACAAGGGTAAGAATGATAAGAGTGATAAGAGGAAGTAGAATGAAGTTGTTAAAGGGAATGGCAACAAACGGCAAGAGATAGCCAGGGTGTTTGCCATAGGAAATGGAGAGAAGAAGGGTTATGAAGGTAGCAAGCCCTTGTGTGGTCGTTGCAATCGATACCACCATGGAACGTGCTCAATAGTGTGTAGGAATTGCTCTACGGCAGGACACATGGCCAAGGACAGTAGGTCCCGTCCACTTGTTGCGGCTCAAACTACGCAAGGAGCGGACTGGAAGGCCACTGTCACCTGTTTTGGATGCGGAAAGAAAGGGCACTACAAGAATGAGTGCCAAGAGCCGTGGATGAAGGGAAACCCTGGTAATAGAGGAGGATTTGTTAACCGAGGTATGGGAAGTAATGGCTTAAACCACAGAAGCGAGAGGTTGTAGGGAATCAAGGTGCTAGGAATCAGAGAGACATGGGAGCAGTAGCGTGTATGCTATTGGGAAGTAAGTTGGTGAGGACCCTAACATAGTTACGGTGCGTTCATTCTCGATAATCGCTATGCTTCCATCTTTTGTTTAATCTCGGTGCCGATATAAGTTTTGTATCCACCAACTTTATGCAATTACTAGGAATCTCCCAAACACCTCTAGGGTTTAGTTATGATGTGGAAATAGCTAATGGTAATAGGGAGAAGATAGATACCGTAGTCCGAGGTTGTACCTTAAGTTTCCTAGACCACCCGTTTAGCATAGACCTATTGCCAGTTACCTTAGGAAGTTTTGACGTCATCATCGGAATGGATTGGTTGTCGAAGAACGGTGCACACATCATCTGTGATGAGAAGGTCGTGTGTGTACCGTATGGCAGAAATATTCTAAGCATACAAGGAGATCGGAGCGACTGTGGAAGTCCTTCCGGTTGGCAAAGCATCTCTTGTATTAAAACCCAGTACATCGACAGAGGAGGTTGTCTTTTCTTATCTCGAATTTACGAAAGAAAAGCGAGGAGAAGAGTGAAAGACACCTTAATGATGTACCCGTAGTTAGAGAGTTTCTAGATGTGTTTCAGACGATGCGCGGATTCCACATCAACAAGTGGAATTCCAAATCGAGTTGATACGGTGTTTGCTGCGTAGCCCGGCACCCTATCGACTTGCTCCAAGAGAATTGGAGGGCTGTCTAAACAATTGGCGTAATTGTCAAAGAATGGATTCATTCGACCAAGTTCGTCACCGTGGGAAGCTTGGTGTTGTTTGTGAAGAAGAAGGAATGATTGTTTCGGATGTGTATTGATTATAGAGTTGAATAAGTTGGCGGTGAAGAATCGATACCGCTACCTAGAATAGATGACCTATTTGACCAACTCCAAGGAGCTAGTGTCTTTTCAATATCGATTACGGTGCGGTTATCACAGTTAGAGTTTGAGAGGAGGATATCCCTAAGATGGTGTTTAGGACTCATTATGGGCACTATGAATTCCAAGTCTTGTCGTTTGGTTTGACTAACGCGCCAACGGTTTTCATGGATCTCATGAACCGAGTGTGTAAACCATATTGGATAAGTTTGTGATAGTATTCATAGACGACATCTTGATATACTCCAAGAGTAGAGAGGAGCACGAAGAGCATTTGAGGCTCATTTAGAGTTTTTAGAGAGAGAAGTTGTATGTCAAATTCTCTAAGTGTGAATTTTGGATTCCGACCGTGCAATTCTTAGGTCACGTGATAGATAGTCGAGGAGTTCGCGTCGACCCAGCCAAGATTGAGGCCATTAAGGAATGGGCAGCCCCTAGGAACCCATTAGAAGTCCGCCAGTTTCTAGGTCTAGCAGGCTATTATAGGAGGTTCAATGAGGGATTCTCCAAAATAGCTAAGTCGCTGACCAAACTGACGCAGAAGGACGTTAAGTATGAATGGGGAGAAAATGAAGAAGAAGCATTCCAACTTCTGAAGGAGAAGTTGTGTAGTGCGCCCATCCTATCTTTGCCTAAAGGAAGCGAAGATTTTGTCGTATACTGCGACACTTCACATAAAGGCTTAGGTGCTGTTTTGATGCAACGGGAGAAGGTGATAGCTTATGCATCCCAACAACTTAAGAAGCATGAGAAAAATTACACCACCCATGATCTTGAGTTAGGTGATGTACTGTTTGCCCTTAGAATTTGGAGACATTATCTATATGGAACCAAGTGTGTAGTGTTCTTGACCATAAGAGCTTGAACCATATCTTAGATCGGAAGGAGTTGAATATGAGGCAGCGTTGTTGGTTAGAGTTGCTTAGTGATTATGATTGTGAGATTCGTTATCATCCGGTAAAGCTAATGTAGTGGCGAGATGCCCTTAGTCGTAAAGGAGAACATTCCACCATTACTCGTTCGATCCCTAGAACTTGGTTTAAAAATGCGCGCATCATTGCGTAAAATCGTGCATCATTGCATGCATTTAAGATTTAGCATCATGGTGGCTAATGCGAGGCCATCCAGAATGCACTCGCATTAGACCGCAATTTTCCGCATTTGTGTAATGCTAGGAGCGGTCGCAATTGTCGCAATATGGAACTTAGGTCATTTTGTCAAAATTAAACTATTTAGAAGAAGCTAAAATATTTAATGGACCTTTATTTAAAGACGTTCAATCAAACACAACAACCACATCCAAATTACCCTTTAGTTCATGATCATGCACCATTTACATGATTTAAAATCTTGCAAACAATCTTATTATTCTAGCATCATGATGTGCAAGAGTTCATATTGTTATTTGATCATACATAATCATATATGTTAAATATTTGAGTTGGATATCATATGTGATTCAAATTTGAACAAAATTGACAGTTCTGACTTTTGCAATTTATTTAGTTAGGAACAAATTCAATTTGTTAGCTACTAGTATAACTTATAAGTATACATTTGATACATTATAACATCATGTCATTATGCATATGTATAGAATGGACTCTAAATGTTCGCAACCGCATTGACTATGAACAATAACAAGGATCGGTATAAATTATGGAATTCAATATCCAAAATTAAAATTACTTTACATGTGTGATCCGTTCGAAAGTAACTAGAGGAGGAGGGTCTCGTTTAAAATGACATTTAGTTGGAGTTTATAATGTTGTTTCTAAGTATTTTGTGTCATGACATAGTGACTTATTTGTTTTACTAATAGATTATTCGCCTAATTTTTATATCTTGGTGACTTATTTGAAAATTTATTGCATTTACTTGGTACGTTGTATTATCACTACATATAATTATTTTTATTTTATTTTTTTTAATATAAAACGATCGCATCTAAAATGCATTTCGATTTGCAAAGCGCATCACGATCGGCTTTTGGACCTTTAGCTCATCGGATCGCAAAACGCAATTTTAAACCAAGCCTAGGAATGACCATTAGTTCGCCTCTACCATCTCAAATTAGTCGCCCAAGTGCGGCATTGACGGAAGAGAACGGTCCTTACGAGAATCTGCATGGAATGGTAGAAAGTGAAAACGGCTTCAAGGCGCCCGACAGAACCTTATGCTTGAGAGCGAAGTTGGATATCATTTCATGGTGGAATCCATGAGTTGATTATGCACGAGTCGCATAAGTCAAAATACTCTATTCATCCGGGCCGATAAGATGTATCGGGACTTGAAGAAGCTCTCACAGTGCCTAACATGAAAGCCGACATAGCTCAAGTATGTCAGTTGGTACTTGACATGTTCTAAGGTAAAGGCCAAACGCTAGAAACCCTCGGGACTCTTAGTTCGACCCGAACTCCCGAATGGAAATGGGAGCGAATCACCATGGATTTATCACCAAATTACGAGAGAATTAGCGGCAATGGCGCTTATCGGGTAATCGTGATCATTTGACTAAGTCTCTCACTTCTTGGCCATTAGCGAGGTTGATAGTCTCGACAAGCTCGCTCACTGTACATTAAGGAGATAGTATCGCGTCATGAGTACCGGTATCTATCATTTCCGATTGAGATAGCCGTTTACATCCCACTTTGAGATCCTTACGTCGACCTTAGGAGCAGACTGGATATGAGCTTCGCTTATCATCCTCAAACCGACGGTCGAGCAAAAGAACCATCCGGACTTTAGAGGATATGCTTAGAGCTGTGTCATTGATTTGGCAAAGGTGGAGAGACATCTCCCTGGCGAATTCTCCTACAACAATAGTTACCATTCTAGCATTAAGACCGCTCCATTTGAGGCCTTTGTATGGCCGAAAATATCGTTCTCATGTTTGTTGGGCTGAAGCTAGCGAGAGTCGACTTACGGTCCCGAACTTGTCCTAGAAACCACCGGAAGATAGTTCGATTCGTAACTGTTTGCAAAACCGCCGAGATAGACAAAGAGTTATGCCGACGGGATCGTAAACCCTTAGAGTTTCGAGGTTGGAAATCGTGTTATGTTAAAGGTTTCTCCTTGGAAAAGAGTGATTCGTTTTGGAAGCGTGGAAAAATAAATCCCGATACATTGGTCACTTTCCAATCACGGAAAGAATCGGACCGATAGCTTACAATCTAGAGCTACCATCGAATTAGCGATGTACACAATGTCTTTCATGTTAGTAATCTTAAAAAGTGTCTTTCAGAGGAAAACATAGTTGTACCATTAAGAGATATCCGTATAGATGAGAGGTTGAATTTCGTAGAGGAACCGATAGAGATCATGGACCGTGAGATTAAACGGATGAAGTATAGCCGTATTCCAATTATCAAAGTTCGTTGGAACTCCCGACATGGATCGTAGTTCACTTGTGAATGTGAGGATGTATTTCGTAGGAAGTACCCTAAACTCTTCATGACACCAAGCAACTCGAAGTGAAACCCGGGACGGGTTTCTTCTGAGGCTGGGAGGTTGTGACAACTGGCAAATTAGGGAGTCTATTTTAGGTAACCGCATTACGTTAAACTAAACCGAGCTTTTGCCTTTATAACTATTTTTATCGAGCATGACTTGATTTGATATCGTTTATTGGTTTTTATGAATTTATTTTATTATCGTACGAGTTATCGTGTGAGTTTTAACTCTTTTCGTTAGGCATTATTCGATTCGGCACAATAAAAGCCTAAAACAAGAAATAATGTAACTTTTAAACCGTAACTCGAAACTTGGCAAATAAATAGTCAAAACTCATGGAAAAACATAAATAAACATAATAGAAAGTCGAAGGAATGTCGTGGGACACTCGTAGGACAATATATGAGCTCGGGAATGGGTAAGCGGGATAGTTTACGAAAAATGCAACCGGCCCTCCTCTTTCCCTAGGCCGGCGCCCCTCCTCCCTTTTATTTATTTTTAGTCCCTCCTTCCCAACTATATATAGTCCCTCCCTACCTCATAATACTCTTTCATTTCTCTCTCTAAAATACACCTACACCAACTTTCTCTCACTACTTTCTCTCTCTACAAACCCTAACCCTAAAATAAAACCCTAGCCGCCCCTTATAAATCCAGCCATTTTCCGGACTCTCTCCGGCGAGTGGTATCTCACATCCACCACCATTTTGTAGATCTCTCTTTCCTCTTTCCATCCATATATATATCTCCTATAGAAGCCTTCATTAACACCTCCAAATCTTACAAAAACTATTCGTGATTCTAGGGTTTTCAAGTAATCTTGTAGATCGGGTTTAGAAAAGGTAAATGGAGAATTGTTATGGCTCGTATGAGCTATGGGGAGTCACGTACGAGGCTTAAAAGGCACGTATATGTGTCGACCTAGTTGGGTTTTGGTTTAAACATGGGACTAAAACTAATTTACACTTAATAAAACAAGTAGCTAGTGATTTGGTATCATGTGGTGTATCATATTGTTGGGTTTTTGCATTTTAGGTTTTGTTTCATGAATTTGGTCTAGATTAGTTGTTGGGTTTGATGTTTGGATGATGATTTGAGGTTGATTGATTGTGTTTGGTTGTTGTAGAAGCCATTGGGGAGTGTTTGGTTGTGGTGTTGAGGCGTGACGAGCCACCAAACCCGCGTATGGGTTAATGGGTGTGGCGTCGTAACCCATATGGACCAAGGGTCCGGTCGGGTTGTTGTGGTATATTGTTGGTTGTTGATTGTTGGTGTTTGGATGAGACACGTGGAGCCGAAAAGCTTCTAGAGCTTGTTTAGTTCACGTGGTCTTAACCGTGACCATGTCATGACCATTAGGGTCATAACATTGGTTTCGGGTATATTTGGTAGATTGATTGGTTGCCGAGGTTGATTTTTGTTGATTTGAGTTTGAGTTGCGCTATTACGATTAATTACTTGGACTTATATATAAATTGTCAACTTTGAGCAACGTCGGTGTTACTTTGACTTTTTAGTCATTGTTGACCCCGACAACGCCGTAACATGGACTTTAATATAGTTTGGACTATTGATTGATTAAAAGCCGAGAAGTCATGACTCGTGCTTGTGGACTCGAAACGAATAACGATATGAGACTTATATTGAATTTGACGTAAAAAATATATATAAACATGAATAATAAATGGTGAAACATAAATAATAAAAAGGATTTTATACCAAAACTATTCGATAACAAGACTTGTCTTGTTATTCACTATTTTAAATGGAAATTAACGACTAAAAATAGAAAGGTTTTCTAATTAAAAGTATTTAATGTTTCGAGTGCACGTTTATCGAAATGTGCCATTTATGAGCATCATTACTAGTTTCAAGTATTTAATTTATTACGTTGTGTGCGTGGGTTACGGATGACCTAACATTAATAGCGTCGATCCACGTGGGTAGCGGACTTATTAGGTTAATGTATCTAATAAGAGCCCGCTAGGTACGTAGGATAACGTTATTAATGGGTGAATTATCCTTATGACTCGTTAGGATGCGACCGGTTTATGGGATAATAAGCGACACGAATAAATGATTGAGTTTATCGAATTGACGAATTCGATAAGGTATACTATTTATTCCAAAACTTATTGGACTATGGAGCTTATCGCTTAGATGTCTCATTGTGTTGCATTCAGTCGCATTGTTCTTATTTAACTGCATTCATGATATCATATGAGTCGATACACCCACACGATGATACCAAACGCTAGGATTAAACGGTGAAACAAGACATTTTTGGAGATAAAGAAAAGGAATACAATGGGGTAGATAACGTTGATTTTGAGAAATATATATTAAAATTGGTTTACATTAATAGGTTGTGTCGAGTCGATAGTTGCTGAGCCGTGATTAGATGTTATCTTCTGCTAGTGTTTATTTGTGCGTTGCTTGCTTGAGGTGAGTTTCATAGCCCTACTTTTATCTATATTTTTAACTAACTTGGGGTGAGAATCATGCTACTCTTTTTGGACCTTTTAAACTATTTTTATTTTCTTATGTGCTTGACTGTTTAGATAGATATGTGGTAGTTGTTGCCTTAGTCTAGAGTAGCAATCCTAATTGCTATAAAACTTGCCTAGCCAAGTATAGACTTCTACCTCGACCTAGTCCAGGGTTAGCAATCGTTCTAGACTTTACTATGATTGTGCTGGCTAGTGTCGCTAGGGGCACACTATGACGTCGGATATGATATTGTAATTGTGATATTGGTATGTGATTGATGTGTATCTATCTTAGGTCTCGCATAGCAAATAAACTCCTACCGTCCACTATTTTAAACTTGAATTTAAACCTATGAACTCACCAAAGATTAGTCGACCTTTTAGCATGTTTTCTCATGTATTTAAGTGATGTTTGGAATACATGTTCCGTGAAAGATTGGAAAGGAGGCATGGTTGAAGGATCATAATCAAACTCTGATAAATTTATGGGGACCTATTTTTATAAATCATGTTTGGGCCTAATATTTACATTTTGGGATTAATGTTTTGGATATTTAAATTTGGGATTGGTTTTGAATGATAATATGACTATCTTTTTTGCTATACTTGTGTGAGATACCAATCCAATGTAACGCCCCGAAAACTTGATTAAGTCTTCCGCTGTACCGAGATTTGGGGGTGTTACATCAAGATAAGTGTTTTATTCCATTAGTATCATTATGTCTTCCATTGAATGTGTGTATGCTTGCTTGTTTAACATGTCCGGCTAAATTTCTTGTGTGTTTGCTTAGATCTATGAAACCTTGTTGTTAATTATTGATTGGTTGTCTCTTATCTTAATTATAAATGGCTTAGGAGTGCACTAGGCTATCGTTGTGTTTAAATGCTAGAGTAATCTTTGTGAACATTAGTTTATGAAACACTTAGCGGATTTCGTAGTCTAAACATCCAAAGATAACCTTTAGGTTAGTCTATGAAACATCTAGCGGATTTCGTAGGCGATAACCTTAAGGTATTCTCAAAGAGTTAGGGCATAATCATTCCTCACGACCTTAGAAAACACAACGCGTTAAGAATAAGGACGTGACAATTCAACCACCAATAAAAGATAACTAGGGAGTAATAGTATCTAGGTAAACACATTTTTAATCATCATATGAGCACACATCAAAATACATAGCTACCCTTAGTAATAGATAATTAGAATAGTAGAGTAATCGGTGAAGTACCACCCCAAATCCATTGCCCGAGATTTTACCCTTAGCTTTCTAAAAAATAAAAGATAAAAAGAATCATCATCAACCCCAACCTTAGCGTAGTCGAGGGGACGGAACTAGGAATTTATGTTAAGGGGCGGAATTATTTATCGTATATTAGAAAAAATTCAATTCATCACGGTTAATCAATCTATGAACATCTTTGCTATAATTTGATACATTACCATATTTCCTCAACAATATAGTAAATCAACAAAAAAAATGAAAATAAAAATGAAAGAATGAATTAACAAAAGAAAAGAAATGAAAGTGGGTTCCCCAACTCCGAAGCATATCTGACAAAAGCACTCAAAGTCCTTGTACACATTTGCAAAGAAGATATTTTTATATTATTTATTCTCTCTCAATCTCTCTTCCTAGTTCCTTACCACTTCGTTTGCATTTATCACTTTTTATGTTTGATAACTCTTCTTCAAACACACAAACCGCTTTCTAAATTTTTTAAACTATGGAACAGTGTTCTTGATTATTAAAACAACCACAACGTTGGCTTAAATCGTGGCAGCAACAAACAATTATCATCGACAACCGTAATAACGATGGGGATGCTTAGTTATGGGGCATTGGCGGGGTTTATCTTGAAGATAATATGAAACATCGTTGGAAATCAAGCTAAAGGCTAGGCTAGTTGGCCAGTTGGGGGTGGCCGAGCATCCGCCATGACCCCAATGGCTCCCTCTCGAAACAACAAAAGCCTTCACTTTACATGGAGTACATGTGGTTATGGAAAAAATCAATAAACTATACTTAAAGAAACACATAATGCTAAAATTGATGTGGCGGAGTTATATCTCAACTCTCTTACATCCATAAGGAAATTTGCAAACGAGTATTTCTCATTTGGCCTTCCTTTAAATAATCCACATGTAAGAAATACTATTAAGAAATTTTATATTGAATAATAAGACTTAAAGCTAGCCGACTTATCGGACGGCCTAAAGCTAGTTTGATATAAAAAAATAGAAAATAACATACTTTGTCCACAATGGTTAATAATAGGCTCCATTGGAGACCCGTGTGATCAACAATGCAAACCATATACAAGATGGGCTCGGAAAGTTTGGACATCCACGGGATAATGAGAGAGACGATATAGAGGATCCCTTCGCACTCTGTAGGGTAGAGGATCATTGAAGCGCTTCTTGTCAAACCTAAACACCTCATTCAACAATGCATGGTATTGTGTAGGTACAATTGTATTTTGGATACAAAAGAAACTTCCCTTCCAATCTCTAATGTTGGTAAAAGGTTTGAGGACCAAACAGGGGACATCACGCTCAGGCCTTATGCTAAGGTAAGCCAATATCCACCAGGGTAAAGGTTCAGAAAGCCCCAAAGCACTGTTAGTGTGTGCTCAAACCCATAGGCTTTGCACATCACAATGTAGGTGGTCAGCTTGGCTAGGCCAAATGGGTTCAACCTAGATATGTGAACCTCATAGTATTGCAGCAGTTCACAAAACAATTGGTGAAGTGGTATCCTTAAGTTGGATTGGGAAAATGAATCGATATACCCAACATACCACTTTGGGTGCATCATAGATATTTTAGAGTTTAGTTGGGAGCATTATTTTAAAATCTTTGGGAATGAGGTATTGCTCTAAGAAGTCGATGAATCCTTTCCTAGTAAAAGTGTACTTTTGTTGCCTAATGATCGCTTTGCATCCATATCTATCAAGAAGTCGGGAAAATAAAGTAAAATGAAGGTTGAGTAACGTTACCTTTGATCGGAGGGATGAGCAGGAGCAGCGTACTATGTGTAAATTTTGGGTGGAGAGTGAAAAAGTTTATTAGGGTTTGCGGTACATTCCTTTAAATACCCACTATTACTTTTATCTTGGTCGCCCATGTGTCCATCAAATTGACATATATCCGGACTTCAAATGCTTTCAAAATTTGAAATGATGTTTGGGGTTACCGAGATATTATCCTTTGTAGCCTCTGTTACAAGTGGTTAAGATCATAATTACATGCATTTAATGCAATTTAAGTTGTTGTACAACTACTTTTTGGGCAAGACTTTTGGAATGGAAGGTGGTCAGTGCATGTTTTGTTTTGAAGTTGAAAGCAACATATCTTCATGCATATTTTTCACTTTCGACTGGGGGGCTTGATGATGTACCCTCCGAACAGGTCAAAGGATACCCATTCGAACCTGATCCAAGCCTTCAGTACGAAGGTCCAAGTCAACATCTTAAAATATTTATTGGCGTCAAACTATTCACATAAGAAATTAACCATTTAGGAATTTGCTAATCGAAACCTTAAGCCCTTCGGAGTATGGCCTTCGATGAGATCAAAACAGAGGGAACTCTTGACTTGGTTAAACCCACGTTCCCCTCTCTTCCCTGGCTTCCCCTCTAACGTTTAGATCGTGGGTCACTAAGCCCTAGCGATTACCTAAAATCATGGGATGCCCCCATGATCTCCGATATTCATGCAAGAGCTCTCCAAGGCCTATTTTATCCCCTATAAATAGATTGGACGGGTTATTTATGACGGTATGCTCACTTAACACTCTCATCTTCCCTTAAACACATCCTCATTCGTATACTCATTCGCACGCGGAGGTGGTTCGCATGGTCTAACCCCTGCGTAATCACTTAACATAGTGTCTTTGTATTTCTTATTTCAGGATTACTAACAAGCTTGGCTCAATCACACACCCTTTTATCCTTGATCACCATCCCAAGGCCTGGTAGTGCAAGTTATTGTACAATCAGTAATCCAATAAGTCCGTGTGTTTTTATCAAAAGATCAAAGGTGGTTTTCACAATCATTGCAGTGTATGTTGATAATTTAATCATTTAAATATCATCGGAAATCTTGATGAGATTGAACATACTGCAAATTTGTTAAAGAACGAATTTGAAATGAAAAACCTTGGTATGACTAAATTCTATCTCGAATTGCAAATTGAGCATTTTTAAATGTAATATTTGTCCATCAATCAAACTATACAGAAAAAAATATTAAAACGATTCAATATGGATAAAGCTAATCCACTAAGCTCACCAATGGTCGGTCGTTCGCTTAACCAAGAACTTGATCCATTACACCCCAAAGAACATGATGAGAGTATTCTTAGTCTCAAAATACCATATATAAGTGCAATCGGGGCTTTGATGTACCTTGCTAGTAACACACGTCCAGATATTGGATTCTCAGTAAACTTACTAGCAAGATATAGTTCTGAACCAACACGCCGACATTGGAATGGAATCAAAAACATATTCTGTTATCTTTGTGGTACTCGTGATACGAGATTATTCTACCAAAAGAATTCAAAATCAAAGTTGGTTGGATACGATGATGCTGGATATTTGTCTGATCCACATAAGACACGATCACAAATAGGGTATATTCTCACTTATGGAGACACTACAATTTCTTGGAGGTCGAAAAAGCAATCATTAACGGCTACATCATCAAACCATGCTGAACTTATTGCACTTTATGAAGTCGGTTGAGAGTGCGTTTGATTAAGATCGATGATTCAACACATCCAACAAGAATGTGGTCTCGAGTCTATCAAAGGAAATCCAACCTTATTATTGAAGACAATGTGGCGTATATAGCTCAAATCAAGGAAGGGTATATCAAAGGAGACAAAACAAAGCATATTTCTCCAAGTTTTCTTTACATATGATCTACAAAATATGGAGTTATTGATGTTTGTCAAATTCGATCAAGTAACAAATTAGCGATTATTCACAAAATCTTTGTCAACAAACGTTTTGAGCAATTAGTTCGGAAGATCGGTCTTCAACGGTTGAAAGATATACATTAATTATTATGCGTACCACTCTTTTTTCCTTCATCAAGTTTTTATCCCATTGGGATTTTTTTGTAAGGTTTTTAATGAGACAGTATATAGCGTATAATAAACGATAAATATCAAGAAAGAGTATTGTCAAATATTATGGGCTTATGCGTTTTATGTCTATTCATCTAATCTTTAAGAACACGTTAGGATTTAGACGGTTAACCTTACAAATACTTCATGCTTGTAACCTCATGGTATTCATTATTAATCAATAATAATTATTTATTCTTGTATGTCTTTTACTCTTGTTCATCACTTTTACAATAATATTCACCATTTTTACCAAAAAACTATATTTCTTTGTACATAAAAAAAAAAAAAAAAAAAAAAAAAGACGTAAATGCTCATGAACAATATGAACCATGGTTGTCGGGATCCCGATCACGATCTTGGGATCTTCTGATTTTACGATCTTGCAAAGCAAAACGATTCAGATCTTCGTGGGATCTTTGTGTTTAAGATCTTATAGGATCCCGATCTTTCTGTATGATCTACGATCTAATCCTATCCGATCTTCTTTTCTCGAATTAAAAACTAAAAACTACAAATTTATGGGTTGTTTGTTTGTAGAATTCAAAAACAATATGTTAATCTTTTAAACATTTTTAATAATAATTTAGATGACGTTCATATGAAACGTCTGTAGTATTTTATGGTTATAATGTATTAGAATTTGTAGATTTGTATAAAATAACATAAACTATTAAGAAATAACATTAGAGTAGGATCTTAAAATCTCGATCCGACCTTACGATCACGATCTTACAAAGATGAAAACGATCTTGGGTAGGATCTCAATCTTGACAACCTTGATATGAACTAACAATTGATGTTTTTTATAGTATGAAAATGAATGAATTTTAAAAGGAAAACAGTATAAGAAATTAGGAAGTGTGAATGAAGCAAAAGTATACTACTAAATTGCGGCTGTCGAAGTCAAAGTCAAGAGTCGATTGGCAAGGAAAAGGACTTGAAACTCTCGGTGGGATGACCCTACGTGTTTTCTCATTTATTTGGGAAGGGTTGGATGCTTATATTCTTCAGAATTATTGTTTGAAATGTCAAATTTTAATAATTCAAAGTAACGTCTACCGAGAGTGTATCAACACAATAAGAGTTCATGGTATAGGGTGTCGTAGGTTGCGTTATAGCCATATGAGGCGATCATAAGCGCCAAACGACATCAAACCCGACGTTATCTATCTCACCGTTGTTGGCAACTTGGCACCAGCCAAGCAATCGGTCATTTAATTCTTTTATTTTTTTCCTCTTAATTTTAACTTCGTTTGGGCTTGGGTTTGTGTTTTTGTTTGTATTGTATTTATGTTTGATTGCGTTTCTTTTTTGTTGCATGTGGCTGCCCCAAAGAAGGAAGAAGATGGCTATATATATTTATTTTCACTTTTGAAACCCTTTTTGGTTTTTAACTTATAGTATTTTTATTAGTTTTTTATGTTTTGTTTGTGTCAACGTATGTTACGTATTTAAGGGTTGAGGCGGCTATTCGATTTGGTTTCCTCGATCTGTAAGGACCCTGGGTGGGATAACGCTTATCGGAGTAGCAGGGTGGATGTGAGAATCCACTGATGTGTGTGTGTGTGTGTGGTCAAGGCTAAGTTGGCTCGTTTATGGAAATGGCGCTATTTCTACTATAAGGGTGTGTGGCGGTAATTTTCATGAATATTTTAATAATAAATATGAATTTATTATTTTCTAATTGATAATTTTAAGCATCGTGTTTTAAATCGTTGTTTTGAAAAGTTATCCCAAGACACTACAACACGCAGAACACACATATAGCGATATTTTAGATTGAGAACAATGAAATGATAATTTTTTATCACTCACTGGTGATTTACGAACAAAAACGAGAGGTTATCTCGTGACTTCAGAAAAACACGTCACCACACGCATACCGACACCTTTTCAGTAACGACAAAATTTCTATAATCTATTTTCCAAGTAATAATGTTACCTTATTATTACACTCGCAAAAATGTTTCCAGAAACATATTTTTCGCATTTTACGCATATCGAGATATTACGTTTCGATACACTTAACAATAAAACAAAACCTATTTAACCCTACTCCTACTATTAGCCGCCCACCTACTCCCTCCCTTTTCTCTTCTTTTCGCCTGTTCCAAACCCACAACAACAAAAACAGTGATCTCTTTCATCTACTTTCCAAGGTCAACCATGTATCTATCCTTTTCACCCTCCTCATCTTGGGTTCTCTCTTCCCCACACACTCACAGGTAAAGCACGAAGAAAAAGATAAAAGTGAGGTTTGCCAAGAAAGGATTTCTCCTTGTTTTGCGCGCTTTTTCTACTCACTTTCGCTCTTTCTCTTTTTGAATACTCTTACCGCACACACTTAGGAGGTTATAATGGAAGCGTCTCCTTACTTTCGGGTTTATCCCGAGGTAGAGTAGGATCTATCTATATTCATTGGGATTTTATAACCTAGTTAGCCAAGTAAGCGCAAACAAGCTGCAGTGAATTGGATATAGTTAAAGCAATTAGGTAAACACGTATTTAATAAACAATAGCGAATAAAGGTAAATAGAAAAACTAACCTTTGGTGACAATTGCACGCAGTGAGCGAACAAGAAAACTAAAGAAACCCAGTATCTAAATTAGATACCTCTACGAGTATCACACACAAACATGTAAACCGAGTACGTTCGATAAGAGCTAGTCGAGAGCATTATACACAATAAACCCTTGAAAACACTTGAATATCACGAACAAAAATCCCAAAGAACTCTTTCTCTTACGCTCGAGATCAAAACGACCCGAGATGTTGTTTTCCTTTGTTACCGATATCGGACAAAAGGATGTCCGATATATCTTTTCTCGTCCGAGAAGTCAAATGAATGAGAACCACAAACCAAACCTACATTACTATTCAAAGACAAGGAACAAACGGCAAACACCAATCTTGAAACCTTTCTTGGATCAATTTGAGGCAAAAGGAACAAATCAAAACCAAATCCTAATCGGATCAATGACAATCCGATCGGGTATAATAATAGGAGCTAGGATCGGTTAGGGATAGTTTAGGGATATAGTTATCGTGAGATTGGATGTAGAGTGCGTTTGTTTTATAGCAAAACCAACCGACCCATTGTCTTGGGTCCTTTGCTTGATCGACAAGCAACAAGACCATCCCTCTTTTGATCGTTTAAGGGAACTAGGCCCAAGTCACTTCAAACCGACCCAATTTGCAAGCCAAATCAGCCCATGGGTCGTGTAATGGATCGGGTCAACACATGCATAAAACGGGTAATATATTCAAGTATTTAATATGTTCGACACGCACTCTCGTGTTTATCGTGTGTTACCCATAGGCTCGCGCACTTTTAATCGTTCTGGCGTGTTTTAAACTCCCACAAACCAACAGCCCCACTTGGGGTTGGAGCGTCGAATGGCACACAAAACTAACGGACGGAAACGCCTAGTAACGCCTCACTCGCTTTTTAACTAAAAGTGTCCGAGATAATAGTTTCAAAATTTCATTAGCATGGTCATTCAATGTCTTGCTTTAATCATCCTTTGTTATAGATACCGTTAAACCATAGATATGGATCCGAACTCATTCCATATAGTTTAACCATTTAGAATCTCGTTATAGATTTTAATTCGGATATACCAAATGTAATCAAGAATCATCTTGCATTACCACTTTGAGTCTGGCCGACATTTATCGATTAAATACGGAGGCGCCATGGTGTCATTCTGCATATATCAAGTGGAGTAACAAATCCTTTATTGACTACAAGTGTTGTGGTTCCGCCACATCACTCGAAATATAGCCTTTATAACTACCTTATTGAGGATAGCGTTTTGCGTATACTTACAAAAAAAAATGATATCCACACATACAGAACTTGCTTGTATCTCAAGTCTAAGGGCGAAGATAACAAACCATTTTCAATATTTTATTTATGACAAGGATCCAAAAGTAAATGTTTGAAAGTTGGGGTATCCAATATGCATCTCTAGTGAACACATATGAGTTTAGCGGGAACAATCCAAATTCTCGTTAGAATATAACCAACACTTACATTTGCCTTACATAACAATATTCCCATATTATTAACCGACAATAGACATATTTAGAATGATATATCATTTCATAGATTAAACATGCAAATATGAAATAACAGATTATATGAATATAATAACAAATACCTCATTATCTTAATTAATCGAGAAAATAATAACTGTCTTACAATTCCAAATTATCAAATACTAATTAACACGGTTTACATGAGACTACTAGCGGTATTAAACCTATATCTCTAGTCAATTTAGAATGCTTAGGATACTTCAAAGTTTTCATAAATGGATCGACTAGGTTGTCATCATGTGAACCTTTAATATCTTCACATCGCCCATTTCAATGTGTTAGGAATTAGAAATTCCAGGTATTAAAGAGTCGATCACTTTCAAGTATATGTAATCGTTAAGCTCGTAGTCATAGTTCTTTTAAGTTAAGTAGTATTTAATTAAGTAACACCGTGGAGGACTGACGGGTCTTTACCCACTATGATCCACGACCCGATGTGTGTGGCGATTTATGTAAGACTATAAATACTCTCTACCTCCCAAGGTAGAGTTGGAGCTCATAATAATATCTTTCACTTTCTCGCCAGAGCAAGAAACCTCCATACCGCTGTACTGCATACTTTGATAAAAACGAACGATGTAATGATTTAAAATACTAAAATATTAAATATCTAATCGGTGATTAACGACGTTAGATTTTTCAATCTAAAAATTTATATATTTTACTCTTGTGAAACATTTATAATAATCCACATTTGCTTTATTGTTTTACTCTAACAAAATTCATTCATTTATAGTTTATTAGCTAGTTAATTTACGGGAAGTATGATCGAATCGGATTCAGATCTTACGATTCTATGGCAAGATCGATATCCAACTTAAGATCCTACGAAAGATCGACTCGTTTTTGCTTAACGAGATCGAAAAATCAAAAAATCTTACAATCTAAATCGAGATCTTAACAGCTATGGTTTAAATACTCTGATGTAAAGTTGTTAGATTAACTAATGCATCATAACAAACTTTCCCACCTTTCTTCATTTCTCTAAACTCCATGGTTGTTCTCCTTATAAGACACAACGAGAGTTACACGAGTCTATAAAAAAATATAGTTAATATGTTTGTTGAAACAAAAAGAAAATAAGAAAAAAATCTGAAAACGTGTTTCAGTCTTTGAAATATTGTTGCAAAGAACCTTTTAATTAGTATGCTAATCACTAGGCATTACCTCATCGCATGACTCGAAGTCTCCAAGTGGCAATTATTTTATTGGAAAAAAGTTAGCAGTAAAGAAATTTCAAGCCACCACTAATGTTCTAAAGGTTAAATAATAAATATTAAACTTGAAAGTTATAGGGGTCACCAGGGCCACGATATTAATCAAACTTGGCATTGGTATTCCATAGAAACGTATTTTGTATGATAAAGAGTAATTATATAATTAAATCTCAAACAACGTTTCCATTTGTGGAATTGTGGTCCTGTAGGTTGAATTTTCTATAAGATGACAAAACATACTAGACACGTTTTGTTAGGCTAAATGCACGACAATAAAGAACCAATCAAACAACAACACAAACAGATTACTTGATTTAGTTAAGCAATGTGATTTGGCTCATGTTTCTGAAGAAAAGTTATCATTATAAACTATATGAGGAACATAATGTTACACACTTACGCTCATGACTCATGAGACTGTAGCCAAATATATTTTTATTAAAATTTTGAAGCTAACGTGCTCCCAAAGAGGTCATGTTATAACTGTTTTTCTTTTCACCACAATATTTGAAGTTACCGTTCAGTACTTTTTGATTAGCGATATTCAAAATGTAAATATAATATTAAAATTTTCTTAACTATAATATGAAGAATTCATATTCTTAATCTTAATCATAAGATCCATCTATAACGCACTTCATAGTCACATCTACAACATATCACTCATTTTTTCTCATCCGATAAAAAAGTTTGACACATCACTTTATTCGCTTTCTCTTACACCATCTCTCTTACACGACGTACCATCGCCGCAATTCGCAAATTATCATTGATAACTAAAAACAACAATAACAAAATAAAGAATTCGTGCGATATTATTTATGGCCACCGCTTTATACGTATATCATGCTAGTTATATGAATTTTACACGCTCATAAAACAAATACAAAGCTAATTAAGTTTAATAGTTTATAATCACATCCATTTCATATATCTATGTGTGTATTGAATCATATGTTATTGTTATCTATGCTCATGTGATCTGCAAGCTCTTTTAAAATATGATATTTTTTTTCTTGTAAAAGATACCGTGTATATATTCACAAGTTCATACTATCAATGCGCATCACTTGTCTAAGATAGATTAAGTGTAGTGGTGATCCTCACACGACTAGAGGCACCACTAGCACATTAACTTTCTCTTTCTATAACAATTTTATGATCAATTTAGTGTAATAAAGAGACTGAAGACATCATAAAAAATATACCTTACAAAAACAATTAAATAAACACACTCCACACACAACCGAATCGGTCGTGTTTACAGCCAACTCGTGTTTACAGCCAACTTCTCCTAAATCTTGCTATAGGACGCATCGAGTAGGACTTGATGTAGTGGGTGGGGCGCGTTTGTTTTTGGGTGTCGACCAACATGAACGACCGACCACTACACTCGCTCTTAGATTCATATCTTATTACCCTTATCATACAAGTCTTAAAAACCACTTATCTGACAAAATCAAAACAATAAATTCATCGGCGAAGCTAGAATTTTTTTTAAAAGGGGGTTAAAACATAATCAAGAAACTTGAGAGGGTTAATAATATTATGTATAAATTTAAAGTTTATAACAAAGAGTATGCATTAATATAAAAATAAAAGTAAATAGTGCAAAAATGAAAAACTTTAAAGTCATAGCCCTCGTTATTAGTTTTCACATTGCTCCGCCCTTGACTACATTGTTCATTTGTATAATTTTAAATAGAACATAATTATGCCAAAACATCCTGTAAAAGAATGGAGAAAACATTAAACATATATACACCAAGTCAAATAATCAATTTCAAGATTTTATTGGTCTTTTGTTGCGACTTACCTACAACGATTTAGCTACCGACCAAGATCAGATGAATTTTTTATAAGCATTGTTAACTAGGATTTAAGATTTCTTATAAGTTTGGAGCTCAAAGGCACACCTATATTGACTCTATTTCCCACGTGGATAATATAATACTACTACTCAAATGTTTAGTTATTAAACACAGTTGGCGGAATATGGTTGTCAGGATCCCGATCCCGATCTTGTGATCTTCACGATTTTACGACATCTGCAGAAAGAAAACGATCCAGGATCCTACATAGATCTTTCTGCAAGCTTAAGATCTTATAGAATCCCGATCTTAACCATACGATCATACGATCTAATCCGATCCGATCTTACTTTTCCTGATTCAAACTAAAAACTAAATTTATGGGTTGTTTGTTTGTAGAATTCAAAACAACACGTTAATATTTTTAAACATTTTATAATCATAATTTAGGACAACATTTATATGAAACATTCATAGTATTTTATGGTTATAATGTATTAGAATTTGTAGATTTTATAAAATAACATAAGATAAGAAATAACATTAAAGAGGATCTTAAGATCCCGATCCGATCTTACGATCACGATCTCAGAAAGATTTAAAACGATCCTGGGTAGGATCCCGATCTTGACAACCTTGGGGTTTAGTACATGCAAAGTTGGATGCATGCGTGCTTCATGTTTCCCTTCACCCAATCGAGTTATTTATTTATTTTTTATTTTATCTATTTACTATTATTTATTTATTTATTTTTTTTTTAATTTTAAAAAGAAACATATTTATTCAAACATGTATTGAAGATGCTCTTAGGTCTGTATCGGGTAAGTTTTTAGTTCTCGATGTCATTATACATTTTAGTGTAAAATAGCAAAAAAATCTTTTATTGAATTATGTTTTGTTATTACATAATGAAGGATTGCATGCATATTTTTAATAAAAACATAGCTTGACGAATAAGCAATCTTAACCCTAAACCTAATGGTCTAAAAACCACAATTAAGCTTGGGCCAACTAACCTAGTCATCTAACATTCTCTAGCAGTTTGAACGGAAGGCTTCCGGACGGATAAACTGGAACATATATATGTTGAGGGTTGTTTTTTCTTCTTTTCTTCTATCATTGTATTTGGTAGCATAGTTGTTTATTGCTTGTAGCTTCCTCTTTTAAGTGGTTTTTTACGTCATAGTTTGCTTTGCCTTTAGGTAGGAGCGGTAATTTTGCGACCAACTATTTTCGAAAAGTGACAATGATTTTCGGCAGTAAAACAAAGATTAATGTTGACGAGACAAAATTAGTTGAATGGTGGCTAAATCAACATAATATGGGGTATCTTATGACGACTAGGGTTTGTGGGCTAGCGTTTATGATTTGGATAGAAAGAAAAGGGTAATTATATGAAAAACAATAAAGTGGAAGAAAATAAATCGGGATCCTTCCGAATCATCGACGAGTAGCCGATGACTGGAGGATAACTATTTGTGATTGGTTGTACCTAGAGCTCTGATATCATGTAAAATAACAACTAGATCTTTTATTGAATTGTGTTTTTGTGATTACATAATGAAGATTGCATGTATATTTATAATAAAGACATAGCTTGATGAATAAGCAATCCAAAACTCACGATTAAGCTTGGATCTACTAACCTAGTCATATAACATTTTGCGAGTTCTTGATTCGAGTTTGTAACACTCGAGCACGTAGGATTACCCAGATTGTACTTAAGTTAAGAATATATCCAACCACGGTTTTCAACAAATGATGGAACAAAAGCTTGTGTAAGGTACAGTCTAAACTGCTCCAAATACTTTGAGTAAACTTATAAAAAGACCAAAGAGCCATTTTGAAGTTAACCCCAAGTAATTCATGCACTTCCCTTATAACACATCAAGTAAATAAGTTTTAGAGTAAATTGAAAAAATGTCCCTAAACTTTCGATTTTTGCGAGAAATGTCCTCAATTTTTTTGCGAGAAATGTCCCTAACATTTTATTTTTTGTGAGTTTTACACCTGAACCGTTAGTGTAGTTGCAAATTCAGGATTTTGGCTAATGCTTGTTACTAGATCCTGTTAGTTAGTCCCCACGTGCGTTGCACTTGAGGGTAATTTCATCAATTCATTATTCCCGCCTTTAACACCTACCTGCTACCCTCTAGCACGATAATCGACGAGGACATTTTTCGCCAACAAACTTAGTCGCGTATAACCCGATCAAATCACACACACAAACACATTCTATCTTCCTTCAATCGATCAAATCACACACCCACAAACACATACTATGGTAGTGGTTTCCCCACTTTGGCATATTCGAATTCCTGAGTTTCCGACCCAAGAGCTTGGTTCTATTTACGGTAAGATTAAATGTTTTAAGTTGTCATTTATTTTTCTTCTTCCAACATGCGTGTGTACATTGTAGGATATTTTATTTTCATAATTTTAACTTGTTATTTGTTTTCTAACCGATTCGAATGGTACACTTTTCACTCTGAAAATCCACCGCAATGAGCTCTTCCTAAATCCACCAAACCAAAAATATCAGTTGGGACATATAGCCTATCTTGACCTGATTGATGTTGAGTATTTATGCATTCAAGAGTATGTTGGGATGTTAGACACACTAGGATTAGGGGATGATAGTACTCTGTTCTCACATTTTAGGATCCCTGGGGAATCTTTGGAGCATGGGTTTGTACCATTTATGAGTGTGGAAGATGTCTAAATACGTGCCTCGATTTAAGGAAATAGAGGTTTATATTGAAGAAGGTATTTCATCAGTGGAGCAATATTTGTTGGACATGAGGAATAGTCGTGGCAAGGGTGTCATAATTGAAGATATAGAGGATGGTGATTGGTTAAGGAATCTGAGAAAGTTGGTGATTTGTGTTTGCTAGAGTGGCGTGATGCTAATGAAATGGGAAATGAGGGAAAACATGGTGATACTTCAACTCATGCTTCAATTAGTACGGTTGGATGCAGGGATGATGAGAATTGTTGTTTCGTAGATTTGGATAATGATGAGCTTGTTATTCCAACACCATGGTCTAATGAAGGGAAGAACAAAATAAGGGCAAAAAGTTTGAGTGGTAAGTACGAGTTCAGAAACATCCTGTTCGAAATAGAATTCTTAATAAAAGATGGGTATGACCAAATGAAGGAGAAGGTAAGTAAAGAAACTGAGGCGAGTCAAGAAGAAGCTGTGACATATATGAATTAAACTGTTGACAACATCATAGAGAAAGTTAGTCAAGAGGATGCTTGAAAGTCTATGGGTGAACCTGAACTTGAACAGGGTTTGAAAGGTGAGTAAGAGACATGTAAAAAGGATGATTTCTTCCACAAAGAAATTGAAGTTGATTGGCTAGATGATCAATCATACAATGGAGTTTATCAACATGCAGAGATTGATATGTTGTATGATGATTTAGAAGCAGTTATTCAAAATGTTGCTTTTCTACACAATGAGCTCACAAATGAAGTTGTAGTAGTTGCTGATGAAGCTCCAAGAGTAGATGTTGAAGAAACTTTAGAAAGGGTAGACATTGAAGCTCTAGCTATAGATTTTTCATCTGCCAGTGTGACCTCTGGTACAGAAAAGAAGAAAAGATGGTTGGATCCAACTAACAAGGATGAGAAGGCAATGGAAGCAGATGAGGAGGTTGATTCCAAGTAAGGAGAGAATGTTCTGTTTATTTTGTTTATCTTATGGCTTGGGATGACATTGATGCAGGATTTCCGACCTGGATTTAAATTTCTAATGTCTCGTCTACCTAAGATCTACCCATTGTACTAACGAGCAGTTAACCCGATCATGCGTAGTATAGAAGGTGGTAAAGCCAAGGTCGTTCCCAAGAGCTATGTAGATGAAGATCCTAATTAAGTCCAGTGTCACGGTTTTTAAAAGGTTTAAGTTGAAATGATTAATTATACTAAAAAGCGATAAATAAAATGCGAAAAATAAATGAGGTTGTAAACAATAGAGAGAAAGTGTGCTAACCTAATTATTCATTCTATTATGTTATGTCTATATGTTCTAATTACTTCCTATTGCTGCAAGTGGGGGTTCAATTTGCTAGACTCCTTTGGTCAATTCGTCATAGCCTATTAACAAAGGTTCCTACCCGTCGTCAAAGGCCTACCCTTTGGGGATACGGGGGTCTTAGACACACATCCCTAACTTCTTAAGTTCCTCCTTCCGAATGGTGATCCTTTGGTCAATTCACACAAGAGGGATTGGTAGTCCTTTGGTCAATTCTTACCAACCCTCTCTACCTACTTCCCTATGGTCCTTTGGTCAATTCTCCTAAGCAAGTAAATACGACCGCAACTCAAAACTACCGAAGCTAGGGTGACTACCAACGAACTATGCATGCATACACTAAAAACAATTATAGAAGAATGAAAACATAAACAACACAATCAAGGAATCATAACTAGGCTAGCACCAAAGGTGTTTAGCCGATCATATTAAAAGAAACAATCAATTCAATGTTTAACATAATTGATGAAGACATGAATTAAAGTGTAAAGAAATAGAAATCGCTAAAACTTATCGATGATAAAGTGTGATTTCTCCCTTGGAAATAGCTCCGTATGCTGAATATGATCTGCCCTTGGAACCCTCTTCATGTTCTATGCTTTTGTGTGGTGAGTGAATGATGAATAATGCAAATTTTAGGGCTTGTATTTATAGGCCCGACCATAGTTCCGGTGTAACCTAATAATGTGGTTACGCCGTAGCTTAATTATCCTCCAAACTCAACTCTCGTAGTGGTGATTACGACATAACCTTAAGAATAGTTACGCCGTAATTCTAAGCTCTGCCGTAAACTAATGGTTGATTACGGCGTAACTTAATTATCCTCCAAACTCAAGTCTCAAAGTGCTGGTTACGTCGTAATTCATGTTTGGAGGTTACGACGTAGTTGATGGAGGCGCGAAATTCCACATGACCAAGATCATTACGGCGTAACTTAAGTTGATATTTACGCCGTAACAACTGTTGACTTGGTCTTCATAAGCGTAATCCTAGCTACGGCATAGTTGAGAGTAGGAGTTACGCTGTAGCTTCTTCAATAAAAACATACTAAGGTGAAAACCATTAAGAACATCTCCAAAACCGCGTCTCTAAGCTCCAATGCTTATATAATACCTGAAAACAAAATATAAAGGAATAAAAGTATAAATCCAAATAAACAACATAAAATATGAGCATAAACGGGAAAAATTGACACTTAAAAATCAGGATTATTTGATGTTATCAAATATCCCCCCACTTGAACTCTACTTGCCCTCAAGTAGACCTTATTAGAATAATTTCTAAAAGGATATCCCCTAAATTACCTAGAAGATACGAGATTTAAAATTCCTTATGCTAGAATAAATCAAAGCCGAACACCTCACAAAATGGGAACAAACACTCATATTATCTCTCTAATCTAAGTGTCAATTTCGGGGTGATCATTCAAAGCACAGTCATAGCATGTATTCTATCATAAGCTTGCTGGTTACACATATCTCCACCACTAGAGTTAAGGTCTGATTAATCTTGAAGGCAATATGGGTGAACACAATATGAGGTTAAGGGTGAAATGTCATACTAACGTGTCACGGCAAAGTGGAAAAAATCAATGATACATGACCAAATCCATGGCCAAGACACCAAAGATTGCTCGCTTCATCACCTAGACACGCTTCATGACTAAAAGGTAGAATTAGACACGAGAAATAATTGGTGTAAATGAAAAATAACAAACAAATAGTCTTAACCTATAACCAAGTTGTCACCGCCCACCGTCTATCCAAAGGTCAAGCTTCAAGATGAAAAAACCGGATCATGATGTATCAAGTAAATGTGCCATTAACGGACGTCATGATGAGCACATTACCTGTTCTTCAAACTGTTTGTGGGTTTGTGATTTGATTAGTTGAAGGAAGATAGAATGTGTTTGTGTGTGTGATTTGATCGGGTTATACGCGACTAAGTTTGTTTGCGTAAAATGTCCCCGTCGATTATCGTGCCAGGGGGTAGCAGGTGGGTGTAAAAGGCGGGAATAGTGAATTGAAGAAATTACCCTCACGTGCAACACACGTGGGGACTAACTAACGAGTGTTAGCCAAAATCCTGAATCTGCAACTACAGTAACGGTTCAAGGGCAAAACTCGCAAAAAAAATGAAACGTTAGGGACATTTCTCGCAAAAAATTTTTTGAGGGCATTTCTCGCAAAATCAAAAAATTTAGGTACATTTTTTTTAGTTTACTCTAAGTTTTAAAAGATAAAACCTAGCTACTGTACTTTATGTAAACAAGAATGTGACTCGTAAGAAAATAGATGGTTACAAAACATAATGGTAAGACGAATTGACATTGTTTCTTTTATTCATTCTATAAAATTTAGATATGTGTACAATACATATTCAATTGTAATTTTGTGCCCTTGAACGCTCACTGTATGTCTGTATGGCTGACGAGCTCAGTCAACTTAGCTTATGGCGTAATGGTCACCAGACTCTAGTTTTAATTTACACAAAAAAATGACGAGATGATAGACGGAGATTTTTTTCTTAGATTTTTTTTTTTTTTTTTTTTTTTTTCGTTAGAAATGCTACTAATCCTCACCACACTTGCAAAACTACTAATTTTATTAAACTTGTTTTATTTATACTAGAACCGGGATTGGAATCATGGTTGGTTAACATGACTATAGTTCAAACATACTGTATTTCAAAATTATAGATCGACGTTTTTCAAATATTTGGCAAATCTTAGTGTACACCGATTTTTCAAAATTATAGACCATAGTTTAATTTTGATAGAGCTCAAGCGGGTGATTTTAGATCTTCAATCATATGTCTATTCTTAGTGTACACTGTCTCCTTCCAAAGTGGCTGAAGGTTTTAGTAAATTAAAAGTTACATTTATCTTTGCATCAAAAACAATCCCACTACCAAAAGTACGAATCTTAACCATATAAATTGTTTAATAGATAAAAGGTACTAGTATAAATTGACTATCCAATGGAGATTATCGAAATAATTATAAGAGGCTTGGTCAATATTAGATTAAAGAACCTAACTATGAATTCTACACGTGCGATTTCTCATATAATTCTCAAACCGACAACTAAATTTAATTTTAAATCTTCATCCGTGTTTGTTTAAGCTTATATGTGACTTATGAGGTTATTTGTGTTTTGGCTTATATTTTATAAGCATCAATTTTTCGATTTATTTGGAGACTTATGGGCTTATATAAGTTTATTAGGATATGATAAACTTATATAAACTCATAAATATCAGTATTAGCCAGAAAATTGAGGCTTATAAAATATATGTCGAAATCACATAAGCTTATAAACCACTATAGAAGCTAACAAACACACCATTAGCCATTTTTAATATATTTTAACAATAAAAATCTTAAGCTAAACCCCTTAAGCTAATATAATTAACAAGCTTACCTATCACTTAATATATGCGCTATATAACCAAATGATGAGAGACGGAACTAGGGGATCTCACGATATCACGAGACTCAATTTTTTTTTTCGTAGTGTTAATTTTTAGAGTAAATTGCAAAAATCGTCCTCGTGATTTAGCCAAATTGCAGATTTCGTCCGATCGTTCATTAAGTGCAAAACAGTCCTTATTTGACCTTTGTTTTCGTCCCGTTTTAGTCCCCCAAACTAACACCGTTAGTTTGTGCTCGTTAATGAACAAGACGGACGAAATCGCAATTGGCTAAACCACGAGGACGATTTTGCAATTTACTCAAATAAAATCTCAATTTTAATTTTTGGAAAAAGTTGACCCGCATTAACCGAGTTGGCGGATTTAGTCATTTTTGTTCGACGATACTCGATTTAGCGATTTTTAGACTATGCCAATTTTACAACACCGAACATCTATATGCAACTATGTCATTAAAGGCGAGTATGTCATTGCAACTATGTCGCATGCGGAGGGATGACTCTCTCTCAAGACTTGCTAGTCTATACTACTTTATAATGGAGATGACTCTCTCTCTAATTTTTAAGATTTCCATATAGATTTTAAGCAAATACAACTACTTAAGCTATATGTATAATTACTTTATGCATAAACACCTACACATATTGATTGGTCAACATTTGTAATTAATGTCGTATTTAAAACACCCATTTGATAAAAAATATAATTTATAAAACACAATGTACAAACTATTTGAAGCACAAATACAACTAAAAAACACTATTCAAGACATACAATTAATACACTATTTAATTTACCCATTCACTAAAATATACAACAATTTAACCACAATGTACAATCTAATCAAACTACTAAGCCAAACGGATAAAAACGTAATTTTTTTCCCGTTTTCATTTTTGTCCATTTTCATCCGATTTTAATCAGTTTATATAAAAAATTATTATATAAGAACTCGAACAAAAACGTAATTTCTTTCCCATTTATATAAATAAACAGCCGTAAGAAAAACGGACAAAATAAACCAAAACGGATAAAAACAAACAAAATCGTAAGAAAAACAGATTAAAAGTAAAAGAAAACAAACAAAAATGGATGAAAACAGATAAAATCGGATGAAAATGAAAACGGGAAAAAAAATAACGTTTTTATCCGTTTTGTTCGATTTTTTTTTGAATAATTTTTATCGTCAAGTAACTTTTTTTTCGAAAATGTTTTTTATATAAAAAAGTTTTTATATAAAAATGTTGTTTTATATGAAACGTTTTTATATAAAAAACTTTTTTAATATTCTTACATAAAAACATTTTTATATAAAAAAACTTTATATAAAAACGTTTTATATAAAAACTTTTTTATAAAACGTTTTTATATAAAACATTTTTATATAAAAATAGAATTGCAAAAATGTCCTAGTGGTTTAGCAAATTGCGATTTAATCTGTACTTTTCATTAACGAGCACAAACTAACGGTGTTAGTTTCGGGGACCAAAACTGACGAAACAGTGTCAATAAGGATTGTTTTGCACTTAATGAACAGTACGGACGAAATCTGCAATTTGGCTAAACCACGAGGACGATTTTTGCAATTTACTCTAATTTTTATAAAAGAAACAACGAATTTTTTAAAATGCATCTGATCCCAAAGCATTGTACTATTTTTAGTTATTGCTTAATTAAAAAATAACTTAATTTTCACTAAACTCAATCATTTTAATGAACTGAAATCGTATTTTTTTGTTTTTTTTTCTTATACTACATTTAAAAAAATAATGCATCCGGTCAATTTTATATGTAATTTCGTCCCCACCAGTGATTATTATTAATTAAATGAAAAATAATTGTCATGCTTAAAATGTATAACTACAAATATGCGTAATAACAAGATGACGACAAATTAAATAATTAAAATTTAATATTTAAAGTGAGAATATGTATAAGTGAGATGTCAAATTATTAATGATATAAACATGAGTTTATACATATAAGCGAATCCGCATGCCAATGGCAAGCTTGATTCTAGAGAGAAACAATATGCGATGATAGAGTGGTGCGGTGGTGTAGTGGTCCGGTGGTGGAGGGGTTTTGTGGTGGTGAGGATGGTGGTTGATGAGATGTGTGGAAGAGAAGAGCATTTTGTATATGTTTTTGAATGAGTTGTGATAAGAGAGTATTAAATATGCTTTTACATATGTCTTTCTCTCTCATTTGACCATTTCACTTTTTTACTTTGACTATTTTTCCATTTTATGTAGTATAGATATGTCCCTATATTTTAAGTCTTTTTATCATTGCTCTAATTAAATTGTTTAGTTTGGCCTAACCCTAATGCACATGAACGTTGCTTTAGTAATTTATTAACGTACTGTTGTTCACACATGACATTGGCACTCTTCCCCATGATATATAAATCCAACATGATGCATGTTACTTGTACCATATATACACAACTTCATAATGAATCCTAAAGTCATTATGGTTCCGTATCCAGCACAAGGCCATGTAACACCCATGCTTAACCTTGCATCTGCTTTGAGCCGCCTCGGTCTTGAGCCAGTGGTCGTAACACCTGAGTTCATCCACCAAACCGTTGTTAATAAAACCGACGTTTCTTGCATTTCCATTCCTGATGGTTTGGATGAAGATACACCACGTGATTTCTTTGCCATTGAGTTTGCCATGGAGAATAATATGCCAATGCATTTGGACCACTTGGTTCGTGAACTTAATGGTGAAGATGGTGGTGGAGTTGCATTCATGATTGTGGACTTATTGGCGTCGTGGGCATTAAAAGTTGGCAATGATTGTGGTGTTCAGGTGGTTGGATATTGGCCGGTTATGTTTGTGGCTTACCAGCTGATTGTTGCCATCCCCGAAATGCTATCTCTTGGCATCATCTCGGAAACCGGTAAAACTATTAAACTTGAATGAATACGATCCATTAATATGATTATGAATGTGATAAAACGTAGAATGAAAATCAAGCATCTATTCTAAATGAATTGATAATTTTTCAAGCATATGCTAGCTTTTGAAAGTCTCAAAGACAGTCTAATTCCCAAAACTTAAGAAATAACAGACAAAATGTATTTTTTAGTACTTGCTGATCTTTATACTTTTCTCAGTTACATTTTGAGTTACTCCGTATATACTAAGCTAGGTTCGATAATCATATCAATTATATACTCTCTATATGTTAATCAAAGCAACTGAGGTATACTTCAAGCTAGACTTGATTGAAAGAATGACGATCTAAACATACATGTATCAATTATACATAAAAAAAAAAAAAAAACTAGGTCATAAACTATAACGTGATAACAGTAGTATGCAACTCATTTGGAGTGATTAACTTTTCAAGATAATACAGATTAGAATATTTTCAAGTACCAAATTCAAACAAAGTAAGGGCAAATTTTTATCCAGCTTAGCGCCTTTTTAGAGGAATCCTGAATGACTGTAAGAAACAAACTGTCAAATATAATGTTGACTGCAAGCTTATCTACAGATGATTTATGAAAAATGGTATATTTCAACATGATGATATATATATTTGACTAAATGTGTGTGTTGCAAAACATGTAGGCATTCCACAAAATCAAGGCCCCGTATACTTGGGACATGATCAACCTCCTTTAAGCACACAAGATTTACCATGGCTCATTGGTAACTTAACTGCAAGAAAATCAAGATTCAGGTTTTGGACAAGGATGTTGGTCCGAACAAGAACCCTTTCACAAATCCTTGTAAACACCTTCCCTGAAGAACATCACATCGAACTTAACCTACCAAATCAATACCAAAAACACCCAAAGATAACTCCAGTTGGGCCTTTGACACAACATACCAAATATGTTAACCTCAAATTATTAAAAGAGGATACGAGCTGTTTAGATTGGTTAGACCAACAAAGTGAACGCTCGGTTGTTTACATCTCCTTTGGCACTTGGGTTAGCCCCATTTGCAAAGCCAAGGTGAGAAACCTTGCTATATCTTTGGAATCATCCAAGCATCCATTTATATGGGTCCTTGGTTCCAAATGGTGTGACGGGCTCCCAAAAGGGTACGTGGAAAGACTGTCCAGTCGAGGACTAGTGGTTTCATGGGCTCCACAAAGTGAAGTGCTACGACATAAAGCAATCGGGTGTTATCTAACACATTGTGGGTGGAACTCCACTATTGAGGCTATACAAAGCAAGGTGAAATTGTTGTGCTACCCAATAGCAGGTGATCAGTTTGTGAATTGTGAATACATTGTAAATATTTGGCGAATTGGGATCAGGCTGAATGATTTCGGAGAAGAAGAAGTTCATAGAAGCTTAAAAAGCGTGATGGGTGATATAGAAATGGGACAAAGGCTAGCTAAATTGAATGAAAGAGTCTTCGGGATGGAAACTAGTTCAAGGGTGATCAGTAACTTGAAAAAATTTGTTGACGATTACACTCGAGTTACCTACAATCAAACTATCATGACTGAAAACTAAAAAGGTTGTGACTGATATCTTTGGTTTGTTTACTTGGTGTGAACAAAAATAAGATTGTACAAAATGAAGAATAAAGAATCCAGAATAATGCTATGATTGAGTGCAAACCCGAACGTTGTAAATTTGAAGTGAGTGAATTGATCTTTTGTTTTTTATATACTGATGTCCATGATGTAAGCAAGCTAAAATTGAAGATTTCTCTCTAAATTTTGATGCTACTTTTAACATGAGTAGCGGCTTGAAGTGTAAAAATTGTCAAAAACTTCATCTAATACAATGTCAATCTTCCCATCTCTAGAATAGGCCTAAAGGACCAGACAGGACTGAGCCGAGGCGAGCAAAGCCTGACAAGTTCGGTCCTTGATCTCTAGATTTTCCTTTCCTCAATTCTACGCCTCGCTTTCGGTCCAATAACCAGGCCGTTTTGTGAATTTCGATAGCCTTGAGCACAGTGGCGGAGCCAGGAAATGTAATCTTGGGGGGCGGTCAACAATGAGAAAAAGGCGAGCATAGGCTATTTTTCGTGTAACTCAAAACAAGTCAGGTCGGGTTTAGTTAAGTGCAAATCACTTAAATTCAAGTCAATTAACACTAGTAAGAGATGCATGTGCCTATACAATTAACCTAGTTAACGGAGGTTATTTTGACGGTTTAGTACAAAAATAAGTGGGTTTAAAAAGGAATTGTCTGTGTGATTGTGCTTATACGACAAACCAAACGTTGTTCAAATGGTTTTACTGCACTTGCAATCAAATATGTCATAATACAAGTTGATAATATCAACACAATAATTGAAAATTTTAACGAAAAACATTAAAATGTAAATTTGAAAGAATGTTAAATCAACTAATCAAGCATAGGGGCGTTAATTGTTTTGCTAATGGAAATAATGGTGGACTTTCAAGTTTCAAACATATACAAGTAGAAAGAATAATTACTTATAAGTCTATTGGGTACATTTAATATATAAAATGAAAAATTGAGTTCTACAAAAGTTCATCGGTCAAGACATACCTACGGTTGGTTCGACTTCCTTCACCCACACTGTGATTATCAATAAGTCTTCTTCTTCCTTTTACTTTTACGAAAACCCAATACAAGAAGATAGAAAAAACCATCATTAAGTTCGATTAAATTACGAAATTCAGGTTTAAAAGCGCTTGATCTTGTAGTCATCACTCACGACGAGGGCACTATGAATTCGGTCGAGGCACTAACCATTTTCACTAATTTTACATGTTTTTCCTAGTAACTGGTGCTTTCTACAAGTATGGTTGGGCATCGCTCCACTACTCTCTACATGGCTCCGCCCCTGCTTGAGCATAGCTAAATGAATAGGCCATTTTTAAACGCAATATTAGTATATATAAATCCAGTTTGATTTTTTTAAGTTTTTTTTTATCAACTTTAACTTTAAATATTTTTGTTTGCGTTATATAATATTTTATGAAAATCATACAAATAAAAATAAATTTAAATTCTAATCTATTCATATATTTTTCAAACATGTGTTATATAATATAAACAAAATTATTTAAGGTAAAAGTTGGAAGAGAAAGATTTAAAAAAAATCAAAGTGGCAGTAACTACTAACATTGTAACAAGATATAAGATTACGAATACGAAGTGTATTGGACGTCAATCTTTTTGGTGCCCTGTGAAGTATTGGACCCGATGCTTTGGCCCAGCCCGCCCATACTGACTACCGAACCTGGTTCAAAACTGGTTCAAACCAATTGAACCGGGTCAATTTAGTCTGGTCTTCGGTTCATAGTTTTAAAGTGTTAAACTATAGGGACCCAACAGAGGAATTATTGATAGTACATGGACTTTCAATAAAATTATCCGTACCAAGGGTTCAAGTTCAATCCACCACCCTCCACCGATCCAGTTCTAAAAATGTCCACCACCGCCGCCGCCGTCAGATTATTTTCACGTTCATCTTCCCTCCGTGGCGCCGCCAGAGTCTCCTCCGCCGCCTTTCGATCAATCCCCACAAAACCTATTTCATATCGCATTTTCAGGTGTCCAGTTGAACTGAGTGTGTGTTTGGAGAAGGTGCAACCGTTTCATACGGTGACTGCTTCTGCTTTGATGACTTCAATGCTCACTCAATCTCAAAGGTCTTACGCTTGGCTCTCTGAAGGTAAATAATCTTTGTTTTTATAGTTTCATATTTTGTAAAATTTATATTCATAGGATGATACTAAGTCCTTATAAATGATATAATATCGTACATTTTAACGCAAGGGGTGAGAATATCAGCCTTCCAAAGAGGAGGTCAAGGGTTCAAATCCAACGGGGAGAAAATCAATCCCCTTGTGGTCATGGAGGTTCACCTGCTCCAACTCCGGGCTATCCAAAAGGGTAGTCGCCATGGGATTAGTTGGCTCGCAATGTTGAGTGGGAAACCCAGGCAAACCAAAAAAAAAACGTGTGGATTTTTGGTTCTTAACCATTTCAATTGAACATGTCTTACTTACTCAACTTGTAGCTCGGTATAAAGTTCAAGAAACAATAGATGAATAATGCTGTTTGTATCTGTTTTCATTTTTCGAGTTTTGACTTTAATATAGCATTTTACTAAATGATGTTTTGTTTCATGCTCAACTGTCGAGGATATGTTAATTCTGACCATGGTGCTTTTATCTATTGCATTTCTGGTACAAAATCAAGAAAATCCAGACACATAATTCATGTATATTTCTAAGTTATTATCCGGGGCGTATGAAAGTTGTCAATTGTTCTTAGTCAACATGATCAGCATCTGGTTTTACATGTGTCACCTGTCATGTCAAAGATATGCACTATGGCTTCAAGTCCTCGACATCAATTACAGAGTTTCTGTTATTATGAGAAATTTTTACCTGGTAGTTTTAAGATTACGGCCTGAACCATGAACAAATAACTATTAGTTTCATACTTTTAACATGATGATTAGCACTTCTGAATAGTAAGCCATTAATATCCCACTGTTTTAATTATAACCTAATGCTGTAATTATACCCCAATGGTTGTGAAGCCTTCTCCTTTCTTTCATGGCTTTTTCTACATTTTGGTTTTCTGCTTGAATAGTAAACCATCAATTTCTCAATGTCGTAATTATAACCCAACACTCATCAAATCTTTATAAAGTTAGTGTAATTCACCTTTTTTTAAGATTGATCAATTTATGGTTGTATACTTGTATGACCTGTATCAAAGGCTGTTAACTTATTTTAATGTGTTTTTATACCATGATCTGTTTTTTCGCTGCAGCTAATTTTTTCTGCTACTTGTTTTGTTATAGATTCATGAGTATGCCATTCTGGTCTCTTCTACTAGCGTCCAGAGGAAAACAAGCAGAACGACAGAAGGATGAAGTGAAATGTGAATTGAGTTTGCTATTTTGACGATAATATGGCCATCACAATTGTTGGTCTTTGATTTAACTGGTAACTTAAACCAATTAGTTATGGATTCAAAACCAATCATTGTCATTGGTACCTGTATTTTTGTGGTTTTTTGACGGTTTCTATACTTTGTTGTAGTGAAATGTGATTACATTTTGGAGTAGTTATATTAGATGCTTTTAATAAAAAGACTGATGATAGAATCTAATACTCCCTGGTTTATAGATCAATGTTGCATTTCGTTGTAGGCTACAAAATGCGTGATGTTTTTGGTTTAGATATTTCAATGACGATTTAGTTAATTATCTGGTAACAATCACTCAGCTAAAATGAAGAAACAGATGCGCGTCTACTCTTCCAGGATGGTCTATATTAGTTTTTCTTTTTATTTATTTAACAAAAATTGACTTTTGAAGTCAAAAGTAAAATAACTGATATGAAACTGGAGCTTCGAAACTGTTGTATCCATTCTATCGTCAAAGGTTTTTATTGCACACAGCAGAAACCCAAAAAACAACCACAGAAAATGGATGGCTGAAATCGAACATGGTATAATCTCAAGTTGTTATTATATGGTTTATTAGCACGTGATACGCCGAATGATGTTCATATCCTTGAGCGTTTATACTAACAGACATAAAACGATTCATTTTATTATAGAAGATACATAATTTTACATGAAATACAAAGAGTCACAAAAATCTCTACTCAGCTTTCTTAGTTTCAACCAAAGTCAACGTCTTCTCTTGCTGTTGACCTTCTTGCTCTTCTTCAACGTTCAGTGGTAACTGTTGTCTATAGCATCGAAAGATCACCAAACTTATGAATGCTGCACACAAATAAACAGATAAACATTTCAATGCCACTAATTTAGTAATATTTACTTCTAAGGTCAATAGGTCTTTGATTGTTTAACTTTTAAACTATCAAAAAACATACCAGCAAAAATGCGGGTCTTGATTGAAGTCAGATTCCAAAAGGCTGTGATTGCTGATCCTGCAACTAATTTCTTGTGAGAACAGCCTCCCCATGCTTCCATTATCCGCATTTTCAGGCCTTCACCTGATGCGTATCAAAGTTAACCATTAAGACCTGTAATATTTTTGCAAGTATACAGAAATGTGCCTGTATCATATCATCTTACCTTTCTTGCATATTTGATTCGAGTATAAAGAGTACAGTTTTGGGCCAGTGAAGCCAATAAAGAACCCTGAAAGATGCAAACACAAAATGTAAGCTTACAGTATTCATTACATAATCTGGGTCAAAAACCATGTTGAAATTGCTCTTACCAAGTGCACAAAGCCTCTTAAATGTAACAATGTGACCATATTCGGATCCAAGAAGTAACAATGGTGCCACCTGAAAGCATACACCATGGTCTTATAGCAATGCATATTGTAAGCTGAAGTGAACTAAATTTAGCAGGATTATGGATTTACTTTAAGGGTCATGGATGGTTCACCCGAGAACAGCTCTCTAGCTTTTGAAATAGCAAAATTTACTGCAGGAAGTACAACTCTAGCCGCTCTTAGAATGTCGTCTTCTTTAAGCCTCACTTCTCTCTTGGTTACAGTGCCATTCCTATTAGTTTGCAACTCCAACAAGTTAAACAAAGCCGATGATTGTTGATCAACATTATAAGATTTCACATAAACAACGTTGCTACACCTTTGGGCAAGTGAATTTGAGAAGAAGGAAATACCCAAACACAGAATGCCGAGTTGAGACATCAAAGAAAGCATACTGAAAACAAAGATCAAACAAGTTTCATTAATAATATTCGAGTACACTTTATAAACCGATTATGTCCCACTTCAAAACCTAAATATCAGATAAGCAATTCCGAAAGCAATGCCAAACACTCCATACCTGAAGGTAACACCAGTTGTGAAACAGGACGACAAGAAACAAAGCGAACCAAATCCAAACCAAAGCGTCGATTTTGCCACATCATTCCACATTATCAGATCATTAACAAACAACCCAATTCGATCAAAATCATAGCCATAATCATCATCACCCCCTTCTGCAAATCACAACAAAATTAAATCATCAAAAACTAAAAACAACCCAAAAACCAAAACGTAAAAAAGATCCAATCTTTACTCACTTGGTGACGGAATCGACTGACAAGAACTCGATTTATCCTTCTTAGACCTCCCACTATGCCTCCTTTTCTTCACCTTATTAGCAACAACCAATTCATCACCCAAAACCAACTCTTTATCCTCTCTAATCTCCTGCTCGATTCGCCTCCTGGACCTCCTCACATTTCTCGGAGAACCCACGTTCCCAAACCGATTCTTGCACCTCCTACGCGAACCATACGCATCCGACACTTCTTCACACAAATCCACTCGATTCTTGGACCTTTTAGCACCAGGAGAAGGAGAAAGAAGCAAGAGATCATGTAATGACAAAGGATTTGTGGGTTTTGGAGATATCGTGTTTTTAGGCGAGTACGATACTAGATCGAGCGACAATGCTGTTATGGGTTCTTGGGAGGTTGTTCGGGCGAGACGAGAAGCCGATTTAGTTCGGGTTTTCGTGTCGGAAAGTGGGGTGTGTTTGGTGTAAGGTGGTGATGAATCCATTGTTGTTGTGATGTGATTAATGATTGGTATGTTTGGTTTATAAGGGTTATAGGGTTTAGGTTGCAGGTAGCCGTTAGGGGGTTTTATATTTGAAAATAGAAAAGTGGGAAGAAGATGATGTGATTTGGGAGTTTGTGCTTGAATGAATCAGTATTATTTTTAACGGTTATAAATGTCGACAAAAAAAGTTGGTGATTTTTGAGTTTTGTGATTGTGGGGTAAAAGGTAAAGATTCTTTGTGTTTGTTTTATTTATTTTTAAAAAGTTGTGATTTGAGTGATTAATTTGGTGTCAAGTTTAGGATTAATGCATGTGCAAAGTACTTCAAGTATTCAATCTTTTACATTAGTAAAGTTACATTTAATCAATAGATTGTTTAATGTTGTGTTTGATGACATGTTACTAATGTAAGTTTTTATTTAAACACATAGGGGATGATTAGAGGCGAAGACAGCAAGAAGTCATGGTAATATTGTAGCGTAACTTTTAAAATTTTAAGTTGTTTTCGTAATTCACTCTTCTAACAACAAGATTTGTAATGTAGTTTTTAAAAATTATTAAAATTTGTCCTCTCGATAGTTGTGTTTTTTTTTTTTTTTTTTTTGTAGTAATATAGTCGGTTCAGGTCATGATTGATATATATGATATTGCAAAACCGGAGTTGTTAGTAATAGTCTTAGTTAGCAAAATTGAAACAAATCACATTCAAATAATAGTGTCGTCGTATTTTACATTAAAGAATTATGTCACGTTGACAAATTTAGTTTTGCAATAAACGAATAATGTCCTCGTTTTATATTCAATGGAAAATGTACATTTAACAATCATATTAGTTACAGTACCTTTTTGTTACAAAAAATAAGACATCATTCATATAAGTTCTGTACATAAATTCAATCCTAAATATAGGGATGAAAACATTGTTTATATGTTTGGATAAAGCAACTTATAAAGCAAACTTAATATATGATTCTCACCTGAAATCCTTAATTCAAGTACTTTTTTCAATAATAATTTTCTTATAAAAAAGATCTTAGAGAAATTCATCACAATATGTATGAGAGCTAATCGTTCCAAGAAGGACACAAATATATAATTTTCAGACATGATATCGGGTGGTGGAACTTGAACATTTTAATGGGGAGCGCCAAGGGGGGGTATGACCCTTCTTAGCCCCCATGAAGCTCTGCACTGATATCAGTAACCTGATGTTCCAGATTGTATAGTGCAAATAAACAGAACATATCTAGTGTTTGTTTGCGTGCCTGTGGCAAAATGATTTAAGCCTCTTAAGTCCCTCTTCCAGAGCAGACGGCTCAATACCAAATGTAACGCGCACCCAATCCTTCATTCCCAGCACAAACCCTGAAAAACATCAAACACTACTTAACTTGTAGTATGCATTTATAATAGAGTTCTGCATCAAAATAAGGTCAAGTATGACTTCTTGGGTCAAACGGATTAGCTTTCAGAACTTATAGGATTTCTTTGGGTGCCCAAAACTTTCTATAAAGGACCATCTTTTACTTGTACTAGAAATATCAAAATGAAGTGAAAATAAACAGTAACTTAAGAAGTTATTGTATATATTGACCTGGAAATTCAAAAAAATTAACAATTTGACCTTGGAAGTCAAAGTATATAGTTCTTTCAGCATTGAAGCGGCTTACCAGGCAAAAGGATGACAGACTCCTCTTTAGCAAGTTTTGAGCAAAATTCCATATCATCGTTTATGCCTTGCAGCTGTGACAAATCTAACTTGACCTGTAATAAATATTTTACGAAGTCAAACTTCAATAGACTTGTAATTTAGAATAAACAACTTCCATCAAATTTTATATATACCATTAGAAAGAAAGATGCTTGAGGCTTTTGAAGGCATGTAAAACATGGGATCTCCTTTAGCCATTCATAACACATTTCACCATCTTTTCTCATTATGCCGACAGTCTGGACAAAAAAATCATCTGGTGTATTTTCAAGAATTTGAGGAAGCGCCGCCTAATCCCATAAACCGAATCATTATATTTGTAAAAAGAAAACATGTGGCATGGGTCGATAATCATAGGATGAACAACATCACTAGAGAACATAACTGAATTCTTTCAAGAAATATCGCTTTAAGTTACATACCTGTATGAATGTTGTAGCTTCCGAATTGTAACTAATAGATCTGTTGATCAACTCTACAATCTGAAGACCAGGTATAACTAAGATCAGCAATGAGAGAAAGTGTGGCTATAAATTCTTTAAAATCTAAGCTGAAAAAACCGAATAGAGTGAGGAATGCATTATATAATATCTGGCCATATATCAATATAAACGATACATCTATGGGGATATCGGATCTCTATAACGGGGAAACTAGCAAAGAAAAAGAGGACATACCCCGTGGTCTTCAAAAATTCCATTTGGATCATTTCTGGATATCCAGCCAATCCTCCATCCAGGTACCATCCACTTCTTTGATAAAGAACCAAATGTCAAAACAGGTGCAATATTGGCAAAGATCCCCATTGGCACGAATGAGTTACTTTCAAAAGTCAAATGTGCATAGGCTTCATCCGATATCACTAATATTCCCAGCTTTCTAGCAGTCTCAGCAATCTTCAGAAAATAAATTATTCAGATTACAAGAAAATCAGATAACATAACTAGGCGTAACTTCATAAGACCAAAGTAGATTACAACTTGCACACCTTTTGAAGATGATGACGTGTGAATACATTACCACAAGGATTCCCGGGATTGATAATGACTATAGCAACAGTTTTATCATCAGCCAATTTTTCAACCCCGTTTAAGTCAACCTCCCAGTCTCTATCTTGAAGAAGGTCAAAATGGCGGATTTCAAGTTGATAAAGAGTAGCAAGAGCTTCATAGGCTGGATAGCCAGGTTTGGGAAGCAAAATGTTTGCACCTGGACGTTTCAGCGCAGATAATACAACTTCAATTGCTTGCTTAGCACCGAGCGTTACATATACATCATCAGGAGATAGTTTATAAGGGAGGTTGCTAGAAAGGTACTCAGCCAAGGACCTATTGTTACACAAAACACTTGATTATAAACATTAACACCTCGAGAGACAAATTATCTATCTCGGGGATTATTACAAGTCATGAATACAATACTACCCAATAAACTTACTTTTGTTACATATGCCTAAAATATTCATAAAATCGAAAAAAGATGTCCAATATATACCTATCTTGATATAATCCAATTCAAATGACATGATGTACAAACATGATAATGACAGAAAATGTGCTTAAGTCCCTTTGCTTATACATCTGCCTATAATAAGTTAATAACAAATACTCGTAATTTTGTAAATCAGCAGTAGGATTAGTGCTAATTTCTAAGTTGCAAGTGATTGAGCTACTACTTAATTAATTTCAAGGTCAAACTAGGTAAAGTCAGAATTCAATCTGTTAGAAGAATCTCCTTTCCATTTTTAGAAACTTGAGTAGTATTTAATCAAGATATTCAATATATTCAGAAGTGACAAGTAATAGTTACTACCTTCTTGCTTGAAGCACACCTCCTTTAGGTGCATAACCATTATTTTTCGCAGAACGAAGAGCATCGACAACAGCATCTTCAGCTACTTTGCTCGTTCGAAAACATGGAAACAAGGAAGGATCACCAATACTTAAAGGTATAACTGGCCTTTGATCACTTGGATTAAGGTTTGTTTTAACTTCATCAATTGTACCTTTTATTGAAAAAGAAGATGCTATCTTTAAGTCCTTATTTCCTTTAAAATTCCACTTTTTCATACCCATTTTCTTTCTTTGGTTTCTAATCAAGTGGCTTAGGAAGTAGTTTGTTATTGGTAGATATATTGAAGTACTAAAGTCCAGGTGCCCAGTACACTATCACTGACTTGTTTGACACTACTAACTTTAGGGTGTGTTTGTATGGAGACCGCAAGAGAAATGGAAATTCTCACGCCCGAACCCCGAGACTGATTGGGAGAAAGAGCGGCGAGAAAGATGGATTGTTATCCATCGAAATCGACTTAATCAAAAATTGAAAAACGGAGAAACGTAGAAATGTAGAGAATTGGGTAGTGTAATTTGGTTATTCCATTTCTCTTTTTTGATGGAGAAATTGGAGAAATGGATTTTTTTTTTTTTTTTTTTTTTTACATTTAAAAAATTAAAAATATTTAAAAATATATATTTTTAAAAAAAATTTTTTTTAAAATAAGTTTTTTTTAAATAAATACATTTTTTTAAAATTATTTTTAAAAATTATTTTTTAAATATTTTTTTAAATAAATACATACATTTTTTAAATAAATACATTTTTTCAAAATTATTTTAAAAATTATTTTTTAAAATTAATTTTTTAAAAAATATTTTTTAAAATATTTTTTAAAAATTATTTTTTTTAAAAATAAGTTTTTTTAAAAATAATTTTTTTAAAATTATTTTTAAAAAAAATTTTTTTAAAATAAGTTTTTTAAAAAAATTATTTTTGAAAATTATTTTTTAAAATAATTTTTTTTTCATTTCGGTCAGTCTCGTTGTTATCAAACATTAGAATTGAACACAATTCTCATCGATTTCTATTCTCCGAGATTTTATTCTACTTCATCAATTTCTCTACCAAACGCACCCTTAGTTCAATCAGTTTCCACCACGTGTTTTTGGTATTTCATCCATCCCAAAGTATTTATTTGCATTTTCATTTCAACTTTCTAAAAACAGCTAAGATAAATAGTCTAGTTTAACATATTACCATTATTTAAAATTACTATTACAAAAATTAAAAATAAATTGAGGTAAACTCTCAACTGTTAAAAGAAAAACAATAATAATTCTTTTTTTTCTTTTTAAACAATGTATTTTTGTTAGAAAACAATTATTTTATTTTAACACGGAAGGAGTATATGTTAAACACGCTATTACGTAAACTTATAGACAACTTCCAATATTGAAAGTTAATAATGCTTCCATACCTGTCACGTCTTTTCCTTCATTTTGGAGCATGTTTTCCCGATGGTGATGTTTGGTTTGTTATATTGAATTACCGTGTGTTAATACAATTTGGTAGGCCTCACGATGAAGATTAGTGTTTAACTTCCCGGAAATAGGTCTTGTACTAAGTGAGATTCTTGATCGCTAGCTGCTAAGAAAACCAACACCGTTAGTCTCACCGCGGAACGGGGTTCCGCGGTCAACCTCCGGTGTGAGAGTAAGTGATAGTTTTAGAGAGATAAAGTTGGTTCTAGAGAGAGAGAGTGTGTGTGTTACCCCTTTGAGTAGAGGTGAGACCTCTATTTATATGGTTGACCTTCCTGTCGTGTTCTCAAGGTCACGGGTCTTGAGAGCGACAGTTTGTGACGTAAGTCAGCTGCAGAGTTTGTCTGCTTATTGTGATGGTGATCTTTTTGGGCGGGAGTTGTCCCGCTTTCTCTTTTTGGGGACTGCAGGTTGTAGTACATCCAGCCTGGGCAAGATTCCTTTCCTCTTATGTGGGGCGCGGTTGCGCCCGTCTTCGGACGTACCTACTATCCGCGGAAAGGTTTAGTGACATAGCCGGACTACGTGTCGAGTCCGCGACCGACCCATATGGGTTCCAGGGCATTCGCGACATCATGGTTAGTCCGTGCCAGACCGTATGGGTGTCGGGGAGGCCATACGTGATCAAGTCCCCCCAGTCTAGTTGTGCTTGTTGGTCTTTGTACAAGCGCTGCTAGACTTAGTTATTCCATTTATCCGCGGCTGGATGTATCGCATGAAATCCTAATCACTGCTGACTGTATCTTCCACTTATGGCAAGGATAAGCGTTACATCTGTCCATTGGGATTCGCGAACCGTCCTTAGCCGCGTATTTTCTGACTGATGTGACGTTTTGGCTGCTGCCATCGCGTCCGTTGATCTAAACAGATCTGGGCCGTTGGTTATGAGCCGGAGACGTGGCATTTCTTCCGCCGTTCGATTGGACCTTTGGTTTGTCTCTTTTGAGAGTATAAATACCCCCATTTTTTACTTTTTTGGTTACTTTTGCCATTTCGTCTTCGCGAGTAAAAAAGAAAACCATCTACTAAGATCTGTTCCCAACTTCATCAGGTTAGGTTTTTCTTCCTTCATTGTAATTCCATGGCTAAGAAACTTCTCACCGACTTTACCTGTAAGTTATCACAGCGAGATTTGAGTAGTTTTTGCTCTAAATACCACATTCCTTCTACCGTGCACCCTCTTCTTCCTGGCCCTGAGGATACCATAAAGGATGCCCCTAAGGGTAAAATAGGAGTATATACTAGGTTTTTTGAGCTTTGCAACTTTAGGATACCCCTGTCCGCGTTCCTGTGTAGGGTTTTAGAATATTTTCAGATCCATTTGTCCCAGTTGTCTGTGTTAGCCGCCGCTAGGATTAACCACTTTGAAATCCTTTGCCGTGTTCATGGTGGAACACCCACTGTATCGTTGTTTAGGAATTTCTATTATTCCGGAATGAAGGATGGGTGGATGACCCTAGAAAAGCGTAAGGGTCCTAAGTCATTAATTGTACCGGTTTGTTATACCGCGCCTTTGGAATCTGTAAAGAACTGGAAGGAATACTTCTTCTGGGTTGACGCGACCGTATTTCCTTTGGCTATCTCGTGGAACGAGAAAGTCTCTGTTGACCGTGACCCGCCTCCTTCCGATGATGACGTTGATATGGAGTTGTTACATCTCCTTGACACTCAACGTGCTCCGTTTAAAAAATTTCCGGAGCCGTTCTTGGCCGTGATTGGTCTTAGTCGTGCCTGGGATGACACGATGGCGCGACCTACCTTTAAAGTTTCGGATACAGAGGGTGGGTTCTTTTTTAGGGTTTGTCGCGTCTTATTGTCTTTTCTTTGTGTTCGTAACTAACTTGTGCGTTATTTGTTTGCAGATATGTCTCTCTTTTCCTTCATTAACCAGCCAGACCCGTTTGAAGTAACCTCCGGAGAGAGAACGTTACAGGAAGGTGAGCGGACGTTACAGGATGAGACTGCTAGTCGCGTTATCGAACCTTCCGAGAACGTCATTACCTTAGTCTCAGAGACGATCGTGGATAATGTTGACGCGGCTAAGGCTAGCAAGGCATCTGGGAAGAAGAGAGTGAGGCTTGCAGTTCCTTCCAAGCAACCAGAGAAGAAAAGGCTTACCTCTGTGCCACCAAAGGATGTCGGGTCCACTGCTGGTATGGCATCTTCATTATGTTGATTTTTTTTTTTTTTTTTAAGAAAATAACTTGAGTGTTATTATGTAGGGATGCAACCGTCGGATCCGCTCTTGTGATGGAGCTCCGACGAGTCCGGTCTGGACCTCGTCTGCAGGAGGTAACCCATGTTTCTTCAAGCTACCCGACCCTCGGGCCAATCCGGACTCTACTTCAAAAACATCCACTACCGCCCATCAAGAAAACCTAGATGTGGATATGTCCGGCCCTTCCGAGCCGCCATTCATGCAACAGGAGAGCTCGTTTAGGGTTGAGTCTCCCCTGCAAGATCAATCTGGTCACCGCCCCGCGGCATCCGACGATGACTTCTATGAATCCTTGTCCGTGGACACGGCGGAGGCGAAAAATATTTATGTTCCGAAGTGGTTGCCCACAAATGAGTTTCGGATGAATGACCCCGGATCCGCCGGAGTATCTTGGACAACCTTTCCACCGGTTACGCTCACGTTCGCAACATGCCTCACACGGTTCTTTGGAGCAATATAACATGATAGTTATTCACAGCGTGCATGTCCTCCGAGTGCGCTGCGCCGCAATTTGAGCTCAACCAGACCAGCAAGCTAAATAAGAAGCTTGAAAGAAAGGAGAAAAGGATTGAAGCTCTTAAGGGTAAAGTGCAGGTTTTGTAATCTGACGCCGCGGAGGCTAGGGGTCTCCGCGAGCGTGTTGGCTTGCTTGAGTCTGAGTCGGAGGAGGTGAAGAGGTTGCGGGAGCGTGTGGCGCAGCTGGAAAGTATGATTGCTCCTAAAGACGAGCAGTTGGCTAACCTGACCGTTGAAAATGCTGAGTTGAAGGGGAAGGTGGCCGGACTTACCTCTGTTTGTGAGGAGCTCAAAGAACAGGTTAAGGGTGCGAGTTTGCTGGAGGAGAGGTTGAAAGAGTGTGAGGAGAGGGTCCGCGGCGAGTATGATGGTCAGCTTGCTCAATTGGATCGGAGGTTGGCGGACCTTAATCGTGATTTTGATGAGGACCTATTCCCGAGCACTCTTGTGGCTATTGAAGGTAAGAGGTGGGTCATTGGGCATGGTTTCCGCAGGGCGTGGATGGCGTTCAAACAATCTGATGAACTGCATACACGGTTGGGGGATTGTATTAGCAAGGCTATCGCTGAGGGCTTAAGGCGGTCCGGAGGCCGGATCGTTCATGGTTCCAATTGAAAAGGAAGTCGAGCAGATCAAGGCCTACAATCCGCGGGCTAAGGAGATTTACATGAGGTCGTCATTCGCCTTAGCGATGTTCCTTCCCTTCTTGATTCCTTGGAGGCTTGCAAGGATTCTCTTTAGAATTCCTTATGTCGCATGACTTGTGTTCTGGGAGGAACGACCGAGTGGTTCGGGAATTTGTTTTAATACCCGATGGCGGAAGAGGTTGCCCTTCCCATTCCTTGCTCCAAATTCGATGTTTGGAACCCTGAGCTGATCGTTTCCGAGGTTGAGCACCAAGTCACTTCGACTGGGGAGCCTTCCATGGTGATTGCTCCCTTTGGCCCGACCCCTTCTGCCGCAATCACTGGTCCGACCGGGGAAGATGAGAAGGAGGAAGAAGAAAAGTCAGCTTACGATGACATGTTTGACACGAGTGTGCTTGATGGTTCCGGGAATGCTTGAGGTAGTCTCTTGTGGGCGGCATTTAGACTATGCCGCCTTTGCCATCTATTGTGAAGCTTTTCCGCTTATTATTTTTGTTAGGGTCGTGGTTGCCGCGACGCCATTTATTGTAAGCCGGGGGTATACCCCCGTGTACATGTAAAGAAGTCTTGCATATTTAATGGAAATTTTTGGTTGTATGCGTATTCTTTTACTTATTTGCCGGAACTAGTTGTCCAAGCTTTGAGTTGAACCCTCGCCGTACTTGAGTCCGGAGTGTCAAACATTGGTCAATGGGTTTGAAATACCACTTATATGCCTGAGTCAATTTTGAGGTTGCTCGTCCTTTATGTACGACACTGTTTGTCGCAGATATAAGAGATGTGCGAAAAATGCAAAAGTGAATATGTGATTTAAGTTTTTGTTTTGGAAAATTTGTAGAGCGGGCCAGGCATCTACGTGTCACAATTCTCAAATTCCGGTCATTTCTTAAATTATATATGCATCATATTAGTTCATTCATGGCATTTCGTTTCACATTTAACGCGTAATTTTTATATTTAATAAACGTTATCGCGTGAGTTATTATTTTAAATATTTAATCCGTTACTTTCAAAATGATCCCGACATATTTTTATACTTACATTTAGTTATAAAACTATATTTTGAGTTTAACTAGTGTTTTGGATTTATTTCGTATATAAATCGTTAAAGTTATATTATTACGACACTTTTCTTAAAAATTACTCGATAATTATTTTATCACTCAAATTTTACAAGGAATGTATTTTTACAATTTTTATTATCTCATTACATTCTATTTTGATCTATTAAAAACTTACTTGTACCAAAAATCTACCATTTACCTTTACTTATACATTTTCCTACACATTTACTTACACTTTTTCTTACAAATTGTTACAAGTATTTATACAATACATTTTATAAAAAAAATATATATATAATTGGGAAACCATATCCCCTAAAAACCGGCCACTAGGGGTTGGCAATAACCTGTAACTATGGGCGATCACCAGAGCGCAAAGGATATCTGAGTCCACATCCTTTGTGTACTCGATGCAATTATCATCACTCAGAGATCGCCCAAGGTGCGGCAAATGTGGACAGACGGGCCACTTCGCGAAGTGCTCAAACAGAATCGAAATCAAGGATGAGAAAGGCATGTTACGAGTGTGGAAGTCTAGATCACCTTCGCAATACCGCCCAAAGTCGAAAAGGACTCCCAATCAAGGAGGTAATCGTCCAAACACGGCGTTGGCAATAGAAGGCCCACAAGATAAGAACATTGAAATTCCTCCCGCACGTGGTCGAGCATTCTATCCGGTACCGAGGAAGCCCGCAACGCTTAACGGGTACATTCTTTCGAACAACTACCTTATTTCGCATGCGATATGATTTTGAGTGCATAACTTCCTTCCAATTCTTACCACGTTCACGACATTGATTAATTTGAGACCTATTGAGATCGACCTTAGTTGTTATATATATTTTGTTGATTTGATTTGAATGGTGTAAGCAAATCCAAGATCGAACGAATCTTTCAAAGACTTCATTCAAGGATGTTGATTCTATCTTTCTAACAACTTGTTTCCTAGCTTGATCTAGTGACGGTTCTTGTTTGATGAGTTGCGAAAATCAAGCTAAGAGACAAGTTTACTCAAGTCGGTTTAGTTTAATCTCATGACAGTTCTTGTTTGATGAGTTGTGCGATTAAATTAGAATCGACTACCTAAAGGTCTTTTGAGAGCTACGTTCGATATTGGGCAAGTTTACCCTATCCAATCTAATCACGGCACGTACTTAGTTGAATGGGAACACAGACGCATGGGCATTGATATGATCATTTAGACTATTAAATGACGAGCATGAACTTTAGAACTCTTGTCGAGGTTCGGACCATAGTATCGTTAATCGAATCACGGGACGTGATTGATTCCGACATGGGAAGAATGTCACAATTCTCAAATTCGGTCATTTCTTAAATTATATATGCATCATATTAGTTCATTCATGGCATTTCGTTTCACATTTAACGCGTAATTTTTATATTTAATAAACGTTATCGCGTGAGTTATTATTTTAAATATTTAATCCGTTACTTTCAAAATGATCCGACATATTTTTATACTTACATTTAGTTATAAAACTATATTTTGAGTTTAACTAGTGTTTTGGATTTATTTCAGTATATAAATCGTTAAAGTTATATTATTACGACACTTTTCTTAAAAATTACTCGATAATTATTTTATCACTCAAATTTTACAAGGAATGTATTTTACAATTTTTATTATCTCATTACATTCTATTTTGATCTATTAAAACTTACTTGTACCAAAAATCTACCATTTACCTTTACTTATACATTTTCCTAAACATTTACTTACACTTTTTCTTACAAATTGTTACAAGTATTTATACAATACATTTTATAAAAAAAATATATAATTGGAAACCATATCCCTAAAACCGCCACTAGGGGTTGGCAATTAAGACTTGTGAAAATTTTTCCTTGACAAGTTTAGATTTATACTCCATTCATCTCCATTTCATTCATTCAATCTCATACTTCAAGTCAAGTAAACTTTTCTTTCCTCTTGGTTCATCCTCCATAACCGGTCACCTTAAGGAGATAGCAAGGATCACAAAACTTTTTACAAGCTCAAGTTCATCACAATCTAGATAACTCTCTTTATTAGGTTTTGAAATAAAAACCAAGAGTGTTTAGGATTAACCTTGGTTCTTTGCACCTCATCATAGTACTTGTAAGCATGTTTCTTTCATTTTTCATGTTTCCTTATCATCTCATAAGTATCTCTTCATTTTGGAACAAGCATGCATGATTTGTGTTGTTTATACCATTTTATTTGATTTTAGAGTTATATATATATTAAGGTCATCCTATAATTATCCCTTGGTATACTTTGGTCTTGATGATGATTAGGAACCCATGACACCCTAAGAAGGTGTATGGTAGGATTAGATTAGCTTTGGAGTTGATTTGAAGGGATTAGAATAGGTTTTGTCCGAGAAAAACTATTTTCGATAAGTATAAAATATGTTCTGTCCTTGTGTTGATTTTCTGGAAAAACCGACAGTAGGCACGACTTTTGGCCTTGATATTTAGAAAATATACTTTAAAACGAATCCGTGGCGCTTGGCGGAATAAAACGGAGTTATAACGAAGAAGTTATGGATTTTACAAGTTTGACGACGAAATATATAATTTTTCAAATTTCAGCATACTATTTTTATTTTGTTCGGTCAAAACGAGTCCTAAGCTTCACAAATTATTTCGACTTATCAAAAATATATTAGTATACTTGATACGAAGCTAAGGACGTATTATCGTAGAAAACGGATTTGAAACGACAAAGATATGCACGTTTTCATAAAATTGCCGTAACTATTATTTTACGAAAAACTATATTATTTTTACGATACAAGTGTTACGGTGGTGAAACGTCCATGTTGAGGGCTGTTTTTAACCATGATGTGGAACTTTTGGAACGAAATGTCTTCTAATAAAATTAAGATCACCGAGCATATTTTTCAAAACGACAAACCTGTTTGTAAAGCGGAGTTGTAATAAATTATTTATGGTTGTCTAAACTTGGCGAAACTCATTTTTTTTTTGAACAACAATTAGACAAAATCACCACCTTTAACCCTTATTATCTTTATGTTCGAGACCTTTATGACGAAAACTCACGAACTGAAACTTCTAGATTTCGATACAAACTTTTCAAAACCGTCGAGTTCGTTTTCTAACGTCGGCGTACACTATTTTACGACTAGTTTTTCGAGCCATTTTGTCAATTTCATGAAATTTCCAACGACATTGTTTTGCGACGAAAAGTGAAAATTTCACTATAAATCATTCTGAAACCATTGTAGGATGACATTTTGACGTAAAACTTGTAAAGTGATTTTGAAGGGTCAAGGCGTCAAAAGAGTATTTTAAATCGATAAGTATTATTTTCAAAACTCGCAAATGGTATAAATAACATCTGAAGTGCATGCATAACATTACATTGCAACTCATTGCATATCATATCATTCGTAATAGGTCCGGTTAAAGCATCACATTATACATCGGTGTACTCACTTTTGTCATCACACCGTTTACCAAGTGAGTAATCACATCCCCTTTTACCGTTTACTATATTTTGAAATTTGAATGCATGAATCATACTCGTATTAAATTGAATCTTACTTTGTGAACTCGAATCAAATCCTTGAACTTAATTACAAATTTATGACTTGTTGGAATTTATTGAACCGTACATGTTATGACCTTGACCCAAAGTCTCCCATGTTCGAAGCATCACTATAAAGTCTCGCCTTATTGGTGGGCGTTCTCGATAAATCTCGCCTTATCGATGGAGTGTGCAAAGTCTCGCCTTATTGGTGGAGCGTTCTCAATAATTCTCGCCTAGGTGGTTGGTGACAAAGGTCTCCCTTGTTGGAGCAAAGGCAAAGTCTCCCATGATCGGAGCATCCCCGAATGATTATATCGTGGTGCAATATTGTGAACTATTATGACCGTTTATACTTGACTTTTAGACATACTACTTTTGGCGTTGGGTTGTGAACACACGGGTTGCAAGTTTTGTATGGCGGAACTTGGAACCGAGTGGATTTACAATGCCTTTGCTTTTATGGACCATTTTTCGATCGAAAGCTTTGAATATTTCTTCGAGTTTTCTTATTTTGCTAAACATGTTTACTCACCAACTATTTTCATAGTTGACCCGTTTTCTCTCATGCATTTGGTGATCGTTAGTAAGCTTTTTCTACCAAGTCTTGCATAATGAAGTTTTCACTTGTCACTACAAATCATTATGTAATAGAACGCAATATTTTGGGGAACTAAACTTGTAATATATTTGCCGATGATGACTAAGCGGTATTGTAATGGTGTACTCTTTCTTTTAAATATTAATGTTGGTATGTTCTATTATCTTGTGCTTATGTTCCCTTCCGTTACACCTCGTGTTTCCGCCTCCGGCGAGGGTGTGACACTACGTTTCATTACTTAGAAAACATTACAATATAAATATGAAATATGAAAGGTTAAAGTTCCCCTGTTGTCCGGACCTGATCCGTGATCAACTTACAAAAGGCGGGGAGAATCTACCTACGCTTAGATGTAACATTTCTTCAAGTTGCGGATGTTCCATGTTCTCGGGAGTATCTCCCCGTCCGCGGCTCTGAGCTTGTATGCTCCATTCCTTAGTGCCTCTATCACTTCATATGGCCCTTCCCATTTAGGACCAAGCTTTCCGGTGTCCTCCGCTCTACTAGCTTCGTTGCTGCGGTAGACAAATTCTCCGGGTCGGAAGGCCGTGCTTCGTACTTTGGCGTTGTAGTACCCCTCCATCCTTGCTTTGCTGCGCGCCTCTTCAATGGCCGCGGCTTCGCGTTTTTCTTCCAGGATGTCCAAATTTAGACGAAGCTCTTGGTCATTGGAGATTTGGTTTATGGCCGTACATCGAAGACTTGGCATTCCAATCTCTACTGGGATAACTGCCTCAGTGCCATATGTGAGGGAAAATGGGGTTTCGCCGTTGCTTGTTTTGATCATAGTTCTGTGTGCCCAGAGCGCATGCGGCACTTCTTCCACCCAGTCTTTACTTCCCTTCTCCAACCTCGCTTTGATGCCTTCTCCCAGACTTTTGTTCGCGCTTTCGACCAGCCCGTTTGCCTGCGGATGCTTCACCGATGCAAACCGTTGTTTGATGTTGAGCTTCTGGCACCAGTCCTTGAATGGGTTGTCGCGGAATTGCTTTCCGTTGTCCGATACTATCTCTCCCGGCAGGCCGAAGCGACAGACAATGTTGTCCCAAACGAACTTCTTCACTTGCCTTCCTGTGATGGAGGCTAAGGGCTTGGCTTCAATCCATTTAGTGAAGTAGTCTATTGCTACAATCATAAACTTTACCTTGCCGGGGCCTTAAGGAAAGGTCCGCAGATGTCTATACCCACTTGTAAAAGGCCAAGGAGAGGTGATTGGGGTGATTTTGTTGCGGATGTTTTGGTGCCGGGCGGTGGACTTGCAATCTTCGCACTTCGATCACTCGCGTGCATCCACATGCATCGTCGGCCAATAATATCCGGATCTAATTGCTTTGGCTACTACGCCCTTGGGTCGGGTGCATGCTACACGACCTTTGTGGATTTCTCAACACGTAGTTGGCTTGAGTAGGGCCCGCGCCAGACCAAGGTTCTAGGAAAGATTTCGGAGCAGATTCCGTCTCTCAACGCGTATTGCCTTGCCTTGATCCGTAGTTTTCTTTCCTTGTTGTCATCTGCCGGTAGCATTTCATCCCTTAGATATTCGATCAGGGGTGTCATCCATGTGTCTCTGTCTTCTTCCACGATAGCCAGTACTTCTTTTTCTTCGATAGATTTTTCTTTTAAGACTTCCACAAGGACCTGTTTTGTCAGGTGGGCAAAGCTGGTGGATGCGATTTTGCTTAGCGCGTCTGCTTGTTTGTTTTGACTTCGGGGAATCTGTCTGATGGAGAACGTCCGGAACCCTTCAATCAATGCTTTGGCCTTCGCCAAGTAGCGCGCCATGCTTTCCTCTTTTGCTTCTTATGCTCCGTTTATCTGGTTTGCCACGAGACGGGAGTCAACATTTGCTGATAAGTCTTTTACCCGCATTTGTTCAGCAATCCTTAGCCCTGTGATTAGTGCCTCGTACTCGGGTTCGTTGTTGGATGCCTCGAACTCGAAACGGAGAGCGTAGGTGAACTCCTGCCCCTCCGGGCTTGTCAGGATTAAGCCTGCTCCGGACCCTTCTATGCACGAAGATCCGTCTGTGAATAGTTTCCACGGCTCTGAGTATTGTAGCTGGTCCTCTTTCTTGTTAAGAGTTTCTTCCTCTGGAATCTCAGCAATGAAGTCTGCTAGCACCTGTCCCTTTATGGTTGTCCGGGGTCGAAAGGTGATGTCATGTTCGTCCAGCTCTATTGCCCATCCAGCCATTCTTCCGCTCTTTTCTGTCTTCGTCAAGACTTGCTTCAGTGGCTGGTCCGTGATGACCGCTACTGGATGTGCCTGGAAGTATCGCCGCAACCTGCGGGATGCATACACTAGTGCCAGGACAAGCTTCTCAAGCGGAGTGTAATTCACCTCCGGGCCTTTTAGGGCGCGGCTGACGAAGTACACTGGTTGTTGCCTCGACTCCCTTTGCGCTAACAAAACCGCGCTTACAGCTTCTTGGGACGCGGCTAAGTACATGATCAGTTCCTCCTTTGGTTGTGGAGCGATGACCATTGGCAGATTGGCAATGTGCTGCTTCATTTCTTTGAACGCCTGCTCTGCGTCCGGTGTCCAGTAGAAGTCGCTCTTTTTAATGCATTTCTTCAACGTTTTGAAGAATGGAAGGGACCTTTCCGCTGATTTGGACATGAAACGACTGAGGCTGGCTAACTTTCCATTCAGAGACTGTACCTCCTTTTTGGTCGTCGGGGATCTGAGAGTAGTTACTGACGCAGACTTATGCAGGCAAGCTCGATGCCCTCCTTGCTTACACATGACCTAGAAACATGCCTGTTCGCCCCAAATGTGCACTTTTGGGGTTAAGCTTCATGTTGATGTTTCTTAGGGTCTTGAAGGTTTCATTCATATCCACAGTACTTCTTCCTCCGAATGGCTCTTGATGACTAGATCGTCGACGTACACTTCCAAGTTTCTTCCAACATTTCTCAAGCATACATCCACAAGCCTTTGGTATGTGGCACAGCGTTCTTTAGACCGAAGGGCATTTTGGTGTAACGAGAAGATGCCTTGGTTTGTGTGGCATTGTCTTTTCCTCGTCCCCGATCGCCATTTGTATCTGGTGATACCCTTTGTATGCAGCGTCAAGAAAGCACTTGAATGGGTATCCAGCGGAGGATTCGACCTTCGGTCGATCTCCGTGAGGGTAGCAATCTTTTAGGCGAGGCTTTGTTTAAGTCCTTGAAGTCCACACATTCTCCGACTTCGTCACTCTTCTTGACGAGCACGGGGTTGGACAACCAGTCGTGGTAGTGTACCTCTTTCATGATCCCACGCCACCAGCTTGGTAACGTCTTCATTGATTGCTTTGTTTCTTTCGGGGCTGTCCTCTTCTTTTGTCGCATGGGGTCATAACCGTCCGGACATTCGGTTTGTGTTCGCGATTGTCCGGAACTCGATCATGTCGGAGGGCTCCCAGCAAAGATATCCAAGTTATTTACGAAGCGGTCGCGAGGCTTTTCTTCCTTGCTCGCTCAACCCCCTTCAATGGTGACCGTTTGGTCGGGAATACGGGGTTGATTGCCACCGCGACTCCTTCCTTCACGCACTGCGGTTATATGGTGGGGTTATGGTTCCGCAACCATTCTGCATTCAACTGGGATCACCTTGTCACTGTGCAAAGTCACGACTCCGTCACAAGTAGGAAATTTTAGCATCCCATGCGCCGTGGATGGCACTATTCTCAACAGCCTAATCCCCGGAGGTCCAATTATCCCGTTGTAGGGAGAAGGAGATCGTACCACCATGAAGTTCATCCACGCACTGGCCGACCTCTCTTCGTCTCCCAATGTCACTTCTAAGAGTATCTGCCCTAGCGGCCATGAGAGTTCTCCGCTGAAACCCAATAGTGGTGATGAAGCGGGGATTAGTCTTTTGCGGATGTCTGGGCTTAGCTTGTTGAAGCAATGTTCGTATAGAACTTCTGAAGTGCTTCCGTTATCCACGTACATCCTGTGAATTGTACACCCTTCTACATCTGCCTTGATTACCAGCGGGTGGTCGTCCCAGTCATCCCCGGAAATGGGAGGAAAAGATATTTCCATATTCAAGACCGCGTCCGGACCCAGCTTAGGCTTGACCGACCGTTGCCAGGTGTTGACCATATATATGGCGTGGGCTTTGTCCTTGGTCGCGGCATCTTTCTTTCCACCCTTGGGGCCGCCATTCTTTTGCGCCCCATTCTTGATCTCTTTGACCAGATGTGCGAGCTGTCCGGATCTGACTGCCTCCTCTATCTATTTCTTCAACTGATAGCATTCGTCCGTGTTGTGCCCCTTTTCTCTGTGGAAGTCACAATACTTGTCTTTATTCCTAGACTCGACCGGACTGGACATTGGCGGGGGGCTGTGAACTTGACCATATCCATGGCCAGGATTTCTTTTGGTGTCTTTGTGAGGGGTGAACTGTCCCCTCTTCTCTCCGACCTTAAGCGTGTCTTGAACTCCCTTTTCTTTCAAAGATCTGGATGTTTTTGTCCTCCTCCGGTTTTTCCCTTTGGGGTGCTTCTTTGGTGGTTGGCATGCAACCTCACCCTCGAGAAATGCTTTCACAACCTTCCACATTTCATCCTGCGTTGGGGATGTTGTCATTTAGCCTCTGATCGACTCCGGTTCGTTATCCGTGCATAAAGCCGACACTCTCATGCACTCGGGAGCTCCTTCACATACATGCTTTCATCTTGAGCGTTCCACGAATGCTTCATGGACTCCTTCCCACCGCTTATGTGGTGTAATTCCACGGGTCTTTCGTATACTTCTTCTGATGTAGGAAGTATGAGAGAAAACTCGACCTTAACTCCTCAAAGTTGTCAATGCTTTCGGACGCATCTCATCAAACCAGCAGCGGGCGTGCCCTACAAAGGTGGAGTTGAACATGTGGCACCATGTGGGCATGGCCCATCTTTCCACCTTGGCCGCAGTCTGGAAGATTTTCAGATGATCCTCCGGGTCTCCTGTCCCGTCATACGTTCGAATGTGAGCTGGCATTCTTGTTCTTTCCGGGAACTCAAAATTCCGTATACGACGGGTAAAGGGGTCTGTGTCAGCCACGTCATACGGGGAGTAGAGGTCATCCTCTTCCCGTTTCTTGCCTTTCGGTGTGGACTTCCAGTGTCCCCCAGTGCTTTCCTCGCTTTCCGGAGGAGACACTTCCCTAGTTCTACTGCGGCACGAGTGGTAAGTTTCTCCTCTGCCAGACTTCGAATAGGAAGCTCTGCCGTGGGTAGGACTTCGGCTTCGCTGGTGTCTATCGGCGGAGCCTTTTTCGGTCATGTCTCGTTTGCTTCGCTTTTCCACTTCCCTTTTGCGTTGCCTACGGGAAGTGACTTTTGACTGGAGTCTGGAGAACACGGTTGGTTTTTGGTCACCCAGTCTCGTGGACACGTGCGGACGTTCCTTTTCCAGTCTTGCGAATACATCTGGCCGTGGCCTTTGGTCTCTAACGGATCTTTTCTAGAACCTCCTCGTCTCATTGCTAAGTCTTGAGAAGACACCAGCGACTTGGAATACTCAAGCGGGTCCGACCTAACACTAGGGCGGCCCGCGCCTCCTCTTTGGTGCCTCTTTTCTTTCGGATCTTTGGGCGAGTATTCCGGGCGTGTTCTTGAGATCTCTCATTTCTAACCTCATCGTCAAAATCCGGTAGGGTTTGACCCGTCGATTTTCCCGATGGACTTTTACGCCATGAAGGGCAAGATCGATGGTAGTGCTTTTCGCAGAACTCCCTTATTGGCGCGTGCATCGCGGTCTTAGGGTGGTGTTGTTACGTGGCTTGCACTTTTTCATTCCTCCCGTGTTTCGACCGTGGGCGGCTCGGGAGAAGGGAGGGTTTTCAAATTGCTCATTAGATTTTTTTGTTTTTGAAAGCGGTTATATTATTGGTCCCACGGATGGCGCCAACTTGTTAATACAATTAAGGCGCTCTCGATGAAGATTAGTGTAAGCTAAGTTCCTGGAAATAGGTCTTGTACTAAGTGAGATTCTTGATCGCTAGGCGCTAAGAAAACCAACACGTTAGTCTCACCGCGAGCGGGGTTCGCGATCAACCTCCGGTGTGAGAGTAGGTGATAGTTTTAGAGATAAGTTGGTTCTAGAGAGAGTGTGTGTGTTACCCCTTTGAGTAGAGGTGAGACCTCTATTTATATGGTTGACCTTCTGTCGTGTTCTCAAGGTCACGGGTCTTGAGCGGCAGGCCAGGACGTAAGTCACCGCAGAGTTTGTCCGCTTATTGTGATGGTGATCTTTTGGGCGGGAGTTGCCCCGCTTTCCCTTTTTGGGGACTGCAGGTTGTAGTACATCCAGCCTGGCCAAGATTCCTTTCCTCTTATGTGGGGCGCGGTTGCGCCCGTCTTCGGACGTACCTACTATCCGCGGAAAGGTTTAGTGACATAGCCGGACTACGTGTCGAGTCCGCGATCGACCCATATGGGTTCCAGGGCATTCGCAACATCATGGTTAGTCCGTGCCAGACCGTATGGGTGCCGGGGAGGCCATACGTGATCACCGTGTGTATAAATGAGTGAGATTGTTACTGTCTGTAAGTTTAAGATTCGACCCAATATTGTTTCCAAGAGCTTTACAAAGTCGTAGTATTACGGTTACGGCCTTTCGGGTATAAATATTTGTTAAGGATTTATGTTTGTAACACTTGATGATATGCCTAGACTAGAAAATACATGTCCATGACCCCACATCCACATCTCGTTGGGATGATTGATTCGCTCCAAACGGTCAAGTTTAATCACTCAGCCGCCGGCATGAATGGCCAACCGTAACAAACTTAAAACATTTCGAAGCAAATGCAATGAAGATCGGAGAGTATAGTGTTTCCCGGTCGTTAAGTCCCAACGAGCCGTGCGAGAATAATCAAACGTGTAGTGATCGAGAAGATTTGAGCGGACACGAGATTTGATTTATTATAACTAAGGAAAAAGTAAATAAATTACGAGGCTTAAATGCAAATTAAAAGAATTAAAAGATAAAAAAAATTAAATAAACGTATCACTATTTGCAAAATGATGTTTTTGATTTTATGTTTTTATAAAACTTAATTTAAAAACTACGCGACGTACAAAAGAAAAATATGAAACTAAAGCAGTATAAATCCTAAAAATATGAAAATGACATTTTTACAAACCTAATGATAAAAGAAAATTTATAGAAAAATAAAATTATTTTTATAACTATTTAATTAATTATTATTAATTAAAAACTATTTTTAACTATTTAATAATAGCCTAAAATACAAGAAAATATGAAATAAAGCTTGAAAAATAAATTTATGACTTAGAAAAATCTAAAATAACAAAAGAGAATTTTCAAAACTATTTTTATATTTTTCTGATTATTTTTGGATTTTTTTATGAATTAAAAACTATTTAAAACTACTTATATTACTTAAAAATACAAATTTAACTAAGAAAAATCTGGAAAAATATTTTTTTGTCTTTTTATATTTATCTTAACTTAAGAAAAATGAAAAATTATTTTTTTGAACCTTTTCTTAATTAATTGTATTAAATGCTAATTAAAAATGCTTAAAAACTGTTTTTAATTAAGAAAAATAGCAAACAGACCTAGAAAAATGTGAAAAATTCAGGAAAAGTCTAAAATAATATTTAGAATCTAGGAAAATATAAAAACATGGGGTTATGTGTAGGAAAATGCAATGCTATGTCAAGTGCTTATAAATAAGCACTTATTTTAAGCAAATGGACACTATAAGCTACCAAACTGAAACAGAGGCTATAATATGCTATAAATACTAGAAAACAACTAATCTCAACTGCTTTTAACTCTGAATTGCCAAATGCTAAGATTTGGCTATTTGAGATTAAGATGCCAAAAGCAGTTTTTGAGGCTACTTTGAGCTTAAGCACAAGCCAACCAATAAGTCGGAAATCAAAACCGGTTATTGAAACCTAAACTAGACCTGGCCAAGTACTTAAAATCCAAAATGAGACCTAGACAAGCTCGATGAGCTTGTTGAGAAGCTTGCATAAGCTGTACAAAACTCGGTGTTCATCGAGTTGTGAACGAACATTTAAAGCCTGTTTGACAAGCTTATTTGAGGCTTATAGAAAATTGCTAAAATCTATAAAATCCTAACAAGAAACTAGACCAATGAACTTCTAAAACCCGAGTTTCATTTGATTTGACTCAAGAATGAATCCAAGAAAAATCACTCAGGTTGGGCTCAAACCCGATTTTGCAAGTTTTGACTTTTGATGATTTTGAACTTTGACTTTCATGAACTTTGATCCAACTTGGTGGACTGATAATGATGTTATAAAATGAGTTAAACCTAATGCAAGCTATATCTATGAGTTTTAAACATAAAACAAGTTTTGATTTTAAAAATCCTAACAGATGTAGATTAGACACGAGAGAAGTAATTTTGACTTTTGAGCCTTGCAGATGCAATATTAAGACGAGATTGAGTCAAGTGATGCTATTTGAGACCGAGTATCTCGGGTTTTAAGCAAAATCCAAAGCTTAAGCTTTGGTATTCCAACCGAACCAAACACTATTTTAGACATCGATTCACTAATTTAAACTAAGCTCCTCATCGATTTATCTCATTTACAACTTAAACTAACTGGTGACCCTAATCACTACTAAATAACCAAGCTCAAGCCATATAATGATCACAGATACAAACACAAACATAAAGCGCAAATTGAACTAAAATTGAAAATGAGATAAACAACACTCAGGAGGTCCAACTTATGCATTAGCTTATACGAACCCACTACACTATCCTAATCTAATTCAACCCATATCCATGCTCAACCCATTCCAACATCATTTCCATTTCCAAATGCACCCATTTTGACTTTCATTGACCAAGTACCCAAGTTGCTTGAAACTTATCGCAAGCTTACCAAAAGCTTTTAATAGCTCAAACTTGTTTGTATGAACTTAATAATAGTCTACTAATGGTTTGGATAAAAGAGTTTGAAAATGGATTTTCAAACGATGAATATGAAAATTTGAATCTTAAGTAAAGCCTTGAATTAACACTTGAAAACAGATTGTATTGATTAAACAACTTAATTTGAGTACAATATAACAAAAGATTACATCTTTAAACTTAAATTAAAGCATAAATGTTAAAAACGACAAACAAGAGAAAATAAAACTAAACTACTACTTGTTCTCTCCTTCTTCTTCTCTCTTTTATACCCAAAAGGACTTGCAAGTGGTTTCTGAGCACATCCCACCTCTCTTGTGAGCCAATGGATGAATAGAGGTCATTTTGGCCATTTTTCCAATTTTGGCGGGAAAGGGTATATTTGACCACAGGGCTCTGATTTAGCACTAGGGGGGGGTGGCTAGGTGTGATGATGATGTGGGTGAGGTTTTGAGGAGATAAGGTGAGGTGGGAGGTGATGGGTGAGAGGTTGCGAGGTGTAGCGATCAGTGGTGGAGAAGGGTGAATAGGGTGGGCGGCAAAGGGTTGTTTGGTGATGTGTTGACCGGGGTCAAAATGAAGGGTAATGTGGGGGTCATAATGGTTGGCGGGGTTCAAAGGTGCAAAGGGTCTTGGATAGGTTTAATATTAAAAGGACTAACTTTGCAATTCTCCAATTCTTGAAGGACCATTTCGCCATTTTCCAAAGTTCACACAAGGGATCAAAATTGACAAGCTTCCATAGTACAAGGACTATTTTGACATTTTCAAATTTTCGAGGGACCAAACTTGACATTTTTGAAAGTTGAGGACCTTTTTCGCCATTTGACAAAAGATTTATTCAAGGACCATTTTGACAACTTAGAATATTTCAGGACCTTGAATAACATTTTCTTTATTTAGATTTACCAAGGACTGTTTTTGACAACTTTTGAAACTTGGGGACTAAAGCATCAATTATGCAAACTTGATACGTTTTCACAGATTTTGATATTTTGCATTTAAAACACATAAAACACTTATTTGTGATATTTTATCATTTTGATGCATTTACGAGTGTTTTCGGATGTTTTTGCGGTCTAATTTGTACAAAATGATGAGTATTTAGACACTCATCAATCCCCACTAAGATATTGCTAGTCCTAGCAATGTTTTGAGAAAAATTAATGGATTTCATCTCTTTACCAAAATCCATTACTTACGGAGTAGCCAAATGTTTCGAGTTCAAGTAAGAACCTTGGTACATCGATAACCAAGTGATTTTGAGCAAACCACCGACTTTCAACGAATTTGATTTGTCTTTACGAAGCCGTTTATACGGACTAGCTAACTCTTAGATAAATTATCAATATTATCTTTGGTGAGCTGATTACCAATTATGGTTTTCCACGCCTTTACCACAAGCCATAAACTTGCGGGCTAGCCAACTCTTCACTTTTAAGGATATGGTGGTGAATACCATACAATTTTGGGCAAATTGCAAAGTCAACGGATTTGAGATATCTTTACCAAGAGCCGTTTGCTCTGGATTATCCAATCCTTATGTGGGTTAGACATGGTGGACCGATTACCATTTGTTGTGTTTAGTACATAGTACTTCCACTGAATTTTTTTTTTTTAAATTTGGCCATTTTGGGGAAAAGGGACTAAAGGGTACATTTATGATCAAATTAGCGAATTTCCCCACACTTAGAAATGAATATTGTCCTCAATATTCAAAGTACAACCGTTATGCGAAACTTAGAACGTAAAAGATAACATTACTAGCTAAGTGTGGAAACACAACAATTATTCTCTTTTTAATATTTACAATTTTCATTCATTTTAAGATCTATATACAACATGTGGCGCATCTCCCCACACTAGGGTGGTACACACGGGTGAAAACCCATGTTTAACTCTTTGTTTTTGATTACCGAGTCGCTAGCTTGACTCGACCCAATTAATTTGTCCATGGGAAGTAAGTGGAAGAGACAATCTCCATCGGACTTTCATTCAAGATGTTTGGATAAACATTGAAGTGCGTGAAAGTTCCACACCGACGAGATATACATAGAACCGGCTCAAAATGATAAATGAAAATGCCGGGATCAAAAATAGTGTCCTCATTCACGAAGGAGAAAAGGAGCGAGAAACCACACTATTTGTGAAAAATGGAATAAAGATGTGCATCACAATGCAATCCCATTCTTCATTAGTGAGGAGCAAATCACCATTTGTTAGATTTTTAAGCTTAGACTTGAAGCTTGTATGGTGATTGGCAACAAAATTTCCGGGAGGGAGAGTGGAAGCGGTTCTTTAATCAATGATTTTCAAGAAGAGGATGTCTCCTCCGAATCAAAGTAAGTATTGTCAATCCTGTTGGAATTGACTCATCACTAAGAAAAGCATAGACCTCCTTCCAAAGTTATCATCTTCCTCATCCGGGTGAGAGAAGGAATGGAAGAGTCGGAAATGGGACAAGAAATGAGTGGATGATCATTATATAGGAGATTTTCGGTTTCTCCAAGATCGGCTTGAAATCAAAGAGATCATCGTCACTTCGATGAAAGTGGATCGATGTGAGTGAGTTCATCGGTGAACTCCTCAAGAAGATGATCGACATCGATTGTGGGAGTGATGCCTCAACATACTCGATGTTTCCATGAGAAGTACAATCGTCGCTAACATCGGAGAAAGTTTCAAAATGATCTTTTGAACACTCGAGAGGGAAGAGAATCACACATATGATCGGAAGTTCCTGCGACTCTCTCGGGATTGGGACAAGGTTCTCAACACTAGACTTTATGAATTCGTCCGATTCCTTTTCGAGAGCAGTGTCAAGATGCTCGTCCCCATGTTCGAGAGTGAGTGTGAACCTCGGGTGTGAAAGCGGTTGTTTGAGAATGGATCTCAACTGCTAGGATATCATCGATGAACTTGATGAATCAAGTGTATCCTCATCATCACCGTCATCGAGAATAAAGCGAAATTGAGAGCTAGATCTGGTGCTTTTTCTTTTGCAATTGATTCCTAATAGATTTTTCAAAAGCAATTTTGGAATTTATTTTAGACACTGATCTTGACTAGCAATTCTTCCATGGATTTCTCATGTGAATTTTGAATGACGGGACATTGTGGGAGTGGAGATTTGTCAAACCGGAAGGTTGACATTGATAATCATCATGAGGACCCCACAATATTCACCGTAAAAAGCGGGAACATTATGAAATCTTTGTTTTACACAACTCCTCGGTTCTTTTCAACGACTCGGAAGCTCTAGATAAGTGTCTTGTTGGGTTTGTTGAGGAGTTTGATTCATTTGGCACCTTGTGGAGGTTGGTCGTGATATGGATAGTCGTAATTGTTACAAGGAATGGATTCCTATTTGACAATCGAGTGAAATGGGAACCTCCACAGTTCTCACAACAAGAAAGCTGTTGAGTGCAGGACCAGTGAATTATATGGATATTGGTCATAACCAAAGTTTCGAGCATCACCGAGCTGTTTATAGACAAGCGTGTTTCGGATTGACACTCAAATCCTTGGTGAGGACCTCCACAAAATTCACATGATTAGGTTGGTTATATGAAGACAAGTCGGGTGTGGTGGGTAATTGGAAAAATTTGAGGGTCGTTAAATGAGTTCGGATTAGGATCATAATCAAATGAATTCCTCGAACCACAAAACAAACAACTCCGTTACGAATATCATTACCACATTGTACACACGTACACCAATGACGTGGTGAACCAAAAGAGGCTCACCACAACCGACACAAGGAATAAGCGATTCTATTTGAGAGTTATGAGAAGGAATCGGTTCATTCAAAGAATCAACAAAATCAACATGGTGATCGAATGACTATTAAGTCTCGAAGAACATTTTGAAAAATCCGGAGGTGGGACAAGTGGTGTGCTCGAGAGCTAACAATTTCCACCACTTCCGTTATGGTCTCCGGTTACGGTTCTTGAGAAATGTGAAGATTAGGCAAGTCATTCTTGCTAGTCACCGGTCTAAATTTCGCATGTTTGCTTTTAACCGTAAACCGTGAAAGTTTAGGATCAATTCGGACGGCTTAGGAGCAATTGAGGATTAGATCTTTGGATAACCGTAGGTTGGACGATTTAGCACTCCCATTATTAGAGGAAGTACGGTCCTTTGTCACCCGGTTTCTCTTTCCATTCCGCCACGCGAATTAATGGATCATCACGAACAACACGAATTCTTGACATTTGTGATAAAGCATCACGTTTTCAACCGTCCCGAATTTGTCGTGAGTCGAGAGATTTCATGAGAATAGAAGAAGTTAGAATCAAATGGATAGAGGGTAAAGGGATAAAGAATCAAAAAGGGTAAGAGGGTAAAGAGGAATATTTTGGTATTTTTGAAAAACATGTTGTAAAACAAAGAATGAAAATCTTTTGGGTTTTGATTTTTATAAGAAAATATAAATACATATAGATGGTATAAACAAGGAGTGAATATTCAAATCACTAATATGCTAAGCGTAAGACTATTAACCTTGCTCCCCCGTGGCGTAAAATTTGATTCGCTCCCAAACGGTCAAGTTTAATCACGCAAGCTAGCCACTGTGAATGGCCAACCGTAACAAACTTAAAACAACTCGAAGCAAATGCAATGAAGATCGGGAGAGTATAGTGTTTCCCGGTCGTTAAGTCCCAACGAGCCGTGCGAGAATAATCAAGCGTGTAGTGATCGAGAAGATTTGAGCGGATCACGAGATTTGATTTATTATAACTAAGGAAAAAGTAAATAAATTACGAGGCTTAAATGCAAATTAAAGAGAATTAAAAGATAAAAAAAAATTAAATAAACGCTATCACTATTTGCAAAATGATGTTTTGATTTTATGTTTTTATAAAACTTAATTTAAAAACTACTGACGTCTGAAAAGAAAATGTGAAACTAAAGCGGTATAAATCCTAAAAATATGAAAATGACATTTTACAAACCTAATGATAAAAGAAAATTCATAGAAAAATAAAATTATTTTTACAATTATTTAATTAATTATTATTAATTAAAAACTATTTTTAACTATTTAATAATAGCCTAAAATACAAGAAAATATGAAATAAAGCTTGAAAAATAAATTTATGACTTAGAAAAATCTAAAATAACAAAAGAGAATTTTCAAAACTATTTTTGTATTTTTCTGATTATTTTTGGATTTTTTTATGAATTAAAAACTATTTAAAACTACTTATATTACTTAAAAATACAAGTTTAACTAAGAAAAATCTGGAAAAATATTTTTTTGTCTTTTTATATTTTTCTTAACTTAAGAAAAATGAAAAATTATTTTTTTGAACCTTTTCTTAATTAATTGTATTAAATGCTAATTAAAAATGCTTAAAAACTGTTTTTAATTAAGAAAAATAGCAAACAGACCTAGAAAAATGTGAAAAATTCAGGAAAAGTCTAAAATAATATTTAGAATCTAGGAAAAATATAAAAACATGGGGTTATGTGTAGGAAAATGCAACTGCTATGTCAAATGCTTATAAATAAGCACTTATTTTAAGCAAATGGACACTATAAGCTACCAAACTGAAACAGAGGCTATAATATGCTATAAATACTAGAAAACAACTAATCTCAACTGCTTTTAACCACTGAATTGCCAAATGCTAAGATTTGGCTATTTGAGATTAAGTGCTAAAAAACAGATTTGAGGCCTACTTTGAGCTTAAGCACAAGCCAACCAATAAGCTGGAAATCAAAACCAGTTATTGAAACCTAAACTAGACCTGGCCAAGTACTTAAAATCCAAAAATGAGACCTAGACAAGCTCTGATGAGCTTGTTGAGAAGCCTGCACAAACTGTACAAAACTCAGTGTTCACTGAGTTGTGAACAGGGCATTTAAGGCCTGTTTGACAAGCTTATTTGAGGCTTATAGAAAATTGCTAAAAATCTATAAAAATCCTAACAAGAAACTAGACCAACTGAACTTCTAAAACCCAGAGTTTCATTTGATTTGACTCAAGAATGAATCCAAGAAAAATCACTCTAGTTGGGCTCAAAGCGATTTTGCAAGTTTTGACTTTTGATGATTTTGAACTTTGACTTTCATGAACTTTGATCCAACTTGGTGGACTGAGAATGATGTTATAAAATGAATTAAACCTAATGCAAGCTATATCTATGAGTTTTAAACATAAAACAAGTTTTTGATTTTTAAAAATCCTAACAGTTGTGAGATTAGAACAGTAGAGAAGTAATTTTGACTTTTGAGCCTTGCAGATGCAATATTAAGACAACATTGAGTCAAGTGATGCTATTTGAGACTGAGTATGCAGGTTTTAAGCAAAATCTAAAGCTTAAGCTTTGGTATTCCAATCCAACCAAACACTATTTTCTTGATTTGATTCACTAATTTAAACTAAGCTCCTTCGATTTATCTCATTTACAACTTAAACTAACTTAAGTGACCCTAATCACTACTAAATAACCAAGCTCAAGCCATATAATGATCACAGATACAAACACAAACATAAACTGCAAATTGAACTAAAATTGAAAATGAGATAAACAACACTCACAGGAGGTCCAACTTATGCATTAGCTTATACAGAACCCACCCTACACTATCCTAATCTAATTCAACCCATATCCATGCTCAGCATTAGCCCAACATCATTTCCATTTCCAAATGCACCCATTTTGACTTTCATTGACCAAGTACCCAAGTTGCTTGAAACTTATCTGCAAGCTTACCAAAAGCTTTTAATAGCTCAAACAAGCTCATGTGAACTTAATAATAGTCTACTAATGGTTTGGATAAAAGAGTTTGAAAATGGATTTTCAAACAGTGAATATGAAAATTTGAATCTTAAGTAAAGCCTTGAATTAACACTTGAAAACAGATTGTATTGATTAAACAACTTAATTTGAGTACAATATAACAAAAGATTACATCTTTAAACTTAAATTAAAGCATAAATGTTAAAAACGACAAACAAGAGAAAATAAAACTAAACTACTACTTGTCCTCTCCTTCTTCTCTCTTTATACCCAAAAGGACTTGCAGTGGTTTTGAGCACATCCCACTTCTCTTGTGAGCCAATGGATGAATAGAGGTCATTTTGGCCATTTTTCCAATTTTGGCGGGAAAGGGTATATTTGACCCGTGGATCCGATTTAGCACTAGGGGGGTGGCTAGGTGTGATGATGATGGGTGAGGTTTTGAGGAGATAAGGTGAGGTGGGAGGTGATGGGTGAGAGGTTGCGGTGTAGCAGCGGTCAGTGGTGGAGAAGGGTGAATAGGGTGGGCGCAAAGGGTTGTTTGGTGATGTGTTGACGGGGGTCAAAATGAAGGGTAATGTGGGGGTCATAATGGTTCAAGGGGGTTCAAAGGTGCAAAGGGTCTTGGATAGGTTTAATATTAAAAGGACTAACTTTGCAATTCTCCAATTCTTGAAGGACCATTTCGCCATTTTCCAAAGTTCTCACAAGGGATCAAAATTGACAAGCTTCCATAGTACAAGGACTATTTTGACATTTTCAAATTTTCGAGGACCAAACTTGACATTATTGAAAGTTGAGGACCTTTTTCGCCATTGACAAAAGATTTATTCAAGGACCATTTTGACAACTTAGAATATTTCGTGGACCTTGAATAACATTTTTCTTTATTTAGATTTACCAAGGACTATTTTGACAACTTTTGAAACTTGGGGACTAAAGCGGCAATTATGCAAACTTGATCGTTTTCACCGATTTTGATATTTTGCATTTAAAACACATAAAACACTTATTTGTGATATTTTATCATTTTGATGCATTTACGAGTGTTTTCGGATGTTTTGCGATCTAATTTGTACAAAATGATGAGTATTTAGACACTCATCAATCCCACACTAAGATAAATTATCAATATTATCAATATTATCTTAGATAAATTATCAATATTATCAATATTATCTTTGGTGAGCTGATTACCAATTATGGTTTTTCCACTGCCTTTACCACAAGCCATAAACTTGCGGGCTAGCCAACTCTTCACTTTTAAGGATATGGTGAGCTGAATACCATACAATTTTGGGCAAATTGCAAGCCGTCAACGGATTTGAGATATCTTTACCAAGAGCCGTTTGCTCCTGGATTATCCAATCCTTATGTGGGTTAGACATGGTGGACTGATTACCATTTGTTGTGTTTAGTACATAGTACTTCCACTAATTTTTTTTTTTTTTTAATTTGGCCATTTGGGGAAAAAGGGACTAAAAGGGTACATTTTATGATCAAATTAGCGAATTTCCCCACACTTAGAAATGAATATTGTCCTCAATATTCAAAGTACCTGCGTTATGCGAAACTTAGAACGTAAAAGATAACATTACTAGCTAAGTGGAAACACAACAATTATTCTCTTTTTAATATTTACAATTTTCATTCATTTTTAAGATCTATATACAACATGTGGGGCATCTCCCCACACTAGGGTGGTACACACGGTGAAAACCCATGTTTAACTATGTTTTTGATTACCGAGTCGCTAGCTTGACTCGACCCGAATTAATTTGTCCATAGGAAGTAAGTGGAAGAGACAATCTCCATCGGACTTTCATTCAAGATGTTTGGATAAACATTGAAGCACGTGAAAGTTCCACACCGACGAGATATACATAGAACCGGCTCAAAATGATAAATGAAAATGCCGGGATCAAAAATAGTGTCCTCATTCACGAAGGAGAAAAGGGGCGAGAAACCACACTATTTGTGAAAATGGAATAAAGATGTGCATCACAATGCAATCCCATTCTTCATTAGTGAGGAGCAAATCACCATTTGTTAGATTTTTAAGCTTAGACTTGAAGCTTGTATGGTGATTGGCAACAAAATTTCCGGGAGGAGAGCTGGAAGCGGTTCTTTAATCATGATTTTCAAGAAAGAGGATGTCTCCTCCGAATCAAAGTAGTATTGTCAATCCTGTTGGAATTGACTCATCACTAAGAAAAGCATCGACCTCCTTCCAAAGTTATCATCTTCCTCATCCGGAGTGAGAGAAGGAATGGAAGAGTCGGAAATGGGACAAGAAATGAGTGGATGATCATTATATAGGAGATTTTCGGTTTCTCCAAGATCGGCTTCGAAATCAAAGAGATCATCGTCACTTTCGATGAAAGTGGTGATGTGAGTGAGTTCATCGGTGAACTCCTCAAGAAGATGATCGACATCGATCGTGGGAGTGATGCCTCAACATACTCGATGTTTCCATGAGAAGTACAATCGTCGCTAACATCGGAGAAAGTTTCAAAATGATCTTTGAACACTCAAGAGGAAAGAGAATCACACATATGATCGAAGTTCCTGCGACTCTCTCGGGATTGGGACAAGGTTCTCAACACTAGACTTTATGAATTCGTCCGATTCCTTTTCGTGAACAGTGTCAAGATGCTCGCCCCCATGTTCGAGAGTGAGTGTGAACCTCGGTGTGAAAGCGGTTGTTTGAGAATGGATCTCAAGCGCTAGGATATCATCGATGAACTTGATGAATCAAGTGTATCCTCATCATCACCGTCATCGAATAAAAGCGAAATTGAGAGCTAGATCTAGTGCTTTTTCTTTTGCAATTGATTTCCTAATAGATTTTTCAAAAGCAATTTGGGAATTTATTTTAGCGACCGATCTTGACTAGCAATTCTTCCATGGATTTCTCATGTGAATTTTGAATGACGGGACATTGTGGGAGTGGAGATTTGTCAAAACCGGAAGGTTGACATTGATAATCATCATGAGGACCCCACAATATTCACCGGAAAAGCTGGAACATTATGAAATCTTGTTTTACACAACTCCTCGGTTCTTTTCACCGACTCTGAAGCTCTAGATAAGTGTCTTGTTGGGTTTGTTGAGGAGTTTGATTCATTTGGCACCGTGGAGGTTGGTCGTGATATGGATAGTCGTAATTGTTACAAGGAATGGATTCCTATTTGACAATCGAGTGAAACGGAACCTCCACAGTTCTACAACAAGAAAGCTGTTGAGTGCGGACCAGTGAATTATATGGATATTGGTCATAACCAAAGTTCGAGCATCACCGAAAACTGTTTATAGACAAACGTGTTTCGGATTGACACTCAAATCCTTGGTGAGGACCTCCACAAAATTCACAGTGATTAGGTTGGTTATATGAAGATAAGTCGGGTGTGGTGGGTAATTGGAAAATTTGAGGGTCGTTAAATGAGTTCGGATTAGGATCATAATCAAATGAATTCCTCGAACCACAAAACAAACAACTCCGTTACGAATATCATTAACACACCGCATACACGCGTACACCAATGACTGTGGTGAACCAAAAGAGGCTCACCACAACCGACACAAGGAATAAACGATTCTATTTGAGAGTTATGAGAAGGAATCGGTTCATTCAAAGAATTAACAAAACCAACATGGTGATCTGAATGACTATTAAGTCTCGAAGAACATTTTGAAAAATCCGGAGGTGGGACAAGTGGTGTGCTCTGAGAGCTAACAATTTCCACCACTTCCGTTATGGTCTCCGGTTCTGGTTCTTGAGAAATGTGAAGATTAGGCAAGTCATTCTTGCTAGTCACCGGTCTAAATTCTGCATGTTTGCTTTTAACCGTAAACCGTGAAAGTTTAGGATCAATTCTGGACGGCTTAGGAGCAATTGAGGGATTAGATCTTTGGATAACCGTAGGTTGGACGTATTTAGCACTCCCATTATTAGAGGGAAGTACCTGGTCCTTTGTCACCCCGGTTTCTCTTTCCATTCCCCTACGCAGAATTAATGGATCATCACGAACAACACGAATTCTCTTTCCATTCCCCTTTGTCACCCCGGTTTCTCTTTCCATTCCCAACGAGCCGTGCGAGAATAATCAAACGTGTAGTGATCGAGAAGATTTGAACGGATACTGAGATTTGATTTATTATAACTAAGGAAAAAGTAAATAAATTACAGAGGCTTAAATGCAAATTAAAGAGAATTAAAAGGATAAAAAAAATTAAATAAACGCTATCACTATTTGCAAAATGATGTTTTTGATTTTATGTTTTTATAAAACTTAATTTAAAAACTACGCGACGTACAAAAGAAAAATGTGAAACTAAAGCAGTATAAATCCTAAAAATATGAAAATGACATTTTTACAAACCTAATGATAAAAGAAAATTTATAGAAAAATAAAATTATTTTTACAACTATTTAATTAATTATTATTAATTAAAAACTATTTTTAACTATTTAATAATAGCCTAAAATACAAGAAAATATGAAATAAAGCTTGGAAAATAAATTTATGACTTAGAAAGATCTAAAATAACAAAAGAGAATTTTCAAAACTATTTTTGTATTTTTCTGATTATTTTTGGATTTTTTTATGAATTAAAAACTATTTAAAACTACTTATATTACTTAAAAATACAAATTTAACTAAGAAAAATCTGGAAAAATATTTTTTGTCTTTTATATTTATCTTAACTTAAGAAAAATGAAAATTATTTTTTGAACCTTTTCTTAATTAATTGTATTAAATGCTAATTAAAATGCTTAAAACTGTTTTTAATTAAGAAAAATAGCAAACAGACCTAGAAAATGTGAAAATTCAGGAAAAGTCTAAAATAATATTTAGAATCTAGGAAAAATATAAAAACATGGGGTTATGTGTAGGAAAATGCAATGCTATGTCAAGTGCTTATAAATAAGCACTTATTTTAAGCAAATGGACACTATAAGCTACCAAACTGAAGCAGAGGCTATAATATGCTATAAATACTAGAAAACAACTAATCTCAACTGCTTTTAACCCTTTGAATTGCCAAATGCTAAGATTTGGCTATTTGAGATTAAGTCTAAAAAAGCATTTGAGGCTACTTTGAGCTTAAGCACAAGCCAACCAATAAGGTGGAAATCAAAACCGTTATTGAAACCTAAACTAGACCTGGCCAAGTACTTAAAATCCAAAAATGAGACTGGACAAGCTCGATGAGCTTGTTGAGAAGCTCAACACAAAGCTGACAAAACTCGGTGTTCGAGTTGTGAACGAGGCATTTAAAACTGTTTGACAAGCTTATTTGAGGCTTATAGAAAATTGCTAAAAATCTATAAAAATCCTAACAAGAAACTAGACCAACTGAACTTCTAAAACCCAGAGTTTCATTTGATTTGACTCAAGAATGAATCCAAGAAAAATCACTCCAGTTGGGCTCAAAACTGATTTTGCAAGTTTTGACTTTTTGACAGATTTTGAACTTTGACTTTCATGAACTTTGATCCAACTTGGTGGACTGAGAATGATGTTATAAAATGAATTAAACCTAATGCAAGCTATATCTATGAGTTTTAAACATAAAACAAGTTTTTGATTTTTAAAAATCCTAACAGTTGTGAGATTAGAACAGTAGAGAAGTAATTTTGACTTTTGAGCCTTGCAGATGCAATATTAAGACAGCATTGAGTCAAGTGATGCTATTTGAGACTGAGTATGCAGGTTTTAAGCAAAATCCAAAGCTTAAGCTTTGGTATTCCAACTGAACCAAACACTATTTTAGACACTGATTCACTAATTTAAACTAAGCTCCTTACTGATTTATCTCATTTTACAACTTAAACTAACTCTGGTGACCCTAATCACTACTAAATAACCAAGCTCAAGCCATATAATGATCACAGATACAAACACAAACATAAACTGCAAATTGAACTAAAATTGAAAATGAGATAAACAACACTCACAAGAGGTCCAACTTATGCAGTAGCTTATATAGAACCCACCCTACACTATCCTAATCTAATTCAACCCATATCCATGCTCAGCATTAGCCCAACATCATTTCCATTTCCAAATGCACCCATTTTGACTTTTATTGACCAAGTACCCAAGTTGCTTGAAACTTATCTGCAAGCTTACCAAAAGCTTTTAATAGCTCAAACAAGCTCATGTGAACTTAATAATAGTCTACTAATGGTTTGGATAAAAGAGTTTGAAAATGGATTTTCAAACAAATGAATATGAAAATTTGAATCTTAAGTAAAGCCTTGAATTAACACTTGAAAAGCAGTTGTATTGATTAAACAACTTAATTTGAGTACAATATAACAAAAGATTACATCTTTAAACTTAAATTAAAGCATAAATGTTAAAACGACAAACAAGAGAAAATAAAACTAAACTACTACTTGTCCTCTCCTTCTTCTTCTCTCTTTTATACCCAAAAGGACTTGCAAGTGGTTTCTGAGCACATCCCACCTCTCTTGTGAGCCAATGGATGAATAGAGGTCATTTTGGCCATTTTTCCAATTTTGGCGGGAAAGGGTATATTTCACCACAACCGACACAAGGAATAAACGATTCTATTTGAGAGTTATGAGAAGGAATCGGTTCATTCAAAGAATCAACAAAACCAACATGGTGATCTGAATGACTATTAAGTCTCGAAGAACATTTTGAAAAATCCGGAGGTGGGACAAGTGGTGTGCTCGAGAGCTAACAATTTCCACCACTTCGTTATGGTCTCCGGTTCGGTTCTTGAGAAATGTGAAGATTAGGCAAGTCATTCTTGCTAGTCACCGGTCTAAATTGCATGTTTGCTTTTAACCGTAAACCGTGAAAGTTTAGGATCAATTCGGACGGCTTAGAGCAATTGAGGATTAGATCTTTGGATAACCGTAGGTTGGACGATTTAGCACTCCCATTATTAGAGGAAGTACCGGTCCTTTGTCACCCCGGTTTCTCTTTCCATTCCCTACTTGAATTAATGGATCATCACGAACAACACAATTCTTGACATTTGTGATAAAGCATCACGTTTTCAACTTCGTCCCGAATTCGTCGCAATGAGAGATTCCATGAGAATAGAAAAGTTAGAATCAAATGGATAGAGGGTAAAGGGATAAAGAATCAAAAAGGGTAAGAGGGTAAAGAGGAATATTTTGGTATTTTTGAAAAACATGTTGTAAAACAAAGAATGAAAATCTTTTGGGGTTTTGATTTTATAAGAAAATATAAATACATACAGATGGTATAAACAAGGAGTGAATATTCAAATCACTAATATGCTAAACGTAAGACTATTAGCACTGCTCCCCGGCAGCGGCGCCAAAATTTGATTCGCTCCCAAACGGTCAAGTTTAATCACTCAAGCCGGCCACTTGTGAATGGCCAACCGTAACAAACTTAAAACAACTCAGAAGCAAATGCAATGAAGATCAGGAGAGTATAGTGTTTCCCCGGGTCGTTAAGTCCCAACGAGCCGTGCGAGAATAATCAAACGTGTAGTGATCGAGAAGATTTGAACGGATACTGAGATTTGATTTATTATAACTAAGGAAAAAGTAAATAAATTACGAGGCTTAAATGCAAATTAAAGAGAATTAAAAGATAAAAAAATTAAATAAACGCTATCACTATTTGCAAAATGATGTTTTGATTTTCTGTTTTATAAAACTTAATTTAAAACTACTACGACGTACAAAAGAAAAATGTGAAACTATATTCAGATTAATATATTTTATGGAAATTTAAACACATTTGTTTTTAGAACTATCAAACCGTAAATCGTCATACACCGACTATCATTGTATACCGACCAACTATCATTGTATACCGCTAAAAGATAAATATACGACAAAAACTGCATATTTAGTATCCCGCTGCTTTGCGCGGGTACCATGCTAGTGTTACTAAGATCTAATAGATCCCTCGCGTTAGAAGTTTTATTAAACCTATTACCTTAAGACATTCATTGTTATTCACTCTGACCCTCAAAAGCAAAGACAAGTATATAAGATAGACAAAGTCAAAGATAAAGTTGAGAGAAAGAAATTGTATAACATATGTCAAACATTAGATAAATTAGCCTAAAACTATAAGCAAACAAGCAAATAACGTTTAGCTCAATTTGTTCAAAACCAAATGACGCGTACGTAGTTTATGTCACACCCCAAAATACATTTTGCGTGAATGGAATACAGGCGCGTGGCGCCATAGCATCACGATTCTGATTATATTGAACGACCTAAAGTGTCGTTTTAAAAATACATCGTTTGATTAAGTAAAATATTCAGAGTTTACAAAGTATATGTCCCAAATGATAGTCAACATGTACGGAAATAAGTATGATACAAGCCAAACGATGTTTTTAAAGTGCATAAATCCCATGTGAGACGCGTCGTCACCACGACTCTATGATATGTCCACATGCATGCCATGAAGTGTATGCCTTAGATACATGAGATAAAAACATGCTAAAAGTGTCAACACAAAGGTTGAGTGAGTTCATAGAGTTTGTGTTGTCATGAAAAACCTTTAAAGAACGTTCATGCAAAGAAAGACATTGCAAATCCACTCGGCCCAAGTCCCGCCCATACAAAACTTGCAACTTGTGTGTTTACAACCCATTGCACAAAATGTTATAGTTTATGTTCAAGCACACATCGTCAAATGAGTTCACAATAGTACCTAACTTAACGTATCAATAGTCAATTGATATAGCACCTTATTCGACGTAGAACAATAGTACACGACTCGACGTATCAGTAGTCAACTGATATAGCACATAACTCGACGTAGAACTATAGCACATAATCAATAGTACATGACTCAATGTATCACTAGTCAACTGATATAGCACATAATTCGACGAGAACAATAGCACACAATCAAGAACAATAGATATCGTACAACATTCGGTTTTGAAACAATTATGATCATGATAAAAAATTGTAGCATGTATCTCCCCCAAAGAGTTTAATAAATGTATTAAAAGAGTAGGGGCTATGACTCACCTGATGCAATGATTATGATGACAAAGGTGGATACACTGAAATGAGGTGCAATCTCTACATGCAACCTAAGATGAATGATATGTTCTAATGTAAGTCATGAAACAATGTCGTACATGCAAATTCACATGTAATCTATACCACTTGTACATTTTTGAAAATGAAGTTTATCGTCGAAATATACGCTTATGACATCTCTTCATGATATAAAATACTTTATAAGTACTTACGTTTGAAACAATATCCTACGATAGTCGTATAGTGATTTATCAAGAAATTATAGTTTTTCGTCGTAAAACAATATAATTTCACAACTCATGAAAATGGCTAAGTAGCCTCGTAAAGCTAGTCGTAACTCGGTAAATATCGAATGTTAGAAAACAAACTCAATGGTTTTGAAATGCTTGTAGCGATATCTAAAAGTCTTAGCATTTAACTTTTGATCATAGAAGTCTCGATCATAGAGAAAAATATAGATGAAGTAAGGTAGTCGAGCTAAAAAAATATAGTTTATGAGTAGTTTTCGGAAAAGTTTGAGTGATCGTATATTATTCGTTACAACTTCGTTTGACGACGGTTGAACATTTTGGAAAATAGGCTACATAAACTTACTTTTACTAGAAGACATCGTTTTCTCAAAAGTACTCTATCGATATGAAAACGGCTCCAAACATGGTCACTTGCGATAACCATTTTGGTCTAGTAGAAAATATATAAGTGTTACTACTTGTATAAAATAATTACGATAGCCATATTTAAAACGCGTGTAACTTAGTCGTTAAAGCTTGGTTTTCTACGTTTTATATATCCTTAGTTTCGTGTTAATGTATACTAATATATTTTGATAAATCGACTTATTTAGATATTGCTTAAAACTCATTTTGCCCCTTAAATAACCCTTGACAGCTTGTATTTTCAGAAAATTTAGTTTTCGTCGTTAAACTTAAAAATGGCGTAACTTCTTCGTTATAAATCCGTTTTAACCCGTTCAAGCGACCACGGTTTCGTTTTAAAGTCTATTTTCTGAAAATATAAACCATAATAATCCATGACCTGTCGAAATTTCCAGATTTTACAAAACATGGACAGCCCTTAATTATATGTTGTCGAAAATGATTTTTCTAGTGTAATACTTGTTCTAAACCCTTCCAATCAACACCAAAACTATTCTAAACCTACCATACACCTTCTTAGGGTGTCATGGGTTCCTAAAATTCATCAAAAATGATATGTTTCATGGGAATAATTATAGGATAGTTAATACTCATAATAAGTAATAAAAACAAGTAAAAGTGGTATGATTCATAGTATATTTGCCTGTTTTTGTTATTAGATTATAAAAATATATCAAGAATGAGTATGAAAGAGTAGTAAAAATTATGAAAAGCTTACTAGTAGTATGATGAATTTTTGAGCTAGTAAACCTAATAATCTTGAGGTTTTTATTTCAAAACCTTAACTAGATTATTAATAGAACTTGATTAACACTTGAAGCTTAAAAAATCAATGGTTTCTTCTTGTGTTCATGCCTTGGTCGACCAAAATGAAGAAGAGAGAAAAGATGATAAAGTTTTCTTACTATTAGATATTATGTATGTGTTAGTATGAGTCATAGATAAGTATTACTTGTATAATGTAAAAATATCTTAGCCAAAATGTGTATGTGTACACCTAGTTGAACAATTTATCTAATGAAATGGATGAAAAGGGGGGAAGGTCGGCAAGGGTAAGTTGGGGAAGGATTTGATGTATTTTTTATAATTAAATGTATTGAAAGTTAAGTATAATGTATATTTGGTACGTATAATTATTTATTTAGTGTAGCGTTAGCTAGAAATCGATTTTAACGGAACAAAATAAAATATATCAAGTCATAAAAATTATAAAATGCATTTCTCACAAGTATTGAGTGAATAAATAATTATCGAATATAATTCTGAAAACCGTCAGTAAATATATATAGTTAATAATTTATATACCAAAATAAATTCAAAACATCGGTAAACTAATAATATAATTTTATAGCATTAAAATGAGTAATAATATATATCCGGACAATTGTCGGAAGTGTCGGATCAATTATTCAAAATAACTGATCGTGCGATAGCGTTTAATTAATAAATAAATATATGTTAATGGAATTTGCAAACCCATGCATAAACTAATATGGAAATGATGTTCGATAATATGTAAACTAACTCTAGTCTATATGAAATGTTCTCAATGATGTTTCATGAATACGACTTAACCCTCAAGGTTACGCAGATTTGATACTCGTAACCTGGTTACTGAAAAATGATGAATAGTGAATCATGAATAGTGATTTTTCTCCGGGAATGAATAGTATTTCGTGAATAGTAAAATTTTAAAATAACCTCTCAAAGTCGCAAACTGACTTAAAAAATGATGAATAGTAACTAGTGAATAGTAAATTCCCGAGATGAATAGTAAAATTTTCAAAGTTTGATAAATGACCTAAAATTACGATTTGTCACAGTTCAGTTGTTAATTCTTGACATATTCATAATCACAAACACTTAGTGAGTCATGTATGTCTCTCACATTATAGAAAGACAATTGATTATGCACCGATTCGAGTTATCAGTTATTAACTTTTTGCATCCAATTATAAATATGAATTTGACATTTCAATCAATTTCTTATAAACGTAGTAAAAAATGGGGAATTGCACATATATTCAATGATGTAATTAGTGTGGTTGAATTACAATTACATTATAAACTTAAAAGTCTATGTAATGTTAATCTGAATTACAATTACGTTCACTCTGCAAACCAAACAACTTGAGTAATATAATCAGACTATAATTACGCTAAATTACAACGAACCAAATAGGGACTTGCTACAAGCATTAAGGCTACTTTGTATTATCACTAAAGTCAAAGGATCATTTTGAGTTTTGTCAAAACCCCCTATTCATCTGCAGTGTTAACATTCAATAAATGTTAATATATTAATGTAAATAGAAATTACAGGGATGGAATAGAATAAAATATTTGAAGAAACTTTCGATAAAAATAGAATTTAAAGAAAACCACGTACATGAGCCATAGTCGTCTTCTACACGGTCCCCTCTTAGCCATTGTTATTGATGAAGCAAAAGACAAAGAGTTTTTGTTTGATTCAAACGTTTTCTTTAACAAAGTTTGATTCATGGTTATCCTTTTCTACTTCTACCAAGCATGAGGTTTACTATAGTCTAAATTTTCAAAATGATGACATATACACACACCCTTTCACCGAACAAAATGTTTAAATTTTCTTTTATCGGGCTAATGTCATGTAATACTTTATCATTTGTTCAAATATCATATATAAACTCAAAAAAATACCAAAATGCTTATTCTATTTTGAAATTTTGTTTCATTATCATACATTTTTTGCGTCATCTTTTTGCACTGTTAGTCCTTTTGACTAGTGACCGTTAGTCATCTCTTTGCACCGTTAATCCTTTTTATACGTTTTCATACGTTTTTATTCATTTTATAAGTTTTCGCCCGTTTCTTACATTTTTGTTCATTTTTAAACGTCTTCGTCCATTTTTATACGTTTTATACGTTTTCTTAAGTTTTTATACGTTCTTATATGTTTTTATATTATTCTTACGTTTTTATCCGTTTTTATATGTTTTTCCGTTTTCATCCGTTTTTACATGTTTTACGCTTTTATCCGTTTTTATACGTTTTCATATGTTTTTGCCCATTTCTACACGTTTGCTTACGTTTTCATACATTTTTTTTCATTTTTATACGTTTGCGTTGGTTTTTATAGGGTTTTTACGTTTTCATACGTTTTTGCCCGTTTCTATACATTTTGCTCGTTTTTATACGTTTTCATCGGTTTTTATACGGTTTTAACGTTTTCATACGTTTTTGCCCGTTTTTATACATTTTCATCCCTCTTTATATGGTTTTTACGTTTTCATACGTTTTGCCCGGTTTGATACATTTTCATATATTTTTGTTCGTAAGAATACGTTTGAAAACGTAAAAAACGTATAAAAACGGACACAAACGTATAAAAATGTATGAAAACGTAAGAACACGTATAAAAACGGATAAAACGGATGAAAACGTAAGAAAAAAAATATAAAACGGACGAAAACGTATAAAAACGCTTGAAAGCGTATAAAATGGACGAAAACGTTTAAAAGCGAACAAAAACGTATGAACGTGTAAGAAAACGGGCGAAAACATATAAAAACGTAAGAAAACACATTTTTGAGTTAATTATAAACGGTCGTTAGTCAAAAGACTAACGGTGCAACTAAAGCGTATGATAATGAAACAAATGGGAAAGTACATTGCTATTACATGCTTGGTTTAAAATTGCATTTTGCGATCCGATGCGCTCAAAGTCCCAGAGGCCGATGCTTGGTGCGTGATGCTGATGCGAGCGCAATTTAGACGCGATGCATTTAGTATTAAAAAAAATTATTTATACATAGTATATTTTTACCAAGTACCAAGTAAATGCAATAAACTTGTAAATAAATCACTAATTTACAAGTTACAAGTTATATCAGTAACAAAAGAATCATAGTTTACTCATAATTAAATCAATAACAAAAATTGCTATTATAAAGTTTAGTCAAAGTTGAACAAGATATGATTTCTAGCGTTGAGTCAAAGAAATTAACTCACTTTGTACCTAATGATATAACATATGTGATTATTATAATCAAATAAAAACATATGAGTTTATAACTTGAATCACGCAACAGGATGAAGAAAAGTATTCGATTATGCATTAAAGTAAAGAATTTACTCACTTTGTAGAATTAGTCGCACCACTACGAGCTTGAATGAAATAAAAATGGGGTAATTTGGATGTAGGGCAAAAACTATGGTCGTCAATGTATGTTTTTATGGACGTCATTTACTAAGGTCTTCATTAAAATAGTTAGGCTCAGTATAAATGGTTTTATTTTTGCAAATCACCCAAATTCCAAATTGCGCTAATTACAACTATTTCTAGCATTCGGTTTTGAGTTTTAGTTGTAACGGACATTTCTTTGATTGTAAGACTAAACAAAGTAATGGGAAAAGGATCGATATGAGAAAAGGATCGATCGATCGAAGATTTATGTTGGTCTCAATCGATCGCCACTATTGTGGCATGAAATCACGGTCGATCAAATTTTTTCTTTCTTTGATCGATCGTAGGAACGATCATTTTTGTTGGTTGTGTGTGTGCGTTTGTGTGTTTGAATTAGGTTCAATTCCATACATACCCAACTAAAACATCATAATGACAATTTACCCAAAACATGCATTAAATACATTGTACATCATGCATTCAAAACATGTATTTTGGGTATATATGGCATTTTGATGTTTAGATTGTGGGTATGTTTGGCACGGAAAGGTGTGAAGCTTTTTGGAGCGATGAGCGGTGAGCAATGAGCATTTTGATTTTTACTAGTCGTTTGACAAAGGAGCGGTGAGTTTTCCTATTTTTTTAGGAATGCTCAATTTTCTAATGCTTCTTTAAGAAGTTTTGAGCGGTGAGCAGTGAGCTGCACAACTACTATTCACAGCTCACAGCTACTGCTCACTACTACAGCTCACAACTACTTTTGCCAAACACACTCTGTGTATATATAGAATTATCCTTTAAATTAAATGATTTTTTTTTTTTTATGTTTTTTTAGTTTGGTCGTCCTTATTTTGGCAAAAAATTGCATGTTGGTCGCGGAGTGACAAAAGCGAAGTGGCGGGTTAAATGAAGGTCGTCGGTAGTCTTTACTGTGCTTAGTCTAATTGTTCATTATTTAATACTATAAACGAACATAACGATGTTCATATAAACGTGCGTTGGTACGAGACTTTTCTTCATGTACGTACTTGCAAGAGATGCTAAAAACCAAAATAGTCTTTGAACTCAATTTAAGAATTTATAATTCGCATAAATATAAACACTTAATTTATAAAAGTGCAAATCACATAAAAGTGTTCTCAACTTATACCGAATTTCAATCTAAGGTACTTCATCTTTTTTTCTCAATTTAGTGTACCCAAATTTTTTTAGTTACAATGTTAGACGATTTACAGGTTACCAAGTCACCACCACCATACTTCATTTTCTCCGATCAAATTCCGAAAACTTCCAGCTAGCGTTTTTCAATCACATTCTTCACAAACCATCTCACGGCCTCATCTCAACAACCACCTCATCTTTACTACCACACCATCTCACAACCCAAACCACATCACAACTTCACCATCTCACAAAGTAAATATCTCCACAGGCCAAATCATCTCACGACGTGAACACCTCATGAACCCGATCCACCTCACAGCCGATGGCCGGAAATGAAGAAGGCGTGCAACGACTATCTTGCGTGTGGTGGCCGGTATGTTTTTAACATTCAACAATGTCACCTTAAAAAACTTATAAAAACCAATGACTATAATCCAAAGAAAGGGACGAAAGAAAATAAACCTAGTGATTCCATATGTAATATTTCTCATTATTCATTTTGATTATTTTCTCCGTTTTAGTGAAAATATTAGGATTATTCATTTTTCATAAAATTTGTTTGTCACTAGATTGCAATATGATAAAAAGAAAAACACAATAAAGCTATAGAGGTTAAGCGGGTCATTTGGGTTATTACGAGTCTATCTAACATATTACTCCCTCCATTTTTAAATAAGTGTCCATTATTAACTTTTAAATAATTCTTTTTTTAACTTTGACTTTAAATTATTTTATTTATGTTATGTAATAATTTGATGCAAAATATATGAATAGATTGGGTTTTAAATGTATTTTCATTGGTATAATTTTCATTAAATATTACACAACACAAATAAAATAATTTAAGGTCAAAATTGAAAAAAAAAAATATTTTAAAATTCAACACTGGACATTTATTTAGGGACGGAGAAAATAATTAATAAAATGAGGCCCTTAGTAGCAGGTAGGCTGTTTTGTCAAAAACATGTGAAAAATTGTAAACATGTTTTTCAAGTCTAATTTTTTTAAATTAGAGTGAACAAAAAGTTTAGAGCTATCTACATTTTTGGTCTTTGTAGTTTGTTAGATATTTCATTTTTTGTTTAATGTTTCAAAAAGTTTAAAATTCAGTCCAAATTTGATACTTTTATTTCACTTTCAGTCCATGTTGATAACAACGTTAGTTTTGTTAGTTAAGTCTAATCGTCAAGTGGCAACTTAGTCCTTTCTACTAACGGTCGTTTGTAACGTTAGACCTTTATACCAACCATCGTTTGCAACATTTTCCATGTTAGTCATTTATACCACGATCGTTTGCAACATTAATCCTTTATACCAACGATTTTTTGCAACGGTAGTCCTTTTATATACGTCTTTATGTATGTTTTTATATACGCTTTTATACACGTTTTATACGCACATTTTTATACATGTTTTATAAATGGTTTTATACATGTTTTATATATGTCTTTATTTACGCTTTATATACTTTTTACACACGTTTTCTACTCGCTTTTATACGCGGTTTTATACACGCTTTTATACATATTTTTATCTGCGGTTTATACACTTTTATACACATTTTATACAAGTTGTTATATATGTTTTTATACACATTTTTATTTACGTTGTTATACACGTTTTTACACGCTAGTTTATATTCGTTTTTATACAAGTTGTTATACACGTTTTTGCACATGCTTTTATACGCGGTTTTATACATGTTTTTATACACGTTTTATACATGTTTTTATACACGATTTTATACACGTTTTATACGCGTTTTTATACACGTTTTTATACAACTTGTATAAAAACGTGAAATTAGTGTATAAAAAGTGTATACACGTTTTTATACAAGTCGTTATACACGTTTTTATACACGTTTAAAAACGTGTATTACAACTTGTGTATGCACGTTTTTATACAACTTGTATAAAGACATGTATAAAAACATGACATTAGTATATAAAAACGTGTATACACATTTTTATACAAGTCGTTATACGCATTTATACACGTTTATAAATGTGTATAACAACTTGCATAAAAACGTATTTAAAAACGTGTATATGAGTTTTATATACACTTTTTTATACAACTTGTATAAAAATGTGACATTAGTGTATAAAAACGTATATACACGTTTTATACAAGTCGTTATACATGTTTTTAACAACTTGTATAAAAACGTGTATAACAACTTGTATCAAAACGTGTATAAAAAACATGTATAAAAACGTGTATAAAACCGTTTATAAAAATGTGCATAAAAACGTATATAAAAACGTGTATAAAAACATGTATAACAACTTGTATAAAAAACATGTATAACACTTGTATAAAACTGTGTATAAAAACGTATATAAAACCGAGTATATAAATGTGTATAAAAACGTGTATACAAATTATATGAAAACGTGTATAACAACTTGTATAAAAACGTGTATAACAACTTGTATAAAGATAATTATACAGATTTATATAACAATGTGTATAAAACCATTTATAAAAACATGTATAAAAATGTGCCTACAAAAACGTGTATATAAATGTGTATAAAAGCGTATATAAAAACATAAATAAAGACGTATATAAAAGGGCTAGCGGTGCAAACAATCATTGGTATAAAGGAATAATGCTGCAAACGATCGTTGGTATAAAAGACTAATATTGCAAACAACCGTTAGTATAAAGGACTAAAGTTGCCACTTGACGACTGGACTTAACTAAGAGAGCTAACTTTGTTATCAAAATGGACTGAAAGTGGAACGCAAGTAACACTTTTGGACTGAATTCAAAAGTTTTTGAAAAATTAGACCAAATGTGAAATACCCAAATCCACAAGGACAAAAATGTAGTTAATGAACACCAAAAGTGAAAACATGTAATTAAAAAAAACTAGCAGAAAGTTGGTCGAAAAAGATGAAGTATAGTAGTGATAACATGGTAACCTTTTAATCGTCTAACATTGCTACTAAAAAGAAGTTGAGTACACTAAATTGAAAAATAAAAGAACAAAAATATTTATATAAAAAAAGTACCTTAAATTAAATTTAGGTATAAGTTGAATATACTTTTATGCTATTTAACCTTTATAAAATACTTCACTTTATCCTTTTACCTACTTTTTAAATGTAACAAATAGAACCTTATTTGAAATTGACATGATTTTAAATTGTAGTTAACTTTATATTTGCTAGTCTAAAGTCATCCTCACTCACCAATATAATCATTTAATCGCTCACATATAAAAATTATAGTTTTTGATTTGAATGATTCCAAGCATTCAAAATGTCTATATTTTCTCATTTAAATAGTAGTACAATAATAGAGTTTACCTTGAATTTCAAAATCAACAAATGAGTAAAAACTAATTATCTATGTTTGCACTTTTATAGTCTAGTAAAAACTAATAAAAAAGCTAAACAAAAAATGAGTGGTTTATAATTAATGTTAGTTTATAAAAAATATGTGTGGCCTATAATGTATAACAGAGCTTAGTTTTAAGTTTCATTTGTAAGGGGACATTTCTTTATTTATAAATTAGAGGTTCATAATTATATTATACAAGTCTCAAATTAATCATTCACCTTTTTAAGTAAAACTAGTGTGCCATTTAAGTCGAAAATTTACATTTGTTGTTCAACGACAATAATTCGGAGGAAGATCTGTGGGGGTTGCGCCATTCATCACATAAAATGGTGCATGGTTATTTGGTGCCATCGTTACATTTGTTGTTCAACATATTTTAATAGCCGTGGGCGATAGAAAATGGGTTTATACATGGCATGTTGTCAAATTTTGATTGGTTTATTACAAGAAAAAAGGTTTGGCGCATTAGGATTGGCTAGATTGTGTTGCGTCTTCATCACGTATTCATACATTACGTATGCAAGATGTATATAACTTAACTATACTAACACACACCTCAACACATACTTCCGCGCACCCCATATTCTTCCATAGAAATCGGCAAATATAAAACTCCTAATCCCTAAAATCATTTTCAAGGTATGAATTACTTCAATTTAAAGTCATCGGATTGGTTACTTGATGATTTTCGTTTATGATTCGCCTCTTTAATGAACAACAAGTGGGTTTTTCAAAAGATTAGTATAACGAGATTAGAGGTATGAGTTGTTATAAATTAGTTTGTGATTATTGTTTTCAATTAGTGGGTTAGGGTTTTGTTGAAAAGCGGCGGAGATGGTGTTTGAAGTGGTTCTTGAGATGAAGGTATCTCATGGGTGTGAAGTTCAGAGATATGGGAACATATCAGTTTGTTTGAATTTTCGTTTTTAGTTTAGCGTATCTTTTAATGTTTAAAATAAGCACTTATAAGATGTTTTAAAGTAATCAATCTAAGAAATAATTAATGAATAAGCAAAATGCAACAAAGGTAGAAGTCCTTCATTTTATATTTGGGTTATATAGCTAGATGCCATTGTGATTAGTTTTTAAGGTTTTGAATTATGGATACGGTGGAAGAATCGATTGACCGTCGATTTGGTTTGGTAAGTATGAGTAGGATGCGCTTAAAATGAACATGTTGGATCTTTCATGAAAAAAGCAAACCAGATAAGAACTTTGAAATAATCGACACCAAACACCCTTTAATATCAACCATTTTATGTTATCAAATCAATTGCAATTGATATGCAGGATGCACCCTCTAAACATCGTAGCCGTGGTGAAAAACATGTCATTAAAACACCATTCATATAAGTAGGCCAAGGTCTCATCCTCTTTTTAGCGGTTTATACGAGAAAAGTTCACCATGACGCACATGCTATTTTGGGAGTTTCAATCAATATAAACAAATGAAAATGTGGTTACCCGTATTAATATTCGATTTTCTTTTTTGTTAGGGCCAACTTTACAAGTGAGTTTGGCTATTTATCTTTTGATAATAATGATAAAAGGACTAAAATTTCTTTATTTTAGTGGTTTAACCCTAAACTATGTTTTACAAAAGATAGGTTAGTGGTTCAAAATAATCGCTTCATAAAGCTATAATAGCTTTTAGCCGTTTCACAGTCGATTTTGTTTCTTCGAGAAAATCGAAGTTTGTCGTTATAGACATCACGGTTGTCAAAAATATTAGATACTTATTTGCTATACTATATCAATAGGAAAATGAAACGACGGTGTTTCACGCTAATGTGTAACTATTTTTATATTGCTTATTTTAAGAAGATAAGCACGCTTTTCTTGCCCATGACAATATAGTCGGTTTTCAATAAGCAAGTCGAGACATAGTTATTTCAACGTGCTTACGAGATAAAGAATTAGTATGTAAGTTTTAGTTTCCAACCATTTTGTTTCGATTCAATTGGGACATAGTATCATACATTTTTAACTTATTTGTTGATATTCATAGAGCTAGATGGAATGAGCCGTTGAAAATAAAATTTTCATGCGCTTTTTATGCAATACAATATGGGTTACATGGTTTATCATTTGACACACTATGATTGACAGTTACGGATTGAGGTTGGAAGAATTTTGTGAAACGGCAATGCTTGGGCAAGTAACAACAGATATACTTATAATTTATATTCCAAGTAAACAATTGAAGAAACAATCTAACAACAAGAATGCAATGCTTCGTGACATTTGTGTTGTGTTTTCCAATGTATGCTTAATAGCTTACAAGCAAGCAGAGGAGAGCTATGGCAAGAAAGAGTGACGATATAAAGTGTCTTCCACTAGGAACCATTCATTGAAGGTTCCAAAAGATATGGTCTTTGGAAGAAGGTGAAAATCGAGATTTTTACGTATATAATGTATAGTGGTGTGTAATGAGTTCAAGTTCTTGTAGGCGAAGAGTGAAGATCTTATTGCGCTTTTAGACAAGATAGAATCTACATTTGATTCCTTGCCAATACTCAAAAGGTAACATTCATTTATTCATTCATTTGTTATATATGTTATCGTCTTTCCGAACGGAATTGATTAATTAAACTTTACAATCATTGACAAATAGAGACCGATAAAGATTATGGGTAGTGGGCAAGTACATAGGTGCGGAAGGGTAGTTGAATATTGATAATGCGGTATGGAAATCTCAAAAAGCCAATAAATCGGCTTATGACCTTAGCGAATTGAGTCGAAATTTTTAGCCTTTTGCGCTTCAAGAAGTTCGTCGATTTTTGTTGTAGTTTATTCGTTCTAATGGAACTAAGATTATTTGAAAGTTTCAAAGGCATTATTTGTTTTTGGGGTCTTGCAGAGGTTCTGAAGGCTAGGTGGGAACAATAAGTAATGTTATTATCGTTAAACAAATAAGTTATGTTTTCGCCACGTATTATGTAGTAGACTACTTTTTGAGTGCAAGTCTAATAAGAAAATACAAACATGTTTGGGGTAATTTGTGGAACATTCTACTTTGAAGCAACCATGGGTGATTTTTTTAATCATGCAACCGGTTCCTAAGAAAAACATTGACCCAAAGTTGGCGCACAAACATGTAAGTTCAAGTTTGTGTCGTCATGAAAGATAACAATCTTCTTTGCATACCGTTAGTAACATCTTTCATTGCAAGGGGGTGTACACAATCCAAGAATTGAAGCGTGATCGCCTTGATTTAGGGGCGTTGCCATAAGTAAGTCAAACATTAAATGCAAAGTTTCACAACTTGGCAAAACAACCCATGAGGTTTAAGTAGACCGTACAATATTAACTTTGATGTATCTAACTTAAAATAAGATACAACAAATTATAAGGTCCATTGTGGTGACATTGTATGTGATTAGGTTATATTCAAGTTCAATAATGTCGATTTGGGCTTGAAAGTGTATTCAAACACTATCGAAGTCCTTCATTGTGGTTCCCAAAAATTATATAAAGCTTTTGGTGGCTTTGCATTTAAATAAGTTGTTTTTTTTTTTTTTTTTTTTTAGCTTTCCATAAAATGGTCACCTTAGTAAGGTATTATGGTGAGATGTTTTGAACCCATTTTTTTTTTCAAGGAAGTTACAGTAGCATAATTATAGTAGAAAGGTATTATGGTGAGATGTTTTGTGGATCTATAAGTATCAACAAATGATCTATTTTTTTTTTTTTTTTTGTAAGAATAATATTTTAGTTATTAATTGGTGTGTTATTATGTTAAAGTGACGTTAAATATCACACCAATAAGTACACACCTAGCACTTTAACATAATTTCAAAGCTTGGTTGTCCTTTTTGACCATAATGATCCGAAAACTGTACACTTACTTAATGCTTAGTTAATATACAGGATCCCCAATACATATTCGTTTTCAAATTTTCTCATTTATCTAGCATCCGTCTAAGGTAAACCTTAACTTATCCCGCTCCTTTACGTGCCAAATTACCAATGGTCTAGGCTTTTAGCAATAGATTGTTCAAAACCAACTTATTGCTTGTTCAATGCCAACTTATTGCTCAACAAAATCATCTTCTAACTTGTTTCGATCTGGCTAACGCGTTAAGTTATTTTAAATTTTCTAACCTACCTCTTTAATTACTGGAGATCGACACTCTAACTATGGTTAGCTGTTTGCTAGATAGCAAGGATCCAGATTAAATCATATATAGTTCGTTAAGTAATAAGTATGTATGTATGATGGAGATAATATATTACTCCAAGATAATACTCCTGGTATTACTTTTCTTATTTTTATTTTCATTTTGTTACCGAGACAAATGAACACCCTTTCAATAATAATCTATCGTTTAATACTTTTTACTTCTCAAAAAGTATACAAGGAAGATAAAAAGTTCTAAATTTCATCGAAGAAGTAACTTATTTTGGACGTATATGTAAAGAAGAAAGAATACATAAATACATTGCATGGATAACAAGAAATACTAACATGACGAGAATAAAAACAAAACAACCAAACCACTCTAACAATAAACAAAAACCCATAATATAAATATATATATACATTTGCATGCAACACAGTCTCTATTAAGCTGCCACATACGCCTTTTGCATGTCGATCTCTTTACACCATTTGGCCACGAAGACGAACACCGTACCATTTATCCTCGTCATCACCTTCTTATTTACCACTATAAATCTAACCCTTTCATACCTCATCTTCTACACAACAAACCCTAGCTAGTATTCACATATGCAAAACACTGAAGAACATTTCATGGCAAGTGGCCTTAACTATCTTACCAACAAGAAATCTTTAAGGGATATTGACATCCCTCCAAGGAAGCTTCTCAGCCGTCGTGCCTCAGCCTCCTCCGCCACCTCGCCGGAGAATTATATGGAGAACGTGTACCACCACCAAAATGAACATTCTCCTAGGGTTTTACCTGAAGAAACCTTATTTAAGAAATTTCTTCCTTATAATACTGGTGCTGATTCTGATGATGAAGAGGGTGATCCTTATGCTGCTGATCATTTTCGTATCTATGAGTTTAAAGTTCGGAAGTGTACTCGCAGTCGGTCTCATGACTGGACCGACTGCCCCTTTGCACACCCCGGTGAGAAGGCTCGCCGAAGGTGTCCAAGAAGGTATAATTATTTAGGGACTGTTTGTGCTGACTTTCGTCGTGGAAGTTGTAGTCGTGGTGATTTATGTGAGTTTGCTCATGGTGTTTTTGAGTGTTGGTTGCATCCGTCCCGTTACAGGACGGAAGCATGTAAAGATGGAAAAAACTGTCAGCGAAAAATCTGTTTTTTCGCTCACACGCAGCGCCAGCTCCGTGTGGTTCCACCGGAGCCTGTTGTCCCGGTGGGCAAAAAACATCATCACAATAATGAGTCTTCTCATTGTTGTGCACATTGTAGGTGTCATTTTGATATCCATCACACTAACTCACCAACTTCAACTTTGAACATTGATCTAGACAATTTGTCACCTCCAGCTTCACCACCTTTCTCTCCAGCTATATCCGGAGCAGGGTTCTCTCCCATTTCGCGCTTTGCTGATAGGATAGCTAGAGCCGAGACATTAGGCTTGACTCACTTAGGAAACAACAATGACTATGTTCATCAAGACACTATGAACGAGTACATTAACAACCAATCCTTGAATGAGCTAATGAGGTCAATGGAGGCCATGAACATGGAAGATACTAACAATGAGTACATGAACATGAACTCTAGGTGGATTGAGGGTGCAGGTAGGAGTAGTGGTGAGTATCCACAGTTTGATCTGTCCCCTACTCAATGTGGGTCCGATATGGGTCGCACATTTGCTAGGCCCAATGATCCTAAGATGAATAATGTTTATGGTGAGCCCTCGGTGAATAATGGTCCTGATCTTGGTTGGGTTAATGATCTTTTGACTTAGATGCTCATGATCATGGTGAGTAGTGTAAATGGTGGTGAAATGATGATGATGGTGACGATGATGATGATGATGAAGAGGATTATTTGAAGCTATTATTATTGTTGTTTATTATTATGAATATTGTGTATTAATTTTTCGTGCATGGTCTGATCTAATATTTGGATGTGTAGAATTGTATTTGGTTTGAGTGTTGATTTTGAGGAATTCCATGTGTTGAAAATGAATGTAATGAAATCGGATTTTTAATAATATTTCTTGCTGTTTTCTCTATATGTCATGTTTTGTTTTTCTTTGTTAGAAAATATTTTGTTTGTGGTTATTTTAAGTTTTTAACCCATGTCCATTATATAAAAAACAAGACAAAAGTAAATTGCTAGAAGACAAACGTTTGAGTTGGGATTGGAATCGAATTACGGAAAGGGGTTGGTTTTTCAAGGCCATAGACATTACTAGTTACTACTTGAACTTATCTGTAACTCGAGTTTTTACAAACTAGGGATCGTAATGTTGTAATATCATTGGATCACATGCTATGCCAATGATTTTTGGACACCGGATCGGATTATCAGAGGTCTCCTTCTTTTTTTGCATGTACATCTACGGGTTTTTTAAAATCAACTAATCAATTTGTGTGGTATTTGGCCATTATGAAGCAATGTAAATAGCTGTTTAGTTCAGACCACTCGACACATTGTAAAACGTCATATGGTTGTGTACGGACACGAATGGGTTTTTTTGGGACCAGTAAGTATCAAATATGACAACTCTCAATACAAAATTATCGAACAAGCCCCTAAACCCTAAACCTAAGGCAGTATAAGTATGATACATGCGACATCTCTCGATACAAAATTATTGTATACATTGTTGATTATCAATGTCTATATATAACATGTTAAAAGTATAACATCACTTGACAAACTTATGAAACTTTAGGGTGTTATGAAACTTTTGGGGTTAAATGTGTAAATGTTCTATAGCGGGTTTTACTAATCTTTAACTTTGAGCCTTGTTTGTAAGTTTTGTATTTGTGCAGGGTTGAAAGTGTAATATAAATGTATATAAGGATCTCATCCGGGGTTTCATTATTCAATTTCCCAGTTTTCACACACAAGTTTATATTTTTTCTCGGTTTCATTCAAGATTTGAAAATCTAGTTTGTTAGGTTTTACAGTTTGGTTTATTGTAAATTGTCAACGTCATCTTGATCTTGACTGTTGGTTTAGTTTGGTTAAGGTTTGGTGTAAGTGTGAGTTCTTGTTTGTATTAGATAGAGATAACACTCATTAGGAGGATTATCTTTCTTTCAATGTATTTGTAGGCTAGCACTCGTTTGAGGATTTGTAAAATGTGTTTATAGTTTTAATAAAAGAATAAGACCACCAAAGGGGTAGTTGGTTGAGTGATTAGCAATTTTAGTTGTTTTGATACCATTTTAACATGGTAACAGTGCTCTAGGTTCTGATCGATTGGTTTCTTGGTGAACTTGGTTAGGTCTTAGTTGATTCAACGATTGGGTTGTTGAATCTTGTTGATTCGTGGGTTAATCGAAGGTTTGGGTTCTCAATTGAAGATTTATTGTTTTTTTCTTGAAACCTTAGATTTTGGGGATTCTTGTTTCTAGTACGATTCAGTGATTTTGGTGGCGATTAATTAAAGAATTGGTGGTTAATTGTTGGTTTCTTGATTGGTTTCTTTGAAACCTTAATTTGGAACTTGGGGGTTATCGAATATCTCGTGATTTTGTGGTTCTTGGCTTGTTCTTGGTCACAATATCTCTAGACTAAGTGAATCTAGAGTATTGCGGTTGTCTTCCGCTACTTGTGGGTTATTGCACTGTAAGTGTTCTCTCCTCCTTTAAGGTAATAGGATTTTAGTAAGAGTGGGTGTAAACGGGCTGGCTAACATCTTGACCTGCCAATTTGATTGGTACGGAAGCCTGCTCTAGCCAGTCCTAGTCTGCTCTGGTGGGTACTGGTTATCCTTGTGTGTGTTGTTTCTTTTTCAGTTGTTTATTGAGTCTAGATTGTTGGAGATTAGGAATTGGGCAGTCTTGAAAGTTGTGGAATATTGGTTCAGTTTATTGTTTAGTGTATTGGTCTTTTGGTTTCTGTTTGTTGTTACTTATCTGTTGTTTTATTGGTTTTTTGTGTGCTTTGTTTCTGTTGTCATTATAGCTATTATGATAAGTAGTTTAGATCAGAGTAATCCTTTGCATTTGCATGCTAATGATTCTAATTGTGCTTCTATTGTGACTGTTAAATTGACCGGTGTTGAGAATTATAGAATTTGTGCAAGTGCTATAAATTTGGCTATTCAAATTAAAAACAAAAAAGGTTTTATTGATGGTGCTTGTGTTAGAACTGATTATGTTGCTAGTCGTCTTTTACTTGCTCAGTGGGATAGATGTAATGCAGTGGTTCCATGTTGGATTTTAAGTTCTTCTCAAGATGTCTACTTAGGTCATGTTGTGAAAAACTAGAAGGGGGGGTTGAATAGTTTTGCCAATTAAAACTTCCTTTTAAACTATTTAGATCGACTTATGTCAATCTATTTGGATGTGTGTGTTGGATGTTGATAAACAAGCATATAAAGGTAAGTAATGAAAAGATAATAGTAAGAAGCACAAAACCACAACGCGAGTATTTATAGTGGTTCGGCTACAAGGACACCTTCCTTGCCCTACTCCACTCCCCGAGTCACCTACTCGAGAGTTCGTAATCACTACACCAATCTCCTTATGGCGGAGAAGCCTTCACAACGTCGCCTACCCTTTTTCCGGTGCTAGGCTAACCACCGGGTTCTTTCACTCCAAGGTGAACCACACCTACACAACGTCGCCTAACCTTTATAAGGTACTAGGCTAAGTACCTAGTTCTTTCACTCCAAGGTGAACTACACCTTCACAACGTCGCCTACCCTTTATTAGGTACTAGGCTAAGCACCTAGTTCCATTGCAATGGAGGAACTACTACCACACTACACCAACGACTAATCCCAAAGGAGATCTACTCCTTTACAACATCATCAAGGATATCAATATCCTTGGATCTAATACTAGTCTATCTTGTACATCGAAACACACCATATCGAATGTACATCTAAGGCACCTTTCACTAATGCCTTTGACTAGATCTACAAGACACCTTTCACTAATGTCTTGTGTCTTCACTTCTAAGCACCTTTCACTAATGCTTCTAGTCTTGACTTCTAAGCACCTTTCACTAATGCTTCTTGTCTTGACTTCTAAGCACCTACCACAAGTGCTTATGCTATGAGCGATAGATACCCTTCACTAATATCTTCGTCTTGACACTTGAGACATCTTTCACTAATGTCTTCAACACTACACTTCTTTGAAGAAAGAAAGGAATCATCAACAAGAAGACTTGATGGCCTTGATGATGAGGAAGCATGGCAACTCATGGACTTGAGCTTGCTTGACTTCAAAGGTGGTGATCTTGCCTTTAAGAGGAACCTAAAGATCACACAAAACAAAACTACAAACATAGATCTCTTGGATATGAGGTTAGTGAGTTTTAACTCGGAGAAAGTGTGTTAGAAAGGGTGAGAAATAATGAAGAAATGGCTCACTATTTATAGAGGAAAAATCCCACTGCTCCCCGGATCCCACGGATCCCTTCCACAAGGATCCGTTAGCACAAAGCTAGGGATCCGTGGAACGCCCCTTTACCCATGGGTATTTTGGTTATGGGTCATGGGTCATGGGTTGAACCATGGATCTTTGGCTAGATACAATGTATCTTTGAGTGCAATGCACTTAGTCACTTGGGTATGGGTTGATCCATGGGTTATGGATATTATCCATGTATGATATAAGCATGATGTCATGCAATGGGTTATGGGTCAAGATCCATGGGTTATGGGCTTTGGGTTGTACCCAACTACATTCAATGTATTTGCCCAATGGATTGTGATACATAAGGTTCTACCCATTTATATTACCCAATATACTACATACTAGTTATGTGTATATTTTATCCAAATATGTAAACACTAGTTGTTGTACATATGTATTACTAAATCATAAAATCACTTATACTTGTTTTAGTGTTTTATGTGAAAATGTTAATATGTTAGAAACTATTAGTTCAAACCATTTACGTATTTTATTTGTTTCGTTAAAATGATTTTACGTTTGTTATCGACAAAACATTAGAAGATCGTAAAATATAAATAAACGTTTTTACGGCTTATTTGTATTAACAATCTCCCTTTTGTTGATGACAAAACATAAAATTATTTTAAGGAAAAGCTAAAATTGTAAAAGTTTGAATTTGTAGTTTTACTTTCTTCTCCCCTTTTGTCGAAACAAAAGTGTTTGAAGAAAGCAACACATCGTTTTAAGAAAAACATGTGAAAGAAATAAAAATAAAAGAAATAGAGAGCAAGTAACGGAAAGGATCTCGTCTTTACTCCCCTTGACGAGTCCATCCCTATGTAAAGCGTCAAGAAAGTGATACTAATCTAGTTTGTTTGCAAGTAAGTTTGCAAAAGATTTCGTCTAAGTGACGAATGTACTCCCCTTGATGATTGCAATTTTGCAAGGGATGTCATGAAATGTAAACCTAGTATTGCAAGTAATTTGCAATGTATTGCTTTGACATAAAGCTCCCCAGCTTTAGGATGTCAAAGTCTTCATGTAAATTGAATAACTACAAAACAAAGGTTAGAAAGCAAGTATAATTCACAATTTTCCGCAAATGTGGTTCAAGTTAGTAGAAAGAAAGCTTTCGTCTCACGGATCCCACGGTTCCCTCCTAGTAGGGATCCGTCTCAGCAATCCGAGGGATCCGCTTTAGCCGATTAATTTCAAAGAAAGGTGATATAACAAGTAATGTTATCACAAAATGAGATATGAATACAACGTGATCATATTCTCAGAAAAATAACAAGTAGCATGTAATTCCATTTAATAAAACTAGAGTTATGATATACATGACTCTAAAAACACAAAAAAAAGAAAAGAAAATACATGACTAGGAATTTCTAAACCAATTATCGCTTGATGCTAGGACACCACTAAAATCTTCTAGCTCGAGTTTTGTTTAGGTTTAACCTCGTCAAAACGTTCGAGGAGATGATAGAACATGAAACATTGGTCTTCTCGTACTTCATGTATCAAACTTTCAACATGTTGACAATGATAGCAATCTTTGTCATGGCTAGGTAGTGGTGGTGGAAGAAATGAAATAGCTTGATGCGAAGGATCAAGTGAAGCAGCTTGTGGAGCTTCAAACGATGGAGGGATTGGTGGAGGCGCATAATGACCAAGAAATGGTGGTGGTGGGATTATATGATGGTTGACTTTGATGATTTCTCATAATCCAAAGGATTAAGATGGAAACGGCGAAAAGGAAGCGGAGCAAGTGTTGACTCAACACCTTGATTTTGTACCATTATTCCTCCTAATGAGGAGAATGTTGTCGTGAAGCGGATGAGACGGCCTAGGAGGCAAGTCCTCTAAATGGTAGAGGTGTGGTGATGATAGTGGGGATGTAAATGAAATAGCTCTAGGAACCAATGGTGATGGTTTAGTGGAGATGATATTGTTTGGCCTAGAAGGTATGGTGGTGTTTGGCATTGGTAGTTTTGTGGGTACTATCCTTTTAGGAATTGGTTTGATTAGATGAGGAAGGATCCTATCATTTGTTGGCTTGACCGGAGATGATTCGGTTGAAGAGATTTCGTGTATAACACGCGCCTTTTTCATGGGTGGTTCTTTGGTGGATAAGTTATTACTTGGGTTTTCCTCATGATGAGATGATTTCAAGAGGTTTGCAAGGGTTTCTAAAGTGCTGAAAGTTAGGACGAGAGTGATGACTATGAAGGTCCTAACAAAGTGGTTTATAAACCAAGATATTTGGCAAGTGCATTTAAGCCTTAAGCCACTAGGATTTATTGGAATGTGATGATTAACATGCACAAGAGTCAACTTCAGAGTTTGCACTGATCTAGGAACTCATTTAAGATAAGATAGAGTGTTTGAGTTGGGAAGATGAGTTGAAATGATTGTTTTAGCAAGATTTGTCATAAACTGTCATCCGGATCCCACGGTTCCCTCCTCAGAGGGATCCGTCTAGGCTAATCCTAGGGATCCGGCTCTCAGCAGCTATGAAAGAGTGGAAATGATGTTTCTAAGATCTAAGACCCATAATATCTTGAGTGTTTCAGTCCTCCTAAGTGTCTTAAATGAAGGGGTGCTTAAGTACTTGAAGGTAATGAATGATGTAGCTAATGATTGTCTTTTATGGAAGGATTTGAAACTTTCAAGAGTACCAATGGATGAGCAAGGATGACACTAAAGATTAGAGTGTCAATTGAAGCTAAATGATCCTAGAGATCAGGTTGTGACTTAGGATAGTGTTTTGGAAAATATCCTAGAAGCTTTGAGATGGGAAAAGTAGAGTTTGATCAACTTTGATCAATTTTGAGGTAAGGATGATTTATGATCAATTTTGCCATAATCGAAAGATTTCTAAGGCTAAATGTGAGGATCAAGTAAAAATGAAGAGTGAGTTTGAGAGCGGAAGAGTAATGGATTAAAATGAAACGGTAGATCTACAAGTGTCTTAGAGTGTGATCTAGGTGAGTTATGTGTGAGTAGGAAAGATCAACCTATTTTGATAAGGACTTAATTTGCCTTAAGACACTATGTTTAGCTTAGTGTGAGGTGTTCTAAGGATATATTTGAAATATAATGCTTGCAATTGCATTTTCTGTTTGCCGGATCCCATGATTCCCTAAGTGTAGGGATCCGTCTAGCACAATCTTTGGGATCCACCCATCTGCTCAGCAGGACCTTTACTAAAGGTATGCAATGATCTTGACAATGCATTATATCTCAAGGATAGTCTAAAAAGAGTTCTAATACTAAGATATCAAATGTAAGATGTTTTATTTCATGAAAGAAATTGGATTACATTGATAAAGCACGAGTACAAGAGAATTGATCCTATTTTGGAATACTACTAGGTTCCTTGAGTGTTTTCGCTAGGAGGATCATTATGTGATTGATGAGTGTTGGTGGAATCAAGAATGAAGAAGGTCTTCATGAGAGATATGTTTAGCGGTTCCATCATTTTGTTCACAAGTACGTACAACGGACTTTGAAATTGAGGATGGAAATGCATAACATTATGATAGAGGCGTGTCAAGAACATTCCATAAGGGATGAGTTTATTCTTGGAGCCTTGAAGATTTGCAATTCGCCTTGCGAAGAAGTAGGCGAGATTGTATGGTTGTTGTGTTAGCAAACAAGACAACATGTGAGCACAACAAGCGGGAAGGATTTCTCGATTTCCTTAAGGCTCCAAACATTTTCACGTGGGATGAGTGCAAGAGGCTTGTACTCTTCTCGGATATCCCTTGTAAAGATAATGTTTGGATCGGAGTAATATGGTCGAGGTTTGCATATTATGCGATTTAAATCTTCCGGGAGGGTATGTGTGAACAATATGGACTATTTTCTTCACGAAAGTTGAAGAGAGAATCAAGAGACCAATCTTGGTGAAGGCACATTGTCCATGATTTGGAATCCGGAGGATGTGAGCAAAATGCCCAAGGGTTAGAGTAAACTTTGGTTTTGATATAAAACCAAAGAGATAGAGAGCGATCCTCGTTACGAACGAGTTTGACTTGACCGAAGAGTTCCATTATGAACCTTGGACATATCTTCTCGTTGATTTCAAGAAGACATTCTAGTCCTATGGCTCGGAAGGAGGTATTGATACCTTCTTCGAATTGTAGAGAGGTGTCTACAACACGTCCTTCGTGGAAGTGACGGTTTCGAGATTATTGAACCCACGAACATGATTGCGGTGTGTTGGGTTCGAGAGAGATGTTCGGAGTGTAGACGCTAGTGAGTGAAAAATCAAACTCATATTCATGCATCATAGTTGAACCTATAGAAATGATAAGTTAATAAAAGAGATGTTTGTGGTCAACCTATGATTATCTAATGTTTTACTAGATTTTTATTAACAATGGTGTTTAACACTTTAACCGACTCAAGGTTTTGAATTTCTAGTGGATTATTATATTTAGAAAGATAGTGGTTTTAATTTGCATGAAAATTTCCGAAGAGGACGGATCCCACGGTTCCTTTTCACAGGGATCCGCTAGTATAACTTCCGGATCCGTAGATCGTAATTACGTAACTGCATTATATGAAAACGCATAGGTTTTAGATCTCATAGTTTTATACCAAGATATATGTTTTAACCTACATTTTCTTTTAACATGCATACATGACTTCTAATGTATCACGAAAGAATATGAAACAAATAAATCAAAAGAAATGACAAACATATTATGATAATAATAACCTAGATAACTAGATTATTAGTAATATTGCATTTCAATACTAAGGATGATACAAAGGACTGGGTATATGATCCCAAGGATGATACACAACAAATGCCACTTAGACGATTCCCGCTCCTTTGCCTTTAAGATACCATCTTAAGGAAGGTATTCTTGTTACCAAGCGATTCCTATAGCTTGGTGGGTATGAGCTTTGACTAATCAACATGACAAAGAAGATTAGTGCAATTAAATGAAACAAGTAAATAAAAAAAAAATGTTGTTATTAAATCAACATCCAAACATATAGTTTTAAGAGACATGGTGTTTGTTTTTGTGAAAAACCTTCTTTGTAGTTTTCAATTAACCATGGATCGTATCAAGTTTTTAAAATACAATATACTTTAAGAAACTTGGTAACGAAGCTCTGATGCCAATTGTGGAAAACTAGAAGGGGGGTTGAATAGTTTTGCCAATTAAAACTTCCTTTTAAACTATTTAGATCGACTTATGTCAATCTATTTGGATGTGTGTTGGATGTTGATAAACAAGCATATAAAGGTAAGTAATGAAAAGATAAGAGTAAGAAGCACAAAACACAACGCGAGCATTTATAGTGGTTCGGCTACAAGGACACCTTCCTGCCCTACTCCACTCCCGAGTCACCTACTCGAGAGTTCGTAATCACTACACCAATCTCCTTATGGCGGAGAAGCCTTCACAACGTCGCCTACCCTTTTTCCGGTGCTAGGCTAACCACCGGGTTCTTTCACCCAAGGTGAACCACACCTACACAACGTCGCCTACCCTTTATAAGGTACTAGGCTAAGTACCTAGTTCTTTCACTCCAAGGTGAACTACACCTTCACAATGTCGCCTACCCTTTATTAGGTACTAGGCTAAGCACCTAGTTCCATTGCAATGGAGGAACTACTACCACACTACACCAACGACTAATCTCAAAGGAGATCTACTCCTTTACAACATCATCAAGGATATCAATATCCTTGGATCTAATACTAGTCTATCTTGTACATCGAAACACACCATATCGAATGTACATCTAAGGCACCTTTCACTAATGCCTTTGACTAGATCTACAAGACACCTTTCACTAATGTCTTGTGTCTTCACTTCTAAGCACCTTTCACTAATGCTTCTAGTCTTGACTTCTAAGCACCTTTCACTAATGCTTCTTGTCTTGAATTCTAAGCACCTACCACAAGTGCTTATGCTATAGACGATAGATACCCTTCACTAATATCTTCGTCTTGACACTTGAGACATCTTTCACTAATGTCTTTAACACTACACTTCTTTGAAGAAAGAAAGGAATCATCAACAAGAAGACTTGAAGAGCCTTGATGATGAGGAAGCATGGCAACTCATGGACTTGAGCTTGCTTGACTTCAAAGGTGGTGATCTTGCCTTTAAGAGGAACCTAAAAGATCACACAAAACAAAACTACAAACATAGATCTCTTGGATATGAGGTTAGTGAGTTTTAACTCGGGGAGAAAGTGTGTTAGAAAAGGGTGAGAAATAATGAAGAAATGGCTCACTATTTATAGAGGAAAATCCCTCGTTCCCGGATCCCACGGATCCCTTCCACAAGGATCCGGCTAGCACAAAGCTAGGGATCCGTGGAACGCCTCCTCTTGCCCATGGGTATTTTGGTTATGGGTCATGGGTCATGGGTTGAACCATGGATCTTTGGCTAGATACAATGTATCTTTGAGTGCAATGCACTTGGTCATTTGGGTATGGGTTGATCCATGGGTTATGGATATTATCCATGTATGATATAAGCATGATGTCATGCAATGGGTTATGGGTCAAGATCCATGGGTTATGGGCTTTGGGTTGTACCCAACTACATTCAATGTATTTGCCCAATGGGTTGTGATACATAAGGTTCTACCCATTTATATTACCCAATATACTACATACTAGTTATGTGTATATTTTATCCAAATATGTAAACACTAGTTGTTGTACATATGTATTACTAAATCATAAAATCACTTATACTTGTTTTAGTGTTTTATGTGAAAATGTGAATATGTTAGAAACTATTAGTTCAAACCATTTACGTATTTTATTTGTTTCGTTAAAATGATTTTACGTTTGTTATCGACAAAACATTAGAAGATCGTAAAATATAAATAAACGTTTTTACGGCTTATTTGTATTAACACATGTGTTTTCTGATAATGCTACTAGTGTTTGGATAGATTTACAAGAAACATATGGAAGGGTAGATGGGTTTGTGGTGTTTAATCTTTTACAAAAAATTAATTACTTTAAACAAGGTAGTAATTTGCATGTATATGAGTATTATCATAAGTTGAATTCCCTATGGGGGGAATTTGACATTCTTACCAAACTTCCTGATTGTGTTTGTGAAGCTAGAAATGAATTGTTTGATCATGCTAAGCTGTTGAAATTGATGCAATTCCTAATTGGTCTTTATGACATTTATGAGCCCATTATGAGCAGTCTTTTGACTAGGAAAATCCTTCCTAAAGTCAAAAATGCATTTGCGATCATTTATAGGGAAGAATCCCACAAAGGGATTCCTAGCACTTCTGTGAAAACTGAGAAGGCTCAGGTATCTGCTTTTGTTTCTAGAACTTTTGATAATAAAAATGGTAATTGGAAAAGAAACACTAGTACATGGAATAATAACTCTGGAAATAGTAATAGAGGGAATTATGATAGTTTGTTATACACTAACTGTGGTTTGAGAGGTCATACTATTAATAGGTGCTTTGAGATCATTGGTTATCCTCCAGGGTTAAAAAAAACCCTAATCTTAAACCTGATAATACTTTTAATAAGACCAATGATCCTAAGAGTGCTAATATTGTTAATAATGGTTTAAAACTAGTACTGGTACTTTGTCTTTTAGTAATGAATAGGTGATGAATTTAATGAGCCTTTTTAATGAGAAACCTAGGTCTGCTCATGCCAATATGGCAGGTAGTTCCTGTTGTTTTTTTTAACTGCAGTGTGTTTTTTAATAAAAAATTTTATAACTTTTTTTGTGCCAACATAAAACTGAATGGAGTTAATTATTACTTGGGGTGGATAATTGACTCAAGGGAAAATCAACACTTGACTAACAGTCCTAAAAACATGTACAATATGATTGATACTTTTGTATTAAAACTTATTGTTGGTCATCCTAATGGTGCTTTGGCTAAAATAATACATGTGGGAAATCTAACACTTAATAAGGATGTGGTTTTGTTTGATGTTTTAATTGTGCCTTAGTATTGTGTTAGTTTTTGTCTGTTAATAAATTGATTAAGGATAGCAAGTTAAGTGTTGAGGATAGCAAGTTAAGTGTTGGATTTGATGAAACAACATGTTACATTCCAGATTTGAAAAATTAGAGAGTGCTGGGGACTAGTAGTGATTTTGGTGGTCTTTACTTGTTTGATAAAGATTGTGGCATGTCTGCATGTGTGGTTCAAAGTGAGTTTTTTATCTACGTGTGTCTAAGGAGGTCTGACATAATAGACTTGGTCATCCTGCTAACCAAGTTTTAAAATTATTTAAAAAAATTCTCTTAAACTGACTAATGTTGATCATAATGGTCTTTGTGATGTCTGTTATAAGGCTAAACAAAACATAGATTCTTTTGTCTTAAGTGAACACAAGTCTAAAGTTTTTGGAGAATTAATTCATTTAGATGTTTGGGGTTGTTACAAAGTGGTTAGCAGGGAGGGTTATAGATATTTCTTGACTGTGGTTGATGATTTCATTAGGTCTGTTTGGGTGTATTTGCTTAAAAGAAAAGATGAAGTTTTTGACATGTTTGTCAGTTTCTTTAACATGGTTCTGACACAATTTGGTAAAACAAAAATTAAAGTTATCAGGTCTGATAATGGTACTGAGTTTGATAATAATAAAATGAGTGATTTTTTAAACACTATGGGTATTTTACATCAAACCACTATGGCTTATACACCTCAGTAGAATGGGGTTGCTGAAAGAAAACATAGACATCTACTCAATGTGGCCAGAAGTCTTATGTTTCAGGGGGATACCTCTTGTGTTTTGGTCTAAGTTTATTTTAACTACTACTTACTTGATTAACATGTTACCTTTCTCTGTTTTGAATGAAAAATCTCCTTTTTCTATGGTATATGGTAGGGAACCTAGTCTGTCTCATCAGATGAGTTTTGGTTGTTTGTGTTTTGGTACCATTTTAAAAGAACCTGATAAATTTTTTGAAAGGTCTGAAAAATATGTTTTGATTGGCTATGCCAGTGGGAAAAATATTATAAGCTGCTACTCTTAAAAATAGATATGTCTTGTACTCAAGAGATGTTAAATTCTATGAAACAGAATCTGAAATAGAGGTTTTAAGTTTAAACTTTTTTAATTTCATTGAGTCTGAGTCTGAATTACAACCAAAACTTCAACTTCCAATGATGATGAATCATATAGTTTTAAGCCCCATCCAGAAAATACATCATCTGGTTTTGGTAGAGATGGTAGTGTGCATCAACCAGGGTCTGGTGATAACATAAGTCAGCCTGGACATGTTGAACAGATACTTCAACCAGTGTCTGATGTTGATCACCAATCTGGACATGATGAGCAACACACTGCAACTCCCTTAGATAAACAAAATAAATCTGAGAGAAATAGTTTTCAAAATCAAAATGAGGTTCTTGGTTTTCAAAATTTGTTTCAAAGTCAGTGAGAGGAAGGTAATAATAGAAGGTCTAAAAGAATATCTAAATTTCTTGCTAAATTGAATGAATGTGTTCTTGATAATAAGGTTAAGTATCGATTACATAGATATGCTAATCATGTTGTGCTTACTGTTGAGAATTATTGTTTTATTTCTAATCTGAATAAGAATTTTGAACCTTCTTCTTATGAAGAAGCTTCAACATGCATTAATTGGATAAATTCCATGAATAATGAGATGAATGTTTTATATGAGAATGGTACATGGGTTGTTACTGAGCTTCTTTGTGGAAGGAAGGCTATAAGTTGTAAATGGGTTTTTAAAAAAAAGTATAAATCTTCTGGTGAGATAGAGAGGTTCAAAGCTAGGCTAGTTCCCAAAGGGTATGGTCAAAACGAGGGTGTAGACTATAAAGAAACCTTTAGTCCTGTTGTTAAGATGAGTACTATTAGGTGTCTAATTAGTCTTGTTGTTCAAATGGACTCGAAAATTTTCTAAATCGATATTAACAATACTTTTCTTAATGGTAATTTAAATGAAGAGGTTTATATGTTACCCCCTCCAGGGTTTTTAAAGGAAGGGGATAACAAAGTTTGTCTTTTAAAGAAATCTTTGTATGAATTGAAATAGGCTCCTAGGCAGTGGAACCATAAACTGACTGAAGCCTTGTTTGAAGCAGGTTTTGAACAATAAAAAAATGATCATTCTCTGTTTATTAAAAGTAAAGGAAATATTGTCTTATTTTTGCTTGTATACGTGGATGACTTAGTCATTACAGGCAATAGTGAGAATGAAATTGAAATTTTAAGAATTTTTTGAAGAATAAGTTTAAAATCAAAGACTTGGGTGAGTTAAAAATTTTCTTGGTATTGAAGTTTTAAAAACAAAGACTGAATTGTGTTTGAATCAAAGGAAATATTGCCTTGAGCTTTTACATGAGTTTGGTCCGCTTGCTTGTAGGTCTGATATTGCATATGTTGTTTATTGTTTAAGCCAACATATGCATGCTCCTTACAGTCACATTTTGACATTGGCTTAAGGGTGCTTAAGTATCTTAAGTTCGCACCCGGTAGTGGTATTGAGTTTAGTAAGAGTCAAAGTGGTTTTAAAGTGGTGGATTTCTCTTATTCTGATTGGGCAAAGTGTCTAGTCACTAGAAGGTATGTGTCTAGATATTGTGTAATTGTGAATGGGAATTTGGTTTCATGGAAAATTAAGAAGCAAGCTACATTTAGCCGTGTACAAGTAAGTTTTTTTGGCCTAACCGATTCGGTTACTAACCGAACCGGTTACTACCAAAAATCGGTTCGGGTCGGTTAGGATTTTGAGGAGGAAACACCAAACCCGGTACTATCTGGTTTGGACCGTATTAAAAACAGTTTAGTTAGTAATCATTTTTTTGTTCTTTTTAGCTGCTGTTAACGATTGGTGCTCAGGTTTTCCTTTCTTTTTCTTGCCGTTCGCGTTTTATACATAATAAACTCAATAAACTTCAACTTTTATTAAATAAACTCATAATACATCAAACATAAACTACTTGAAACATAAAGCTAATACATTGAGCGATTTATTCATCGGAAAGCTAATACATTAGATAGTGAGGTCTTATTCGGAGTCTCTGGATCCGGACCTAGCTTGGTCATCCTGAGCGATTTTCATCGAAAAGTGAGAGTCTATAACCCTCTTGCATCTCGATCTTGAGTATTTGTGGTTCGATCTCTAAATAATTGGATTCAAGATTAAAAATGTGTTATATATGTTCTTGTACGTCTAAGTGATTCTTTAAGCAAATACACATCTCCGAAGATGTCGGCGTTAGTCTTGTTCGTCGAATCGTTAATGCCTTTCCGCTAAGAGAAAAACATGATTCTGAAGCTACCGTAGAAGCTTGTACATTAGTTAAATCTCGAGCCATGATGGACAGAACAAGAAGTTGAGATTGCCTTCATTTCCACCAAGAGAAAACATCAAATGTTTCAAATTATTCTTGTCCCAGAGCATTTATCCAATCAGTTCTGGTATATCTCCCAAATTCGTTAGTACCGGTTTGGTCACTCCTAGCCCGTTTAACACTTTATTGTCTTAAAGTTTGAAGTAAGTTAAACCTCGAACTCGTAGAAGATGATTAAGGAGCCGAACTCATTGAAACATTTGTTATACCATATTTACTAAAATAATTATCAAATAAATCTTTAAAACATTTGTTAAAATAAGCTTTTGCATTCATTGCATAGTGAATGTTTTATTCATGAAAATCCAAATCAATAGAAATCTTCTCGATAAATAGTTCCACCTCGCTAATTGATGAGTGTGTAAATACTCATCATTTTTGGGTCAATCTGAACTGCAAAACGTTTAAAAATGCTCAGAAATGCATCAAAATACTGAAAATATTCCAAAATTGCATTTTATATGTTTCGGATGCAAAATGTTCAAAATCGATGAAAAATGAGCAAAGTTTGCATAATTGGCGCTTCGGTCCCCAAGTTTCTAAAATTGTCGAAATAGTCCCCGAGTCCTAATTTCAAAGAAAAATCACCAAAGGACCTTTTTAAATCATAAATTGTCAAAATTAGTCCTTTGGTGAAAAATATAAAAAGTTTGAGAAAATTACAAGTTTGGTCCTCCAAGTTTCAAATTTGGCAAAAATGGCCCCTGGAAAATTGGAAAATGTCAAGATTGGTCCTTGCATTATTGAAACTTGTCACTTTTAGTCCTTGGAGCAACTTTGAGATATTGGCAGCCTTGGTCCTTGTATTTTCGAAAATTGCAATTAGGTCCTTGTTATTATTAAGCCCTTTCAACCATTTTTGGACCTTGAACCCATTATGACCCTGCCCATCCTTGTGACCCCCTTCAAATTGGACCCCTTCCAATATTATAAGACCAGTCAAACCACCCCTTTTGACTTCTCCCTACCCGCCCAATTTAAATAATAAAACCACCACGGGTTCTCTTATTTCCTCCATCATCACCTTTCTGCAAACACTCCATCATCATCACCCCTACTACCCTCCAAACACTCCAAAGGCATTTAATGCCCTCCTCCTTTTTGCACTCAAGCTCCAGCTGTTAAAAACCTTTCCCGCCAAAAAGTGATCCCATGGCCAATATCTCCTCATGTAATCCAATGGTCCTTAAAATAAGTGGGATTTACTCAGAACAAGTGGAAGAGGCCTGTTGGTGTATAAAAGGAAGAAAGAAGAGATAAGAGCAAGAGTAGTTAGTTTTTAAATTTTTCTTTATGTCGTTTCTCTTAATAAATGTCTTAGTTTAGTTTAAAGTATGTAATCTTTTGTTTTTATGATTCAAACTCAAGATATGTTATCTTTGTAAGCTGTTTTAAGTATCAATTCCAAGTTTATGTTCATGTTTCAAATTTCAAGCCACTGTTACAATTTTCATTTTCAAAATCTGATGTCTTAGCTTCAATCAGCTTATTTATAAGCTCAAACAAGCTTATACTAGCTTAGTAAAGCCTTCTATAAGCTCATATTTCAGTTTCAAGCAATATTGGACTTTGGTCAACAAAAGTCAAACATGGTTGATTTTGGGCTTGGTAATGGATAATGGAAGATGCAGTGCTGGTAATGGGTTTAAATAGATTAGGTTAGAGTGGTTTTGTGTTTGGTTTAGCCTGCAACAACAGTTGGACACATGTAAGTGAGTATTTCATTTTTCAATTTTCAATTCATTTTGCATTTTGTACTTGTATGAGTATCTGTGGTCACCAATAATTTAAACCTGTTTATATAGTTGTATTTAGGTCTTATAAACTCAATTTGATCAATGGTACTATCTGGTTCAGTGTTCTTATCAGTTTAAGTTTGCATGTCAGTTTTAAAATGGTGTTTGGATCTGTTGATTCACCTGTCTATTAGGCTTGTTCAATGGTTAGGACATGTTGCTTCATGCTTGGTTAGCTCATATGTACTAAGTTCTGTCAATACTTTGTGCCTGCAAGCAGTGAAAGTCAAATTTACACCTTATCTGTCTTAACAGTTAACTGTTGAGGTTTTGTCAAAACCAAAAACTTAATTTGTGTTTAGAATACTTAGATACCACTTGCAGTAGCTTAACTTCATCAATATACATCATTCTCAGTTAAATAGATTGAATCAAAACTCATATAAGTCAACTTTTCAGTTTTGTCAAAAGTCAAATATTTGTAGCAAGTCAGTTTTGGCCAAAATAGGTTGATTTTTCATGGGCTCATTTTTGAGTCAAATCCAATGAAAATTGTGGTTTCAAAAACCTCCCTTGGTCTATATTATTATTATCATTTTCCTAGATTTTTACAAATTTTTTCTAAGCCCCAAATAAGCTTGTCAAAATGAGATCAAATGCCCTGTGCAGAGCACATTGAGCTGCACAGGACTTGTCCAGGTTTTGCAAGGCTTGCATTAAGCTCATTTGAGCTTCTCTAGGTCTGTATTTTGGTTTGCATGTTCCTAGCCAGGTCCTCTCTAGGTCCCTTCTTTGGTTTTCCATTTTCTAGCTTATTTAAGTGCTCATTTTTAAGCTGCAAGTAGACCCCCTTTAACTGTTTTTAGCCAAAAGCTCATTTCATCAAATCTGTGCTAGCTTGCCATCCAGAGGTTGTAGCTTGTTGTTTTTAGTTGCTTTAGAGTAATCTTATCATATTTTAGCCTTTGTAACAGTTTGTTGCTTGTTGTGCTCATTTAGCTTATTAAAAGTGCTTATTTTTAAGCACATTCCATTGCAGCCTCATTTTCCTCCACACAAGCTACTGCTTTTCTATTTTTCTTAGATTCTAAATATTATTTTAGAGTTTTCCTGAAATTTTCAGATTTTTCCAAGCTTGTTTGCTATTTTTCTGCATTTAAATCAATTTTTAGCACTTTTTAAATAGCATTTAATACAATTAATTAAGAAAAACTTCAAAAAAATAATTTTTCATTTTTCTTAAGTTTAGATAAATATAAAAAGTCAAAAAAAATATTTTTCTAGATTTTTCTTAGTTAAATTTGTATTTTTAAATAATTTAATTAGTTTTTAATAGTTTTTAATTCCTAGAAAATCCAAAAATAATCAGAAAAATACAAAAATAGTTTTGAAAATTCTATTTTGATATTTTAGATTTTTCTAAGTCAAAATTTTATTTTTCTAGCTTTATTTCATAATTTCTTGTATTTTAGGTTATTATTTATTAGTTAAAAATAGTTTTTAATTAATAATAATTAGATAATTAGTTATAAAATAATTTTCTTTTTTATATATTTTCTTTTATCATTAGGTTTGTAAAATGTCATTTCATATTTTTAGGACTTTTATATCTTAGATATCACTTTTTATTTTGTACGTTACGTAATTTAATTTAAACGTAAGTTTTAAGTTTTAAACGTTCATCATTTTAAATATAGTGATAGCGTTTATTTAATATTTTTATCTTTTAAAGTTCCTTTAATTTGCATTTAAGCCTTTGTAATTTGTTGGCTTTTCCCGTAGTTATAATATCATTCACAACCTCTTTCCGCTCAAATCGCCGATCACTATCGTTTGGTGATCCATTGCACACATTTGGGACATAACGACCGGGAAACCCTATACTCCTCGGATCTTCATTGAGTTCGGTTCGAACCGTTTTAAGTCATTACGGTCGGCCATTCAAGTGGCGAGCTTGAGTGATAAAACTTAGCGGTTGGGCGCGGATCAAATTTTTGGCGCTTGAGTCAGTTGTCTTGATATCTTACGTCTAGAAGATTAGTGATTTGGATATTCACTCATTGTTCATACCATCTATATATGTTTATATTTTCTTATAAAATCCAAAATACTCTTCATTCCTCTTATCCGTATGATTCTATTTCTCTTACCCCTCGCACCGTTTGATTCTACTCTTCTTTAACCTCAAACCGCTTAATTCTATTTCTTTAACCTCTACATGTTTAATTTCATGGCGACGATCGATTATCCTCGTTGTTTCCACCGCAAAAGCCGTATGGAAGAGGATCACCGATTGTCGAATCCGGATTGTTCATGCAAGCGATGTGGAAGGATGGGTGCAAGCAAATATTGTTATTGGTGTGAATTATCGATAACTCTCGATGATTCTCCAAGTTTTTCCGACCATCCGCCACAACCCGATGAACCCGCTCAAGAACCGGAGACCATAACGGAAGTGGTAGAAATTGCTAGCTCTCGAGCACACCACTTGTCCCACCTCGGATTTTTCGTAATGTTCTTCGAGATTTGATAATCATTCGGATCACCATGTTGGTTTTGTTGATTCTTTGAATAAACTGATTCCCTCTCATAACTCTCAAATGCAATCGTTTATTCCTTGTGTCGGTTGTGGTGAGCCTCTCTTTGGTTCACCCTGTAGTTGGTGTACTTGTGTACAATGTGGTAATGATATTCATAACGGAGTTGTTTGTTTTGTGGTTCGAGGAATTCATTTGATTATGATCCTAATCGAACTCATTTAACGAACCCTCAAACTTTTCCAATTACCCACCATGACCGACTTATCTTCATATAATCAACATAATCTTGTGAATTTTGTGGAGGTCCTCACCTAGGATTTGAGTGTCAATCCGAAACGCGTTTGTCTATGAAGCAGTTTTCGGTGATGCTCGAACTTTGGTTATGACCAAAATCCATATGATTCACTGTCTGGACTCAGCAGTTTCTTGTTGTGAGTCCGTGGAGGTCCCCACTCTCGATTGTCAAATAGGGAATCCATTTCCTTGTAACAATCATGACTCTCACAGTTTGACAATCTCCAACCTCCACAAAGACCATACGGTTCAAACTCCACCCGAGCCGTTGTCTCATGAAATCTCCGTGATTTTGAAACCACAATGAAAACACTTGATGATATGATTAGTAACTTTAAGAATCAAGTGAGTGGTGAAAAGACCATAGGAGAATTGCTAGTCAAGAACGAGAAGAACGAGAAGCTCGCAAATCTAGGGAAGAATTATTAGTCCTAGAGCATGCGGCTCTAAAGCGTTCCCAATTTCTCAAGGCAGCTCTATATGATGATGACGAGGAGAGTTTTATCCTTTTAAAGATAATCTTTCTCAACTCCCCGTCGGTTGATATCGGTGATTGAGATTCCATCTCAAACAACTGCTATCACACCCGAGATTCACACTCACTCTCTTATTATGGGGACGAGCATCTCGACCTTTGTTCTGAAAAGGAATCGATGAATTCATAAAGTCTAGTGTTGAGAACCTTGTCCCAATCCCAAGAGAGTCACGGGAATTCTTGATCATGTATGTGATATCCCTCCCCTCTTGTCTTCCAAAATGATCATGTTGAGATGTTCTCCGATTCGATGATGATGATTTGTTATCTTGTGGAGACATCATTTATGTGGAAGATTTACCTTCCGAGCTTGTTAGCTTAGAAGAAGAGAATGATGAAGTTATCGACACGAAATCAAAGATGAAGCACTTCGTGCAACATTATTGAATGTCGGTCTTCTCATTTCTAAAATCGAGGCTTTCAAAGAGAAACCAATTTCATCTCCTATCCCATTAAGGGTAGTGACATTCTTCCGATGATTCTAATCCGAAATGAAAGCCTTCTGTTTTGATAATATGGGAGAGAAGATTAGTGGCGTACCACTTTTCATTCTCATAATTCTCTCCCGATTGTGAATCATTTACATTGGAGGAGTTCACGGTGAACCCACTCATATCAATTCGAATATGATTCATTCACCTTCATGGAGTTCTTAGATGAACTCGCTCATATCATATCTCCGCCGAGTATGATAATTTCTACTTGATCTAGACACTCCCATAATATGTCTTGATCAAGCAAGCTTAACCGATGAGATTCATGAAACTATGAATTCTCCTATTGAGGATGAAGAGTTAGTCATGATTTCTATCATGATTTTCTTTCTTTTCTTCATATATTCTCGTCACTTCTCTCGTTCTTCACTCCTTCGGAATGAAGACATTATCTTTGATCCCGGCATTTCCATGTATCATTATCTTGAACCGGAATATATCTCATCGGTGTGGAAATTTCTCGTGCTTCAAATGTTTGTCCAAACATCTTGAATGAAAGTCCGATGGTGATTGTTTCTTCCACTTTGCTTCCCCATGAACCAATGAATTCGGGGTCGAGTCAAGCTAGCGACTCGGTAATCAAAAACAGTAGCTAAACATGGGTTTTCACCCGTGTGTCCCACCCTAGTGTGGGGGAGTTGCCCCACATGTTGTGTATATAAGTTTTCTCAAAAAAAAAAAAAAAATCTTTCTAAATAATGGCCGTAGTATTTCCCTTTTACGTTCTCAGTTTCGGCATAACCGCCGGTACTTTGAATATTGAGGGCAATATTCATTTCTAAGTGTGGGGAATTCTCACGAATTTTATCATATGTATTATCCGCCTAATTCCCCATTTTGGCCAATTTTTTTGGAGTAAGTGTTTTACACTTACTCAATTGGTTATCGATCCGCCTTGTCTAAAAAACAAAAGGATTGGCTAATCCAGAGCAAACGGCTCTTGGTAAAGATATCTCAAATCCGTTAACGCTTGCAATTTGCCCAAAATTGTATGGTATTCATTTCACCATATCTTTAATTAGTGAAGAGTTGGCTAGCCCGCAAGTTTATGGCTTGTGGTAAAGGCGATGGAAAATCCATAATTAGTAATCACTCACCAAAGATAATATTGATAATTTATCTAAGAGTTGGCTAGTCCGAGCAAACGGCTTCGGTAAAGACAAACCAAATCCGTTGAAAGTCGGTGGTTTGCTCAAAATCACATGTGTAGAAAACTAGAAGGGGTTGAATAGTTTACCGATTAAAAACTTTGTTTTGAAACTTATTGAAAGATCAATTGATATTGATCTTAAGTGTAAATGAAATATGCAAGCAATATGTAATAAGTAAATAAGGAAAGAAATGATCAAACCACAACAAGTTGTTTATAGTGGTTTGGCCTACAAGGACTCTTTTTCCTTGCCCTACTCCACTCCCAGTCTCACACTCGAGAGTTTAACTTCACTAGTCAACAAGCTCCTTTCACCGCGGAGAAAACCTTTACACTTCGCTTACACTATTTCCGACACTAAGCTAGATGTCGAGTTCTTTCCAAGGGTACAACTACTCCACACACAATGTATTTTGAGGACTAAAATACTAACCACTCACACTCACAAGATTATGATGGTTTGATACAACAATGAAGTATGGATCAACACTAGATCATACAACACTAAACAAACAAGACTTCCAACTTCTCGTTGAAGCTTGAGTATGAATTGATCTTCTTTGCTACAAAAGAGATCACTAATGTGATATGAAACTGAATTAGAAAGGTTAGAGAGAAGATATGTATGAGAGTATGTTAGAAAGGGATAAGAAACTACTTGGCTTGGCATTGCTATTTATAGCCAAATTGACAGAGGCGTCACGGACCGCGGACCCCTTAAAAGGTTCCGCGTGTACCAAAATGGTACCGCCATCGGCGATCAAGATATCAAATCTTGCCTAAAGTCAACTCTATCTAAGTAAGATTGTGCAAGATATGAAGAGTACAAATCTTCACAAAATATCTAATGGAATCTTTCAATGATCTCCATGATGTAATACATGATGTCAAATGTTGTATTACTATTAATAGAAATATGCAAATGCTTAAGTAGTGTTTGGTTTTAAGAACCTAACACATTCTACAAACTACTATCATACATAATGATTAGAGTCATATCAAGATGTTACTAATCATAAATGTAAATGCTTGAATGATGAATATATTGTTTGAGAAAGCTTGTTTTAATATCTAATAAACTTGACAAGCTTTAAGCTTTTATAAATTAAATTTACTTTTGTCGTTAACAAAACTTAGGCAAAGATCAAAAATATATATAACGTTTAATGACGATATTTGTATTAACAATCTCCCCTTTTGTTGAGGACAAAATATAAATTTTATTTTATAAAAGGAACAAAGTTTGTACAAGAGTTATAAAATATTAGTTTTAGAACTTGAAAAGGAAATGATAATACAAGTGTATGAAATTTGACTTTTATGAAAGTCAAAGAATTCACTAGTTGATGTATGTTGTTGACTTTTCGTAAAGTCAAAGTATGCGTTTGACTTTTTAAGAAGTCAAGTATTATCAATGAGGGTTCATGTTTGACTTTTAGAAAGTCAAAAGTATGCGGTTTGACTTTTTAGAAAAGTCAACTATAAGTAATTTCAAAGTTCTATATTTTCTCCCTTTTGTCTCAACAAAAAGAAGAGGCTATCGGAATGTAATGAGCCGAGCTATTATCTCCCCTTGTTCAAAGCTCCCCTAAATTGGGTGCTTTAATGGGAAGATACATGGATTGTGAAAATAAAGCTACAAAAAAATGTTAGTAATTATGATCATACACAAGCATTTCCAAACACTATGTAATGACACCAACAACATAATAAACAACATTCATTAGTTAAAATTTTTCATGAGTAAAGATCATGAAAAGAGAACACAATGATGTGTTTCTAGTACAAGAAAATAAAATTATCCTAAAAAATAAAAGACTATTCTAAAACCATCTAAAGTGATGGTGGATGGGAAAGAGCGTTGAGGCGCTCAAGAAATGGTTGAGGATGAACCTCATTTCTTCGTGGAAGTCATGGACCATAATCCGGGTCCGTTCCACGGTTTGACCCGCTTGCTCACAAGTTGAGCAACCATGTCTTGGAGGGTAGAAAGTTTGCGGAGGTTGTGGTGGTGGAATGGTGGATGTGTTGGTGGTGTTGGGGATGTTTGGAGTGGTCATGATGGATGCAAGCAAAGCACTTTGCATTTGCATTGTCTCACAAGTGAGAATCCACCATGCCTTTGAATTGGTGGAGGTTGTGGAGTTCGGCTTGAATCTCCTCTCTAGTGGGATTGTCATCCCCATGCACTCCGGAATGTCCTCATATGAGGGGACATTGATGATGGAAGTGGATGATCCCGTATAAAGGACCATGAATGTCCTTGTGAATGGGGTGGAAAAGGAGAGGTCTTGGCCTAATGGGCGTTTGGGTCAATGGATGACCGAGGTGATTCATGAGCGATTCGCTCAATGGTGCCAAAGGATGGCAATGGTGGTGGATGACTTGGCCTGGGAGGCAAGTCTTCCAAGTCCTCTAGGAAAGGATTTGGTGATGTTGGTGGAGTTGAAAATAACTCCATGGGAGTGAGTGGGAGACCTTGGTGAAGGTGGTGAGGTGTTTTGGATGTTTGGATGGGTGGTGGAGGTGAAGTAGGTGCTTTTGATGGTGGTGGAGTGGTGATCACAATGTGTGATGAAGTGGGTGTAGCTAAGGTAGTGTGTATCATCTCTAATGGGAGATGAGATGGTGAGTGGTGAAGATTCGGATGATGAGCTAAGATGAACAAAACAACAAGGCCTTACGCTCATTCTAGCGGTTTTCTTGCAAGGTTTTGGTGATGATTTAGTCATTTTTAACTTGGATTTTGATTTGCTAGATAGTAGTGAGAATGAAGAAGATGTGAGGATGATCATGGTAAAACCTTTCAATTTATAGAGGTAAGAAATTGTTTGAGAAAAGGCTTGATTTGATGTTGAACCATTGAAGAGATGAGGTTCCTAATGATTTGGAAGTGGGTTGAATGCTAGTCATATCACCCAAGTCAATCCATACAAAGAAGATGGAGTGAAGAAGAAAGATATGCAATAAATGTGTTCTAGTGAGTGGAATTTCCTAATATTCGATTACCACGGTTTGAAGGTACCAAAATTTGGTTCCTTCCTTTATGCAAAAGGGCTCCTTGGGTGGATTTTTCAAATTTTTGAATTTTGGTGGAAATGGATTTCTTATATACCTTAGTGAATAATACTAGTTCTAATAATAAGTATAAACTAGTTAAGATTGATTTATAAGTGATGGAAGATAATTTGGAATCACGAAAGAGTCGAAATTTGAAAATTACGGAGGATCCACGGCACCAAAATCATACACGGACGGTACCCTAAAAAGGTGCTTGTCTGGTCCACTTCATGAGGTATGGCGGTACCAAATTACATAAAGGACGGTACCAAAATTTTGGTGCCGTCGATCCGTGGAGTCTTGAAATATGGACGAGTTCGTTTTTAGGTGTCGGGAAATTTCCAAACACGAAATTTTTCTCAAAACCTGTTATACTAAACATTTCTAGTTAGGAAAAGTAAATAACACATATGTAAACATAGTGGAGCATAGATTTTGAGCAGGCTTATTGATTTTCACAATATAGTGAAAATGGGTAAAATTTGATAGCATACTTGTGCTATCCCCACATGAGATTGTTAGCATACACCATTGTTTCAAGTTATATTATCATCCTACATAATAAAACAACTAAATAGTATCAAACATTAACGATAATGTATTGTTCCAAACACTCCTTAAAGTACCCTTATTTGTCCAACTTCTTGTAAATCTTGTTCATCATCCTACCAAGGACTTGAACATTCCCTTAGTTTGCTTGAATTCACCGATTCATTCTCAATCTCGGGAAGGATCGTAATACTCTTGAGGTGGAAGATGAGAGCTTGGAAGACCATCCCTGAGCTATTTGATGATGATGATGAAGGAGTTGGAGGTTTAGCTCTCTTGCCTTTAGTCTTAGCAACTCGAGCATCACTCAAAGGTACAAAGATGTGAGGGATGAGTTCATAGTGAAGATGCATCCCTTTTGGGGTTGGTGGAATTGGAGCGAAGTTTCTATAGAGACGGGTGAGAAGCATCCCGTATGGAAGAGCAACGGATCCTTGAGTTGGAATATCAATCATTCTTCTAGCTATGTAGTAGGCTAAGTTGAATGGTTGTCGGGTGGACAAGTTGTAAAGCATGTGGCAAAGACACGCGTTTATGTGATCCCTATTCCTATGGTGCTAATGACGTTTGCTCTAAGTAACTCCTCCCATTTCTTAAATTCGTGCTTAAGTTCATTGAGCTCCATTCCATATGGATCTCGGTCTACCTCTTTTCCTTTCGGGTGACTCGGGTTGTATCCGTTTTGGGTTAAAAGGTGTTCACGGATGACATCCTTATCGGCTAAGCGGGTTATGTAGGGAAGAAGCGGTCATTGATTGCATCAAGGCGGTGAGTGACCACTTATCCGTGTAGACACAAGTTCCTCTGTTGGGAATTCCTAGTACTCTAGCAAATTCACTTAGGGTGATGGTGTAGTCATTTTGGTTGATTCTAAAGCTAAGACAAAATTCATCATCATCTTCATCACTAAAACCGGTCACACTAGCATAGAATTCTAACACGAACCTAGGACAAATTGGTTCATCAATGTCAAGAAGACAATCGAATTGAATGGCGGCTAGTTCTTCATGAAGATTGGTATGCTCAAGGAAGGATGGGTGAATGGTTCTACCTCGTGGAAATACCTAGATTCTAGACCCTAAATATTTCTACTTGTTCCTTGGTGAGTCCTTTGGTTTTGTGGTGTTTGGGAATGTAGTTAAGAGTGTCTTTGTGATCATAGAATCTTATGGCTACCATGGTTATTCCTAAGGACAAGAATTAACATGTTAAAAAATTAAGATAAATTTTAACTTTTTTTTTTATTCTAGTGTGTGCCTATATGAAAACAATTTGGAGTTGCGGTTATCTCGACTTATTTTATGCACAAAATGGTTTTAGTGGAGTGTTTGGCAAATACCATGAGATAACCCAAATGCTCCTAATTCAATGTGGCTACATTTGAATATACCCGGGAGTGCATATTAGTTATGCAATACCTTTAGTATTCAAGAGCATGCAAGTGATGAAAATTCTAACGTTTCTATTTGTATTAGCAATGAAAAATGTTTTCCTACAAGTGAGAAGCTTTTCAAAACTTTGGACATGGGGTGTTTGGTTGTTTGAATAAGGCCTTATATTTATTATCTATCAATTAGTGGGAAACATGATTTGTTTATGCAATATGATAATGTAGTACCTAATTTCAATGACTAGTTATGCAATTTGCCAATTGAATTCATATTTGGTATAAAAGCATACATAAAACCCCATGTAATGATTTGTGATAGTTTTGTGCATAAATAAGAATCCTAGACTCGAATTAAGAGATGAAATGTAGTTAGGACACTTACAATGATGTTATCTTGATGATTAGTGAGTGGGAAGATGACAATAATGAGCTTGGTTTAAGTTTTACGTTTTGGTAAAGTGGGTTGTGAGGAAGAAGATGTTATGTATAAAATTTGTTTTGTACTCAGACACCACGCACTGACGGCACCAAATTTTGGTTCCGTCCGTGTTGTCGTTGGTGCCGTGGCTACTGAGCGATACAAGACAAAATTATTTTGGTTTGACTATTCTAATGTTTTAGGCTATGTTTATCCTACATGTTTGGTTCCATTAACCCTAAACCAAGTCTAAGAAGATTAAAGGTTCTCGTTTAAGAGGTTTAGTAAAGATGTCGGCAATGTTGTCTTGAGAGGATACTTTCTCGATTGAAATGTTTCCTTTTGAACATTGTCATGAAGAAAGTGATGACGGATTTCAATGTGCTTTATGCGAGCATGTTGAGCGGGATTCTTCTTGAGATCGATGGCTCCTTTGTTGTCATAAAGTATCACAATGTCGTTGAGATGAATTCGTAGTCTACGAGAGCTTGCTTCATCCAAAGAGCTTGTTGACATGCTTTTCGGCCGAGGCGATTCGCTTCGATGAGTAGAGATGGCTAAAGCCATTTGCTTTTGCAAACCATGAGGTGAGACAATATCCAACAAAAGTGCAAATACCACTTGTACTTTTTCTATCGACATAATCACCGGCATGATCCGAGTCGGCATACACTATGGTTTCTACACCGTTCCTTTGGGATACCATAATCCTAAACACGTTGTTCCCTTAATATATCTAAAATCCTTTTAATGCTTCTAAGTGTGATGCCTTTGGGTTTTCTTGAAAGCGAGCACATAGACAAACACTAAACATAATGTCGGGTCTACTAGCCGTAAGATAGAGTAGGCTACCAATCATTCCTCTATATTTAGTGTTATCTACGGATTCACCTTCTTCGTCCTTGGTGAGTTTAGTGTCCGAGGACATGGGTGTTTTAGTTGGTTTGGAATCTTCAAGACCAAATTTCTTAAGCATGTCTTTTATATATTTAGATTGGTTAAAGAAAATACCATCATCTAGTTGTTTGATTTGAAGTCCTAGAAAGAAGTTTAACTCACCCATCATACTCATTTCAAACTCGTCATGCATGATTTAGAGAAATCATCACATAGCTCTTGACAAGTTGATCCGAATATAATGTCATCAACGTATATTTGAACAATAATAATTTGTGATTCCTTTTTCTTAGTAAAGAGAGTATTATCTACTAATCCCATAGTATATTTGTTATCAATAAGAAAGGTCTTAAGACGGTCGTACCAAGCTTTAGGTGCTTGTTTAAGACCGTATAATGCTTTCTTGAGTTTGAAGACATGATGTGGTTTCTCAAAGTCGGTAAAACCGGGAGGTTGAGCAACATACACTTCTTCGTTAATAAACCCATTAAGGAAAGCACTTTTAACATCCATTTGAAATAATTTAAAATCATAAGCACATGCATAAGCAAGTAATATTCTAATAGATTCAAGTCTAGCTACCGGTGCATAAGTTTCATCATAGTCAATTCCTTCTTGTTGATTATAACCTTGTGCAACAAGCCTAGCTTTGTTTCTAGATACTACACCATTTTCGTCCATTTTGTTTGAAGACCCATTTTGTTCCAATTATAGTTTGATCTTTGGGTTTTGGAACTAGTTTCCAAACATCATTTCTAACGAATTGGTTTAATTCTTCTTGCATGGAAATTACCCATGATTCATCTTTTATTGCTTCATTTATGGTTTTTGGTTCAATGGTGGATACAAAACAAAAATGATTACTTTGATTTTGAGCTTGTGATCTTAAGGTTCTTTGATTAAGTTTTCCTATGACCTTTTCTAATGGATGACTTTTAGATTCTTTTATGTTGACAATTTCCTTATTTAATGGCTCATCTTCCTTGTTATTATTAATTTGACTTTCAACTAAGTCATCATCTACCAAAGGTGATGTCTTAGAGGGAGGTGAACTTTCGTCAAATGTTATGTTCAACGATTCCTCGACTATCATTGTTTCTTTATTTAGGACAATGTAGGCTTTACTAGTTTGAGAGTAACCAAGAAATACACCTTCATAAGACTTTGGGTCAAACTTGGTGAGATAATCCTTAGTATTAAGAATAAAACATTTACAACCAAAGACTTTAAAATATCCTAATGTTGGCTTTTACCTTTATAAAGTTCATATGGTGTTTTGTTTAGGAAAGGACGTATTAGGACTCTATTTAAAATATATGTAGAAGTGTCAATGACGTTACACCAAAACTTTTGAGGAATGTTTTGTTCATTAAGCATTGTTCTACTCATTTCTTGAATTGTTCTATTTTTACGTTCTACTACTCCATTTGATTGAGGTGTTCGTGGAGCGGAAAAGTTATGTGTTATACCATTTGTATCACAAAAGTTTCCAAATTGAGTTTCGTTGTCAAATTCACGACCATGATCCGTTCGGATCGACACAATTTTGACACCTAGAAGATTTTGAATTTTCTTGCTAAGAATTTCAAATTTATCAAAAGCTTCATTTTGGTTTTCAAAATAACGTCCAAGTAAACCTTGAATAATCATCTACTATGACCAAAGTGTATAAGTTGCCTCCATAGCTTCTTATAGCGGATGGTCCAAACAAATCCATATGTAATAATTCTAGACATTTAGATGTGGACACCATATTTTTAGATTTGTGACGCTATGTGTTTGTTTACCAATTTTGCAAGCGTCATAAAAGTGTTGGTCATATTTTAGTTTTGGTAAATTCCTAACCAACTCTTTTGAAGATAGGTTTTGTATAAGTCTCATATTAGCGTGACCTAAGCGCCTATGCCAAAGAGATGAACTATCGTCTAAAGTTGTTAAGCAAAGTTTGTCATTATATGTTTTATCTATTTTCATAACGTATATGTTATTTTTCCTAACTCCTTTAGCTATGGTGATACTGTCTTTTAGTATTTTACTACCATTTTCATCAAATAGTACTTTATACTTTTTATCACATAGTTGGCTAATACTAAGTAGATTAAATCCTAACCTATCCACATGAGCAACATTTTCAATAGTTAGAGAGTTATGAGCAATCGTACCTTTGCCAATGATTTTGCTTTTGAGATTGCTACCGAAAGTGACATTACCTCCGTCATACTCTTGGTATGATGAGAAGAGACTTTGTTGCCGTCATGTGTCGTGAGCATCCACTATCTTTTATCCATTCATCGGTTCCAATCCAACTTTCAATCATACCTAAGAAGCAAATAACTCAAACATTTGGTCCCCAATATCTCATGGGTCCGTTTGGGTTAAACATACCATTTATTTGATTCATGTATGGAATAATGGGTAAGGGTTCCATGGCATGTAATCTGGAGTTTGATATGGTCTAGGAAAGTTTTGATTCCAACCATTGTGTTGGTAGTTAGGTTGAACGTTGTGGTTGCTCTTAGGAAAGGGGTTTGGCAAAGGAAGTTTTATATCGTTGTTGAGTAGTTTTGATCTAAATTCATTTTTAACAAGTCCTACTCGATATAATGGCTGGTTTTAGTTTAACATTATCATTGGTTTTCTTTGTTACTTTAACAAATTCAAGACGGTCCAGATTGCGAACATTCATTACTTTTCAAGTACCCGCGGTACCATTTTGCTACAACGGACGGAACCCTTATTTTGGTTCCGTCTCGTCCGTCTTATCATCTGACAATTTTGATGAATGTTCGTCCTTTCGCCGCTTTGTTTTGACTCTTTGGAATTAATACTTCATTAAAACCTAGCCCATTCATGTCTCCCGGTGTTTTATGGATTTTAACTATTTCATCGGCAAGAGCGATGTTTTGTTAAATCTTTTAAACTTAGAATTATTTTCTATTAAAACTTCTTGTGTGAGCTTTAGTTTTCTATTTCAAGATTAAGCTCTTGACATGATTTACAATCATCGTCATTTGCTTTCCCTTTTCAAGACGTTTTGCTTTTCTTTTAACTCATATACCTCATTTTCCAAAAACTCCTTTTGGTTTTAGAAATTTATTTTTAGTTATGATTTTTAGACTTAGCTCACACAATTGATTATATTATTTTTGAAAGGTGTCATCATCTATAGAAGAATAAGAAGAGTCGGAAAGTACCTCATTTGACTCATGTGCCATTAGAGCGATCTCTTCCTTGCTTGATTCTTCATTGTCTTCACTATCACTCCAAGCACCACTTACAAAAGCTCGTTGAGTTTTGCTTTTAGGTGGCTTGGGACATTCTCCTATGAGATGACTTGCATCACCACATCTAAAGCACTTTCTTTCACCTTTAATCTTCTTATCATCCCGATCTTTTCGGAATGGCTTCTTTTCTTCTCGAGGTTGTCTTACAAACTTTCCTCTTCTTCTAAAGAACTTCTTGAAATCTCTAACGGCCATGGCATACTCCTCATCTTCACTATCGGAACAAGATTCACCATCATCGCTTGATTCCGCCTTTGCTTTAAGAGCAACGGATTTGATCTTTTCCTTTCTTCCTTTGATGATCTCCGAATCTTTCTCCATTACCATTTCGTGAACTTTGAGGTTGCCAATTAGCTCGTCTAGTGACATTATTGAGAGATCTTTTGATTCTTCAATAGCGGTCACTTTAGCTCTCCATTTGGGATGGAGTGCTCTAAGAAATTTCCTGACAAAGTTCTTACTACGAAAAGATTCATCAAGTGCTTTAAGTGATGTAATGATAGTGTTAAACGAGCAAAGCCACAATCAATGGTTTCATCTTCGGGGATAACAAATTGTTCATATTGTTGAACTAGAAGATCAATTTTGTTATCCTTGACTTGTGAATTACCTTGATGTGTAACAATTAAAGATTCCCAAATATCTTTGGCGGTTTCACACATAAAAATTCTTTCATATTCTTTTCTAGGTAAAGCATTATAAAGCATCATTTTAGCTTCATTATTTTTAGCAACTAATTTCTTTTGTTCATCAACGGAAATATCCTTTGTTGTAGAACTAAAATCTCCTTTAACAATAATAAACCAAAGATCTATATCTTTGGATTTTACATATGTTTCAAACGGTTTTCCAATAGATAAATCCATTGGTTTCAAAGAGTGGTGGTCTTTGCATAGATTGCCCTTCTTTAAAGTTTTCGGAATCCATGGATCGTTTCAAGTTTATAAAATACAAGTTATTTTAGAAATTCTTGAGCAACGAGGCTCGTACCAATTGTAGAAAACTAGAAGGGGTTGAATAGTTTACCGATTAAAACTTTGTTTTGAAACTTATTGAAAGATCAATTGATATTGATCTTAAGTGTGTAAATGAAATATGCAAGCAATATGTAATAAGTAAATAAGGAAAGAAATGATCAAACCACAACAAGTTGTTTATAGTGGTTCGCCTACAAGGACTCTTTTTCCTTGCCCTACTCCACTCCCCGAGTCTCACACTCGAGAGTTTAACTTCACTAGTCAACAAGCTCCTTTCACGGCGGAGAAAACCTTTACACTTCACTTACACTATTTCCGACACTAAGCTAGATGTCAAGTTCTTTCCAAGGTACAACTACTCCCACACACAATGTATTTTGAGGACTAAAATACTAACCACTCACACTCACAAGATTATGATGGTTTGATACAACAATGAAGTATGGATCAACACTAGATCATACAAAACTAAACAAACAAGACTTCCAACTCTCGTTGAAGCTTGAGTATGACTTGATCTTCTTTGCTACAAAGAGATCACTAATGTGATATGAAACCGAATTAGAAAGGTTAGAGAAGATATGTATGAGAGTATGTTAGAAAGGGATAAGAAACTACTTGGCTTGGCATTGCTATTTATAGCCAAATTGGACGGAGCGTCCGACGGACCGCGGACCCCTTAAAGGTTCCGCCTGTACCAAAATGGTACCGCTTGATCGACGGTCAAGATATCAAATCTTGCCTAAAGTCAACTCTATCTAAGTAAGATTGTGCAAGATATGAAGAGTACAAATCTTCACAAAATATCTAATGGAATCTTTCAATGATCTCCATGATGTAATACATGATGTCAAATGTTGTATTACTATTAATAGAAATATGCAAATGCTTAAGTAGTGTTTGGTTTTAAGAACCTAACACATTCTACAAACTACTATCATACATAATGATTAGAGTCATATCAAGATGTTACTAATCATAAATGTAAATGCTTGAATGATGAATATATTGTTTGAGAAAGCTTGTTTTAATATCTAATAAACTTGACAAGCTTTAAGCTTTTATAAATTAAATTTACTTTTGTCGTTAACAAAACTTAGGCAAAGATCAAAAATATAAATAACGTTTAATGACGATATTTGTATTAAAAACATGGTTATCGGTGTACCATGGTTCTTACTTGAACTGAAACATTTGGCTACTCCAGAAGTAATGGCTTTTGGTAAAGAGATTCAAATCCATTAAGTTTTTCTCAAAAGATTGCTAGGGACTAGCAATAGTTAGTGTGGGGGATTGATGAGTGTGTAAATACTCATCATTTTTGGTCAATCTGAACGCAAAACGTTTAAAATGCTCGAAATGCATCAAAATCGGATGAAAAATGAGCAAAGCTTGCATAATTGGCGTTTACCCCCAAGTTTCTAAAATTGTCGAATTAGTCCACGAGTCCTAATTTCAAAGAAAAATCACCAAAGGTCCTTTTAAATCATAACTTTTCAAAATTAGTCATTTGGTGAAAAATATAAAAGTTTGAGAAAATTACAAGTTTGGTCCTCCAAGTTTCAAATTTGGCAAAATGGCCCTGGAAAATTGGAAAATGTCAAGATTGGTCCTTGCATTATTGAAACTTGTCACTTTAGTCCAGGAGCAACTTTGAGATATTGGCGACCTTGGTCCTTGTATTTTAAAATTGCAATTAGGTCCTTGTTATTATTAAGCCCTTTCAACCATTTTGGACCTTGAACCCATTATGACCGCCCATCCTTGTGACCCCCTTCAAATTGGACCCCTTCCAATATTATAAGACCAGTCAAACCACCCCTTTTGACTTCTCCCTACCCGCCCAATTTAAATAATAAAAACCAGTCACGGGTTCTCTTCTTTCCCCCCTCCATCATCACCTTTCCTGCAAACACTCCATCATCATCACCCCTACTACCCTCCAAACACTCCAAAAGGCATTTAATGCCCCTCCTCCTTTTTGCACTCAAGCTCCAGCTGTTAAAAACCTTTCCCGCCAAAAAGTGATCCTATGGCCAATATCTCCTCATGTAATCCAATGGTCCTTAAAATAAGTGGGATTTACTCAGAACAAGTGGAAGAGGCCTGTTGGTGTATAAAAGGAAGAAAGAAGAGAGAAGAGCAAAAGTAGTTAGTTTTTAAATTTTTCTTTATGTCGTTTCTCTTAATAAATGTCTTAGTTTAGTTTAAAGTATGTAATCTTTTGTTTTATGATTCAAACTCAAGATATGTTATCTTTGTAAGTCGTTTTAAGTATCAATTCCAAGTTTATGTTCATGTTTCAAATTTCAAGCCATTTGTTACAATTTTCATTTTCAAAATCGATGTCTTAGCTTCAATCGACTTATTTATAAGCTCAAACAAGCTTATACTAGCTTAGTAAAGCCTTCTATAAGCTCATATTTCAGTTTCAAGCAATATTGGACTTTGGTTAACAAAAGTCAAACAGGGTTGATTTTGGGCTTGGTAATGGATAATGGAAGATGCAGTGCTGGTAATGGGTTTAAATAGATTAGGTTAGAGTGGTTTTGTGTTAGGTTTAGCCTGCAACAACAGTTGGACACATGTAAGTGAGTATTTCATTTTTCAATTTTCAATTCATTTTGCATTTTGTACTTGTATGAGTATCTGTGGTCACCAATAATTTAAACCTGTTTATATAGTTGTATTTAGGTCTTATAAACTCAATTTGATCAATGGTACTATCTGGTTCAGTGTTCTTATCAGTTTAAGTTTGCATGTCAGTTTTAAAATGGTGTTTGGATCATTGATTCACTGTCTATTAGGCTTGTTCAATGGTTAGGACATGTTGCTTCATGCTTGGTTAGCTCATATGTACTAAGTTTCATCAATACTTTGTGCTGCAAGCAAGTGAAAGTCAAATTTACACCTTATCTGTCTTAATGATTAATCTGTTGAGGTTTTGTCAAAACCAAAACTTAATTTGTGTTTAGAATACTTAGATACCACTTGCGTAGCTTAACTTCATCAATATACATCATTCTCAGTTAAATAGATTGAATCAAAACTCATATAAGTCAACTTTTCAGTTTTGTCAAAAGTCAAATATTTGTAGCAACTCAGTTTTGGCCAAAATAGGTTGATTTTTCATGGGCTCATTTTTTAGTCAAATCCAATGAAAATTGTGGTTTCAAAAACCTCCCTTGGTCTATATTATTATTATCATTTTCCTAGATTTTTACAAATTTTTTCTAAGCCCCAAATAAGCTTGTCAAAATGAGATCAAATGCCCTGTGCAGAGCACATTGAGCTGCACAGGACTTGTCCAGGTTTTGCAAGGCTTGCATTAAGCTCATTTGAGCTTTCTAGGTCTGTATTTTGGTTTGCATGTTCCTAGCCAGGTCCTCTCTAGGTCCCTTCTTTGGTTTTCCATTTTCTAGCTTATTTAAGTGCTCATTTTAAGTCGCAAGTAGACCCCTTTAACTGCTTTTTAGCCAAAAGCTCATTTCATCAAATCTGTGCTAGCTTGCCATCCAGAGGTTGTAGCTTGTTGTTTTAGTTGCTTTAGAGTAATCTTATCATATTTTAGCCTTTGTAACAGTTTGTTGCTTGTTGTGCTCATTTAGCTTATTAAAAGTGCTTATTTTTAAGCACATTCCATTGCAGCCTCATTTTCCTCCACACAAGCTACTGCTTTTCTATTTTTATTAGATTCTAAATATTATTTTAGAGTTTTCCTGAAATTTTCAGATTTTTCCAAGCTTGTTTGCTATTTTTCTGCATTTAAATCAATTTTTAGCACTTTTTAAATATCATTTAATACAATTAATTAAGAAAAGCTTCAAAAATAATTTTTCATTTTTCTTAAGTTTAGATAAATATAAAAGTCAAAAAATATTTTTCTATATTTTTCTTAGTTAAATTTGTATTTTAAATAATTTAATTAGTTTTAATAGTTTTTAATTCCTAGAAAATCCAAAATAATCGAAAAATACAAAATAGTTTTGAAAATTCTATTTTGATATTTTAGATTTTTCTAAGTCAAAATTTTATTTTTCTAGCTTTATTTCATAATTTCTTGTATTTTAGGTTATTATTTATTAGTTAAAAATAGTTTTTAATTAATAATAATTAGATAATTAGTTATAAAAATAATTTTCTTTTTTTTATATATTTTATTTTATCATTAGGTTTGTAAAAATGTCATTTTCATATTTTTAGGACTTTTATATCTTAGATATCACTTTTTATTTTGTACGTTTACGTAATTTAATTTAAACGTAAGTTTTAAGTTTTAAACGTTCATCATTTTAAATATAGTGATAGCGTTTATTTAATATTTTTTATCTTTTTAAAGTTCCTTTAATTTGCATTTAAGCCGTTGTAATTTGTTGGCTTTTCCTGTAGTTATAATATCATTCACAACCTCTTTTCCATTCAAATCGCTCGATCACTATACGTTTGGTGATCCATTGCACAGTTCGCTGGGACATAACGACCCGGGGAAACCCTATACTCCTCAGATCTTCATTGAGTTCGTGTCTGAACCGTTTTAAGTCTGTTACGGTCGGCCATTCACAAGTGGCAGGCTTGAGTGATAAAACTTGACGGTTGGGCGCGGATCACTAATGTTAAAGCATGGGTCTAATGCGGCAGCACAAGTAATTACCGGTGGAATTTCTTTGAAATATTTTCTAAGTGTATCTTTCATAGGTTCAACCATCATATCATATGGTAGACCACTTAATTCGAACTTGCCTATTTTTTTTACACATTGCAAAAAGTTGTTGGAGTACCCTATAACTCATGGGATAATAAACACTCGATAATAAAAACTCGATAATAAAGTTGTTGCATCTTTAAAAACATCGAGTAATTCGGTTAATTTTTCAATAATCCCCCAATTTTCGAGGGGAAATGGTGCAACTAGATTATCACCGGCAAGATCATCATGAAAGTACTTAAAGGAATTATTTGACGTAAAGCACTTTTAAACATAAAATAAGTCTAGTTTTCAGCTTGTAGGAACTTCCCAATTAGGTGATAAAAAAGTGGTTTTCGTTTCCAAACACAATCTCATATAATTCTTATATCTTGATTTAGGCCCACAAAATATATCTTGCAACATGGTTTTAAAAGCGTTTTTTATCGTCATTATTTCGGATACCGCTAGCCCGTCTTGCACAACCAAGTTTATGATGTGTACAACACATCGACCATGAAAAAAATGTCGTTCAAAGGTTGTTGGTATCTTGATATTAGTTTAGTGGCGGCACTTGTATTGTTAGAAGCGTTATCAATGTGATTAAAAAAATCTTATGTTATAATCTAAACTTTTTTAATACATCTCGTAACTTACGAAATAAATTCATACCCGTGTGAGGATAATCAAAGTTTGGTGTCGACCAAACATCGGTTGTTAAGTTTACATTTGTATTTAAATTTTCAAAGCCTTTTATGAGTTTGAGTTTATCCTTTTTTCACATTTTAAGTGCATCACGTTTAAGAGTAGCACGACTTACTTGAGTATATCGCGGATGAAGACAATTTTGAAGCACCTTGGTTAATCTCGGGTTGTCAAAGTGGTTGAACATCAAAGCTTCTTGAATCACAAATCTTGAAAATTGTTGTTGACACCGATCTGCCTCATATGCAAAAAGACCCCCCTCAATGACATAGATGCTTGACCCGCATCCGGAACTTTTTGAGTGCTCTGCAATACTTTCTATCGATATGTTGCCTCAACGTTGAGTTCGATGAGCTACATAAAAACTTTCTGCAAAGTTTACAATGAGCCTTCTTGGTATCATCCGACAACTTCAAGCGATTAAAATTACACCAAACATCCTTGCTTCGGTCCGTGTCTAAAACCAAACATCCTTGCTTTGATATGTTGCCTCAACGTCGAGTTCGATGAGCTACATAAAAACTTTCTGCAAAGTTTACAATGAGCCTTCGTGGTATCATCCGACAACTTCACGACATTAAAATTACACCGAACATCCTTGCTTCGGTCCGTGTCTAAAACCAAACATCCTTGCTTTGATATGTTGCCTCAACGTCGAGTTCGATGAGCTACATAAAACTTTTCGCAAAGTTTACAATGAGCCTTCGTGGTATCATCCGACAACTTCACGACATTAAAATTACACGAACATCCTTGCTTGGTCCGTGTCTAAAACCAAACATCCTTGCTTTGATATGTTGCCTCAACGTCGAGTTCGATGAGCTACATAAAAACTTTCTGCAAAGTTTACAATGAGCCTTCGTGGTATCATCCGACAACTTCACGACATTAAAATTACACCGAACATCCTTGCTTCGGTCCGTGTCTAAAACCAAACATCCTTGCTTTGATATGTTGCCTCAACGTCGAGTTCGATGAGCTACATAAAAACTTTCTGCAAAGTTTACAATGAGCCTTCGTGGTATCATCCGACAACTTCACGACATTAAAATTACACCGAACATCCTTGCTTCGGTCCGTGTCTAAAACCGCAACAATCGGGGTTTATTTGAAGAACCAACACCGATGGAAGTTGAAGTACTTTGAGTTGCCATTTTGTGAGCGATTTGATTGTTTCAAGATTGTTTTTTAGAGGGTTTGATTGTTGTAAGTAACTAAAACAAACTCAAGATTAATATTTATACTAAAGTTTGTAGGCATCAATGGTGAAAAAACAAAAGAAAACGGCTAGAAACACAAAAAAGGGTCAAAATAGGGTTGTCTGCTTGCTGTATTTCGTTCACAGATTCCCAACAACAGTAAAAAAAAAACACGGTTACTAAATGGTTTTTCACTAGCTGGTTCGGGTACTAACTGGTCTAACGTATATAACTAAAAACCGGTTAATAACAGCCGGTTTTTCTCCTAACCGAACAGGTTATGGTCAAAAACCGGTGTTAACCGGTTTCAGTGTTGGTTTTTTTGGGTTTCGGTTTCGGTTTTTTTTTCCCACGGCTAGCTACATTGTCTAAATCTTCAGTTGAGGCTGAATATAGGTCAATGACTTATGCTACTTGTGAGATTATGTGGATTGTTAATATCTTAAAAGATATGGGTGTTTCTAAGAGTTTGTTACTAGTTGAGTTATATTGTGATAATAAATCTACTAGGTAGGTTGCTGCTAATCCAGTCATGCATGAGAAAACTAATCATTTTGATATAACTGGTTTTACTAATCTTTAACTTTGAGCCTTGTTTGTAAGTTTTGTGTTTGTGCAGGGTTGAAAGTGTAATATAGTTGTATATAAGGATCTCATCCAGTTAGGGTTTCATTATTCACTTTCCCAGTTTCACACACAAGTTTATATTCTCTCGGTTTCATTTAAGATTTGAAAATCTTGTTTGTAGGTTTTACAGCTTGGTTTATAGTAAATTGTCAAGATCATATTGATCTTGACCGTTGGTTTAGTTTGGTTAGGGTTTGGTGTAAGTGTGATTATTGTTTGTATTAGATAGCACTCATTAGGAGGATTATCTTTCTTTCATTGTATTTGTAGGCAAGTACTCGTTTGAGGACTTGTCAACTGTGTTTATAGTTTTAATAAAAAAATAAAATCATCAAAGAGGTTGTTGGTTAGATGATTAGCAATTTTGGTTATTCTGATACCATTTTAACATAACATCATATCAAACATCCATTTGAAACTACCACAAACAAATTTTTAATAAATACTTAATAGTTAATACTATTATAAACTTCTTTAAGGGATTAAGATCCTTTTATGTTCAATTTGAATATGAGAGGTCATGTTGAGAGTTATGTGAGTGAAGAAAAATAATAAATAATTCATTATGGGACCTTTATTTTATCAAAAAATAAATTTTTCTTTAAAAGATAACTAACATGACCTCTCATGTTCAACTTGAACATGAAAGGATCCCAATCATTCTTTAAGCTATAAACATCTTACAACAATTACTAAACATATATAGCTTTAAACTGTATAAGTTTGTGACCATCAAAATCTAGTTTCTTACAAATTCTGATGTCTCGTTTCACACTTTTGAATAGATTTTTCATTGATAATTAGAAATTTGGCTCTTTTATTCGTTTTACATTTCTAGATTGTATCTAGCATTTTTGTAACCTCCTGATGTTACCAAGTAAAGTTGTAAATGAAACAATTTATGATTTTCACCAAATTATATAAACTTGAACTTCGAACAGATGAATAAAATTTTAGAGCGCAGTGATATTTTGACATTGCGTGCATGCTAGTCAAAGTCAACTATATAGGCTACGTGTCCATTAACTAGATATTTATTCCAAATAATTGAAAGATCTCGATTTGTTGTAAAACTAATAAGAAGAGAATAACAAGAACAACAAGAAGATAGATGCAAAGGAAGAATTGTATTATTCATCTCTCAAAGGAGGCATGTATATATAGTTACAAAGGTGGAGTATTCCACAAGATACATTATTCTAATTAAGATAACTACTAAGAATAAGAGATATGGACATCCATTCTATATTTATCCATAACACTCCCCTTTGGATGTCCATTTGAGGATTATGCCTCGTTAAAACCTTACTAGATAAAACCCGTGGGACAAAAATCTAGTGAAGGAAAAAGAGTACATAACTCCTTTATACGCTTGGGATATTGCCTCATTAAAAACCTTGCCGGAAAACCCTGTGGGGACAAAACCATGGTCAAGGAAAAAAGAGTGCAATGCGTATCTTTTCTCCCCCTGATGATCACATCACTTAAGCTCCTTGAGTCAGTGAATGCATATTAAAGTGTCTTGATAGAATCATATGAATATATATTCTCTACATGTTGTTCGCATATCCATTTTTAAAGATTAACATACGTCATACATCTCATTCAAGTACATCATCGTACTTCCTAAGTCATTCATTGCAAACACAATTAATTCAAATGACATAGTATATCATGTCGACCATTGGCGAGAATCATAAATATTTCATATAAATTTTAATATGACACTTCTAAATCGATATTGCGATCATCATCTTTATAAATCAAGGGGGCCTTTTCCACATCATGTGGCTTCATAAACATGTGCGTCGTTTATCCATATGAGGATAGTTAACATCTTGTTTTCATGATGTACACATATTTCATCCTTTAGATGTTCAATCATAAGCTAAGACAAAATATGTCTTTTGTTTCAAATTCAACTTCTATGCATTCATTTGCCTTTATAATCATAAATCAAACTGCATGAAACTCAAACAATATTCAAATCTAGATCTCTTTATAAAGTTTCATTGGCAAATATAATTCTTTATTTGGCACAATACTATACACTAAGGCAATTATTAAATGTATGTCACAAACATGATTAATTCAATACAATCAAGTAGTGTTCTCGAGAACTTCTCTTATATGCTTTAAGCATTAAAAATCACTAGCATTCTTCATGCATTTTACATCCGATAATAAAATCTTGTATGAGCTCTATTCATTTATCTTTTAGACGCATATCAATTACTTATTATATTGCCAGACTTATAAATATTAAATTGATTATTGGATCCACCACATGAGATCAAGTATCTATATGCAAAGTCTTTGCGAAAATATTTGTGTGCAATCATTTATGCCTTAAATATAATAGTTTCAATACTTTAATTTCGCTATCTCATAATGACCAATGCATATCCAATAATTTTACACATTCATATGTACGGACTTCAAGTCCCACTAACCATGTCTCGTCACAAGAATTTTAATCTTTCATTAGTTCTTTGCGTCTTTACTTCTTTTGGCCATTCATTTATACATCTGCACTTCCTGCAGGTATGCTTCCATGATCCTCACCATGATTATAGCGCTATCTTATTTATTTACATAATCATTACCATATCGACGTCGATCGTTACTTTTCGATTCCACACTTTACTAGACATTTCATTATATCATTTATTGAGATCTCATAGTTTTTTACGTACCCGGGGTTTTTCCAACTGCCTTCATGTCTAGTGTCTCTTTATGAGACTATGGGGACTTTATTACCTCGATTCGACCATCTTATTTTTCTTGCTCCATTTTATTTATTCATTCGAGGATTTTTACTTGGAATCGATTAGTCTATCATGCTGCAGCCATGCCATAGACTCACTTTCAATCATTGGTTTTAATGTTAGGACACACATTTTAATTGGAGCATTAGCAGTGTATTGTATGATCTAGTCACTTTATTTATGTCACAAAACTTGTCTGGCAACTACTAGATCTGGAATGTAAATTGTCCCAACTTTAAGTTCATTTTCATTAGTGTGAGGATCAACATTTTTGTATCATAATTCATTCCATATTTCTCGCTGCTCATTCTCCCCCTGAATTAATTATCAACTTTAACATCCCTTGTGTGCGTTGTGGTGGATTTACAATACAGGTTCTGCACATTTACAGAAAACTTTATATGGGAAACATATGGTTTGTGACCGAAACCATTCTAATAGGGAGAATTCATTATTAATTGTTGGCAATATGCGAATTCATATTTTATCATTTAAACGTACATGCCCCATAAAGTAACATTTTTTTTTCTCATAATTATTGGCTTTGCAATCAATCAAGACGTTTATGAACGTTTCAACAAAAGCAATTAAGCGTATGAACTTGGGCTACATAAGTTCAACACTTATTCCAATAATCGCCCATGCTTGAAGTTTTCACCACCATTCTCAATAATACAATATGGAAAACCGTGCTCGCATTTTATAAGTTGAGCTACTAATTACGCTAACCTTAAGTTGCGTATTTGATGATCATTTTGACGATGCATCGATTTTAAAACTCAAAATGATCCACATGGCAGATGTATAGGCATACATACATCCCCTTTATATTATTTCCGAAACTTCATAGGACAAAGTCCTTACTTCAATATGGTGATGGTATATTAAGAATTAACTTTCATTGAGAACAATCATAACAAACAAATCAACCTTGAAGAACCCATGGTTCTTTTATACATTTCGCATCATTATTGACTCGGGATGGTCCAACCGGTCATGCCAATTAACACAACAATCTTGGCTCATAAACTTATACTTTATGACCACATGTGCTTCAATTGCACATTTTTATATATAAGTCGAATAATATGAAGAGTCCATATTTCTCTTATTAGCTCTTTTATATCTTTCACACAGTTTAACATAATATTCACATTAGCCTACAACATTAGTATTAAAGAATAAAACATGTTCTATGCAAAGAAGTTAGGCCGTACTATTTGTAAAACATATTTATCGTTAATCAATTAGTCAAGTGTGACATGCAAAACACATAAAATAACAAATGAAGGGACATCTTATCCTAATATTAATAATCTTTACTATCCTTTAGCAACTCTTAACAAATAAATATTTTCATTTTCATATAGGAGAAGCTCAAATAATGCAACATAATACACCAAGAGGTAAAGCACCTTGTAAGAGTTGCGTAATAATCAGAATCATATACATATGTTTTGCATAACTATTATTATCAAAATATTGGCAACACATTTGGTAGCCAAATATATGTTTCAAATAGTTATTACGAGTAAAAAAAAACTCAACTATTTTTAACTAAATCAAATAAATATGTTTCATATTATTTATAACCTTCTCTTAGCCAGGGCGGCATACATCTTTATTACTATTTCGCTTTGCCAATATAATTGGTAGTATTTATGACGATGGTAAAATCACAAATACTATTAACTCAGTTATAATACCATAGAACAATCAAGATTCATTTACGTATCCAATTATCAAAGTATCCATGCTATTATTCATTTAATGGGCGAGGAAGAGCTCACATTATATTGATTTTAAAATCTATCTCTAAATTAAATGTCAAAACAAGAAAAACATACGCATACACATTATTAAGGCATGCATTACTAAACAATTAAAATGTTACATTAAACCAGATGATTATATACGATTGCATCGTTAAATCAAAACTGTCATATGATAACAAAGGAACTAGATAATAATCAACTCAAATTTATGTTAGTTGATACCTAAACTAATCACCAGTCAATGTGTTTAAATCACATATCTCAAATTCTAATTAATATCACCTAAAAAAAAAATACAGGTTAGGTGTCATAACAACACTTATATATGCAATACTGATAATCATAATTTTACACCCATTTGATTGAAAGCATGCATGTAACTGATTGGAGCTATTGTTGACAGCTAGTTTAAGAAAATTTACAAACTTTATCAAAATAAATATGTGGTGAGTAACTTTCTAAAGAAGAGATCCCATTGTTTTGGTTCATATGTTCAAGAATTAATCCATCTTATGTTTCTTTTTGTATCTATAAAACAATAAACTTATTTTGGTCAACAATGTTAATCCTATATATACAGGCAACTAAATAGCACAACGTATAGTCATCTTCTAAGTTGCAAAGATATAATGGTCATAATATAAGTGCATATCATATACAGATATGATCAATAACCATTAATTGTAAGGATTAATATGCAAAAGTATACAAACAATAACCATGTAATCACACAAATAAAAGATATAGATGCCACAAGTAAATCATTCCCAACCATAGATTTATAATTTGTGATAACTATTTAAGTTAGTATTGGTATCTAAATAATTTGATAAGAATAAATCACAATTTTAAACCTAAGGAGCACAGATTCATTAATTAGAGACAACATAACTAATGTTACCATCAACCAATTAAGTCAATGATGTATTCTTGTAACTGTAAATAAAGACGTAAACCGTACCTTTACCCCTTAACTACCATTAAAAATCACCGTTTTGTTTATTGGTTAATTGAAGTTTGCTCATCCCAATTCACGCAGTTCTCTAATTTGCAAAGTATAATTCTATTCTTGACTTTTATAGAGCAACAATTGTAAGGCATCCGTATTAATTTATTTAATCGACGTATTAACATTGTCTGCAAAATTTAATATCTTATAGTTTGGATATTTAAGGATCTTAAAAAACAAAGTTTTCTTTTCAAATTTGGTAATGAGTTTTATAATAAATCCATGGTTAACAATATAAACGATGACATGCAATTCACTAAACAAAGATTTGTTCAAGTGAATAGAACGTTAAAACAACAACAAATAGTATGCTTATAAAGATATAAACTAATAAAAGTACAATCAGTTGGGCAAAACTAATAAACATCAAGTTGGTTAATTAGTTAGAATTCATAAAGAATCATATTAATAGTTAATTTTTTTTTAAGTGATCCAACATCATGATATACACCAACGATTAAAAATCAATAAGTAACACAATATCATAAACACCTATGTTTTGTTCAATTTGTATTTTATTATATATATTCAATTTGAGCCACATTTCACGCCATACACGTACCTTATTTTAAGTTTAAAATAGCAATAAAATCATATAAAAACTATCATAACCGATGTTTCAATAACATAGAACGAGCACAATAGAAGGGTTTCAGACGTACCGTGGAATACGAGAGAAAAGAAGCAATAACAAACACTTAGAGCGTGCTGATAACGTGTTGTAAAACTAATAAGAAGAGAATAACAAGAACAACAAGAAGATAGATGCAAAGGAAGAATTGTATTATTCATCTCGAAGGAGGTGTATATATATATACAAAGGTGGAGTATTCCACAAGATATATTATTCTAATTAAGATAACTACTAAGAATAAGAGATATGGACATCCATTCTATATTTATCCATAACACGATTTATGTTTTAAAATCTTTCAATTTTACGATATCGCCCGAGTCGATCTTTTGTAGAATTTTCAAAGACATAAGATCTTAAATATGATCGTAAAATCTAAATACGATTCGATTATACTTCCCCATATTTAACTAACTAACAAACTATAAATGAACGAATTTTGTTAAAGTAAAACAATAAAGCAAACGTGAATTATTATAAATGCTTTATAAGAGTAAAATATATAGATTTTTAGATTAAAAGATTCAGCATTTTTAATCACCGATTAGATATTTTAGTATTTTAGAGTGTTACGCGATGCATTTTCATATTATTGTAACCACAACTCTTCTTTTATCATAAAATTTTTTGAGTAAAAAGGGCTTCACCCTTTTATCAAAAATTTATTATATATTTAGCTTTGAATACAAATTATTAGACAAATAAGACTTTTAAACATTTAAGTAGAATCTTGATCTTGATCCAATTATACGATTCCAATCTTGCAAATACAAGAACGATTCATGGTAAGATCTTGATCTTAACATCCTTGCTTCAAAGAATTTCTAGGAAGAACAAGAATAAAAAGACATGTCCGAATGACAATTAAATTAAATCTTTAGGACCCATTGGAGAAATGACTTGGATGATGGCATGGTGATGGTATTGAATTTGCGTAGATTTACTTTCTCATCACCATGGATGTTTATAGTTTTGGAAAGATTAAGGGTGCGTTCGGTATGCTGTCATGAATCACAATCAATATGAGTTTGATATAAGGGTACAATAATAATGAATATATGTTAAGATATTAATTTCAATATTGTTGTTTGGTTTTATAATTAGATTGGGTATCAAAATGATGAGACCCACTCATATTTAAAGTGTTCTCTCATTTTTTTTTTTATAATAACAATAAAAAAAAATTAAAAAAAAAATAATGAGCCCATATCTTAAAATGAAAACTTCATTCTCCGCCTTTTTGACACCTTTCAAGTATCTCACATATCCTCACCCTTTTGGCACCTTTCAAGTATTTCCATTTCACGTTCCAACATACATTAAACAAACAACATTATTCGGAATGAAAGTATTTTTTCATTCCGATTAACGCATACCAAACGCACCCTATAATGTGATATCCTATCATCAATCATTTCCAAGGATTTACACAAACATGGATTCGTTGAGGTCCTCTAATCTTAAAGCTTATGTTTCATCAAAAGCAGGTCGTTTGTTTATCGATCGACAGTATTATTATTTACAAGGATGTTTAGCAGAAATCATGTAACAGCATTATCCAATTGAAAAGTATTATACATATATCAAGAAATTACATGTTTGTTCAAAGAATACACTTCTTCTATCCATACCAAACACTTTGCTTGTTATGATATTCCAGAAAGGCAATATATTGTTCTTTTGATTAAGGTTTTACGCCAAGTTTTACAATTTTTTTCGCTATAACTACTAAAAATATGTCTACCATAATAAGGTCAGATAAGTATTCGCCTGACAATAAGTATTCGTTTAGGTAGTCAAACATTACATTTCTTGGGACGAACAAAACATCGTATGACTTCAAAACAAAAATATGTCCAATGTTGATCCATCTTGCTTGTGACGTGTTCAACCGCTTCACGGTGTACGCACATTGTATACAAACAACGCATCTGTTCTGCCAAGCTACGTCCTGAAATGGAGCCCCTCCCCCATGGCACCCATGTGCCCTCCCTTAACGCATCCGTGTATCAAGTCAAAACACATAGAATGCATGTTACATATGTTTTTATGTGTGTATATGTGTAGGTATTGGTCTTTATGTTCATTTTTATATATTTGTTTCCTAGGAAGGGTACTAAGCTGGTGGTGACAGCAAAGGTGGTTAATTTGGTAGGGCATAGAATGATGAATGGGTATAATGTCCCAATAAGTTTGAAGCTACATCCATTGTGTTCATGAATTAGGTGAAGGAATGGTGTGGGTATGGGGGAACATTGCCCCATTACATGACAATGGACTTTGAAGGCAATGTTTAGGGCACACCCACATGGCTTTGTAATGGATCATAGCCACTTTTTTTTTCTCTTTAAATTCATGAAAGTATTACCCACATTGCCCCATGCTTTCATGAAATCAAAGTGATAAAAGAAAGAAAAGTGATGGCATTGTTGTTGTTAATGTAAAACCAAGCACATAATTCATACAACCTTATTTTAAAATAGTAACATTATCAATACAGATTACAGAACAGAACAAAACAGATATATAAGAGCATCTTACATTATATGGGAAATAGAGCATTTTCCTTAATTTTGCGGCGATGACATTGACTTCCATTTTCAATCTAATATATGATAGAAGGCACGAACTAGATTCCTCTATCAACGAACTTAGTGTTGATAGACAAATCCATAAGAGTGCATATATAAAACAAACTATCAACGAACTTACAACTTGATTAGATGCTAAAACAAATTTTATCAATTTTTTTAAAATATAATTCATTACTGACATTGGATTATTATAAAGTTACATTAGCCAAGCAGCATATAACAAACATTCTAAATTCATAACCATTTATCACAACGGGTTCTAAATTCTTATCAACCAATCCTACATCTTATTGTAATTATCACTCATCAGTGACAACAACTTGCATTTCATAATTATGACAAGTGGTGACGGACACTAAGTGGCCACTTCGTTACGATGAAACATGTTTAGCACTATTCAAGGAAAAGTTGCAGTCACTAAAAGGATTATCATTCTCTGCACAAGAATCAAACATGAATTTCAGTTGTGAAGGTGGTGTGTGATTGGGTATTTATATAGTTGATTAGTCTCTTGCCGCTCAACGAGTGGATGAATAAACAATATACCAAACATCAAGTGATAGTTACTTTCAGTTTCGCCACGAAAATTCCATTAAAAATCAAAATTCTAAAAACAACATATGGATCACCACAACTAGTGTTAAGGAACTCAGCCTCTAGGTTATGTAATCCTAAACAGTCTAACATATACAAAAGATCCAATCTACACACTTGTTTTTGTTACCTCATGTTTGATGCTGCACTTGATGTTGCTGTAGCCACAGCTATCTTTCTTCGTCCAGCCTTCCTCACGCTGACATTCGAACTTGGTGACATAGATTTTGTAACCCCTTTTGAAGACCTGTTATATACAATTTCAAAATTCATAGTCAGAAGCAAACAAAAATAAATTTGTGACAATTTTTGTTCTATAAATAGAAATGAACTTGGGGATGTAAAATAGCACCCATACTTCTGAGGCGAGAAAGGCTGTTCAAAACTAGGCACTTGTTTTGCATGAAGTACTGATGACTTCTTAAGTTGTTTTAAACCAATCTCCTCCATCTATATACCATTATCATCACATGTTAGAAAAATTATTCTCGGTTATTATATAATCACAGCAACTTTATAGCAGCAAGATTCAAGTAAAGGCTCCATATTACCATCTTTTTCTCCTTTAGTTTACTGTCAAGTTCTGTTCTATGTAGACTTAATTCCTGAACTTCAGTTAGAGGTCTGCGAACCCTTTCTGGAACTGCGTTGGAATCCCTACAAAAATGTTGCTCATGCAAAATTACTAATTTCTGGCTGAACAACTTAATGATGGACGACCTGCGGTAGCCGAAAGAACTACTTACTCTTTCAGTATGGTCTCTGCCGTAACTGCTTTCATGCTAGCATCTTCATCCTCTGGCTTTGTGCAGTATCTTGATTCTGTTTTTGAGGGAACCTTCACTAAAGCATATATGTTCAGATAACACTAGTTGCCAAAATAAGGACAAAACAATATAGAATGAAATTATCATACCAAATGATAATCACTTGTATAAGGATGTGGACTAGACGCAGGGATCCTAGGTTGCTCTTCTTGTATACGCTTATGTATGATTTCAGCCACAAGTTTACTTTCTTTCCGTTCTCCTCTTTTATCTGTCTGAAGATGGAAAGGACGTGGTACTGTTTTCCGTGGAATTGGTTTCTTGTTGTGGGATCCCAAGCATGAGATGATCTGCAAAGAAAACAACAATGTCCTATTGTTTACAGAGACAAATGAAAACAATATCTGGAGTTCTCTGGTTACAAAAAGAAAAGAGAAAAACCTTGTCAAACAATTCAGCGTTATCGGGTGTTTTCGGTGGAATTCTTTTATTAGTTGCAAAATGAAATTCTTGAGGTATGGTGACTTGTCGTTTTTTGTTACAGAACAGCCCCAACTCTCCTTTACTTTCAAGTATCTAGAATTGCAAGGGAGCATGGTATAAAGTTAATGAAACGGAAGATTAAAGACTTATTATCATTTATCAGAGTAAATATTCTTGAAAATTGAAACTTTTTCATACCTTCTTGTTTAAAGGTCTAGCCTTGAAATTTGAAACTTTTTCCTGCTGTTCTATTTCAATCTTTGGTTTCCGTGCAGTCAATGATGTCCGGAGAGCTATCTTAGGCGTAGTAAGATAAGGTTTACATTGATAGTTCTGCATAAAGAAAAAGAAGCAAAACTAAGCTACAAATACTAAGATATCTAACTTTTCTATTTCAGTTGCTTGTTAATTACCCGAGGAGTTGTTTCTACTGAGACAACTGTGGCAGCTTCTGCACTCTGTCAATACAATATAATTTTAACACAATAAAAACCACATTTTCTAAATCTAATTCAAGTTCATTAAATATATAAGCTAGCAATAGATTTACTTTTCTGATCAAAGGTCGGCGCTCAAATTTAGGAGTTTGGACAGCTGAACTCCTGATATTACCCAAGCAAACACTCTGAGATGTTTTAAACGCAGGGTTTGTAGGCCTTGTCTGCATCAATTTGGGCTTTGTCATCATTGAACTTGCTCTTGCTTTGTGTGGCGAGTGACGTGTTCCAATACATGGAGTCTATAAGCACAAAGGGACAATATACAATGTTATTATAAATTTCCGATCGAGGGATATGATAAAAAAGGATGCATGGTAATCAAAACTAACCAGTCTTATTTTCCCGCCTTTAAGCTTTTGCGTCTGTATTTCTTGAGCAAAACTGTGCATAATCCTATTTGAAAAATTTGTATGCCTATAGATTGAACAAATATCAAGCATAAGAAGAATTGATAGACTCTATACGAAACTTATAAATAATCGTTAAGGTCTTTGTTAATGCAATTGGCTTTCAATAGTTGCGACTAACAAATAATTTACTGTTGCTAACTGTTTTCCAACTAGATTAACGTATTCTAATTCATTTAAGGAGCCATAAACACGATTTAGGTCCATAGTATATTTTTTGTCACTATTTCCACTTACAAGTACTAAACGAAGAGTATTAACAAATTGATCGAGTCACAGGTACAGTAAAATACAAAAAGGGAACATAAGCAGTTCAAAGTGATCTACTGACCTTCGTATCTCTGGTTCCAAGTTGCAGTTCTTTTTAGTACTTAAGAAACCTGTGGACATAGATGGTTCGGATTCCTGCAATTAACATATAAAAAGTTCATTCATGAAAACATTCAATTATCATATTTCACCCAAAATAATCTGTGCTGAAGAGTAAAACGGCAAGCAATAACTGATCTAGTCAGGGTATAGTATATAACCTTTTGGGAATTATCGGCTACACTTTTATATTGAACACTTCTTCTAGCATTATCCGTAGACATCAAATCTACACCAAAAAAAAAACACTATCACGCATTTGGCATTTGCAAACAATTCTAAACTAAAACGGAACATAACTCATAGTCATATAACAATGAGAACAACAAATAACAATAAAACACTGGACATTCCATTAGCAAATTAAAACACATATTAATGAGAATTACTCAAGATAGACAGAGTCTAACCCTAATTGTAGGAATTCGAAATAACGAACAAGTCAAAACAAGCATAATCAATGATCCACTTCACAATGCTAGTTCAGATACTCTTTGATCATCATCCATAGATGTTTTTAAATACGCCTTATTAAATTTTAACACTAAACGCATATCGTTTTCCGTTTAACAAAAATGTTAGATTTATAACAACTCAAAAATCAATTAAATTAACAAAGTTTCTAAGAGCAAACCCTAATTTATTATATACAGAATATCATAATATGTAGAAAATGAAATAAAAAGAATGTAAAAAATCATACTATTCGTTTGCTTTTCGGTTAGTGGTTCGACATAATGGAACAATTTGGGGGTCGAGAACTCGCGATTTCCGGAATCCATTACTAATTAACTGATGATGTCACAAGTTTTGATTGATTGAGAATCGAAAAGTGAAAATGATTAAGAGAGTGTAAATATATTGCGAATTTGGTGAATCAAGAAGGAGAAGAATAGAGATTTGTTGGTGTAACGGTTGTGTTTGTTTGTTTTATTTTATTTCAGACAAAGGGTGGGAAAAAGTTATGACCGTTACAACACTAATCAATTTCTTTTTATTTCAAAAAGTGAACTTTTATTACAATCCGTTACTTGTGATTGTGAATAGTAATTACTGATTTTATTTCTATTTTTTTTAAGAGTTTTTCTAACTTGTGAGGCACAATTTAAGTTGCCACGATGAGGATTCAATCCTACTTTTCCTCTTGCGTCAGCCTTTCTCTCTGCTGACGACCGCAGTGACGATTAAATCTTGCGATAAGGCGATTGGTTCATTTTTTCTTTTTTAAAAAAAAAAAAAAACATTTTAACACAAAATAAAATTTCATTAATAATTAAAACGTTATAGTTATAATTCAAATAAAATTAAAACATTCTGAAACTTATTAAAACATTACAACACTTATTCAAAATCTAGGTTGTGGCGTGCCTTGATCGCCTCTTTGAGTTTCTGCATTGTTTGGCGTTCTATTGCGGGCAAAGATGGGTCGATTGGCGGGCAATAGAACATGAGATCTGCATCATATTTCTTTTGAGCCTCTAATTTAACTTTTCGTTCTTCTAGTGCCAATTTTTTCTTCCTTGCTTCTCTTTGTCATTGTAGCTCCAACTCGATTTGGCGTTGTTCCACTCTTTCTTCTTCAAACCATAGTGCGGTGCATGACTCTTTCTTCCGCCCGAATGCCTTGGACTTGATCTTGCCCCATGTCTCGCAACACCTTCCATAGAAAACTCCGAATATTTCTTTTTATTCTTCTTTGCGGTATCACGACCAATTGGTCTATTAGGCACGACGAAGGCACATCCGACTGCACATCCGAGTCAGTTGAAGTCCTTGCTTTTTTCCCTTTGTAGCTCGTTTCTTTGGTTTGACCGGTGACGTCTCTTCTCGACATTCTTCTTCTTCTACGTCATCAAGGTCGATCAAATCGTGATACGATCCATGAGCCGAACAGTACCGAACCGTGATACTCTTGAGCGGATAACCCGATCCGGTTCCGGCATAAAATTAGGATTGTTGTATAGTTGGTCATCAAAATCAAAACCCTCAAGATTGATCAAGGCTAACCGGAGAATATTATTGATAATTTGAAAATGAAGACGTTGATGAATCCATTGTTGGACGGTACACAGATTCGTGTGACCCATACATAGATTGGTTGCTTCGACGGGAGTAGCTTTGTTGTTGTTGTTGGTAGTGGATGTTTTGTTGCGGTGGAACAAATGGACGATTCATAGTAAATGGATTGTTAGCTTGTTGTTGTGGAGCTTGTTGGGATTGATATTCGAAAGAAGGGGGTTGAAAATTGATTCTTGGTGAGACACCGGTTAACCGGAAATTCGGATCCGGTGTTAAAATATGCGGCACGTTTTGTGCCAAACAGGATTTTCGGCTTTTGGTTGGTGGTGTTTTCTTAGACATTTTTGCTTGAGAGGATTGTGAGATTTTTGATAGAGAGGATTGTAAGATTTGTGAGTTTAGTATGTAAATAAGTTGTGTATTTATAGGATGGTTTTAGTAGTGTTTTTTTTTTTTTTTTTTTTATAAACCAAACGGTACAAACTTTTGCAACGGTTATATTTTTTTTTTTGGATTCAACGGCTAGCAAGAAAAGGGACTAAAATTTGCTTTGTTAGTATCGATCGAGTAGACGAACGAGAGGCCAAGTTTTTTGGGCGATCGATAGCTTCCACACTAGAACGATCGACAAGCGATCGATCGCTTGGAGCCAAGATCGACACACGATTGGTTCTACTGTGGGCAGCCTAAGCATTCCAAAAGTACATTGGGACCCACTAAAAAGTATACAGGGATCCATATAAAAGTACATACAAATGTACTTTCATGTGGGTCCTATTGTACTTTTGGTGTGCTTAACTTATGCCCTTAGGGCACAAGTTAGAAAAACCATTTTTTTTAAAAGGTAACAATGTTTATCTATATCTATATCTATACTACATATAATAAAAAAAATGGTCAAAGTTGAAAAGTTGAATTATTGAAATTGGTCTAATGAGAGAGAAATGTATAGTGTAATTAATACTCTTATTAAAACACCACATTACTTAAAAGTACAATAATTTATTCACATTGTACAACCAATTAAAAGCATATATATCAAATTAAAAATAACCAATTAAAACTCCACTTACTAAAGAATACAATAAAATTTTCATAACGTACAACTTAATTAAGCTACAACATAATCCAAAATATAAAATTACTAGTTTAGAGACCCGTTGACACCGGGTTAGTTTTTAAAGAAATAGATAAATGAGAAAATTATAAAAGTAATAACGTAAATTTGTTAAATTTAAAATATGTTTGAGTCACAATCAATTTACAACTATCGCGTTGCCAATCTAAAATAGATTGACTCGAACATAAAATGATGTGTGATTTCAATGATCAATTGAGTTGCTAACAAACCTTGTAACATTAAAAATAATGTGATTACACCAATGATACATACATGATATAACATGAACCTTGTTCAAAGACCTTCAAGTACTTCTCTTATCTCACTAACATCTTTCGGTCGTGAACCAACAGTAAGCCTCATGTTAGCGGTTAGCTTAAGAACTTTGCAGTAATCCCGTAGGTATGATTGTTTCAAAGAAGCACCAACAATGTCTTGGCGTGATCCTTTCGGAATGACAGGAAGAACACGCCTAAAATCACCGCCAAACACCATCGTCATGTTTCCAAAAGGCGATCACACACGTCATACCGGCTCCTACAGTATGTCTCAAAGACCGATCTAAAGCCTCAAAACAAAGCTTATTCGTCATAGGCGCTTCGTCCCAAATAATAAGCTTGCACTTTTTTAACATTGCTCCCAGATCGCTTTGAGCATTTATTGAGCAAGTGGAGGTCTCATCAACGTTTATTGGAATATGAAACCTGGAGTGAGCAGTTCGCCCTCCCGACATTAACAAAAATGCAATACCGCTTGATGCAACGTTCAAAACTATATCACCTTTTCTTCTAATGCCGGCTGCAAGTATTTTCCATAAAAATGTTTTACCGGTACCTCCGTAACCGTAAACAAAATAAATACCCCCTGTTCCACTATCAACGGATTTCACGATCGTGTCATATACACCCTTCTGTTCCGTTGTCAATAAGGCGTACAAACGTTGATATTCATATTCCATCTCGACCGGGTTATAATCAGTTTCATCATATATAAGTCGGTTTCCAAATTCATTGATGTATTTGTCATCAGGGTAAGGCATCTCTGGCCAACGCCTCAAACTACTTCCTCTCACTCGCATAAGTTCTTCAATGTAGTACAAAGCGATATTTTTTTTCCTCATCGCTAACTATCAAATTTGCATATAAAATATGACATGTTAATAGTTAATTCCTTATAAACTAATCCACAACATAAAATATGCAATGTAGGGAACCTAATAAACAAAATTTGAACATTAAAAAGCTAAAGAAAAAGTGAAAAGGGCCTGCTGTGATGAGGTTGCTGTAACAGTGGGTAACACAGCCCTATGTGGTGCTAATTAAGCTAATACAAACTGAGCTATAGTGAAAATAAGCTTATGGGCTTATGGGATCTTAAAGTTCACCAAGCTTGCTCAATAAAGAAACTTGTTCTCTCATAAACATATGTAGCAATAGGGTTCACATGTTTGTTTGTGAATATAATGTTACTTTGACAATATTAATCTTTAAAATTTTATACAAATAGTGAAAATTGAGATACCTTATCATATCAAAGCAATCTACAACATCCAAAATGAAAGAATATTTATACCAATAGTGAAATTTTATAGATCATGAAAACGACTCGAACTGATGAGGATCTCATTGTTTTAATCATCATATATATTTTTATTTATGCATTGATAAAAGAATCTTTAAACCTCGTACATGATAGTGTGATTGAGGTTCACTTGATGGAGCTGCATCCCGATACTAAATCAATCAAGTTCTCACATTTTGGAGTTCTTTATTGGGATCCAATGCTTCACACAACATACTTTTTTTTTTTACATAATTTCAATTATGTAACATATGTTCATACCCTGGATAAGTGTTAACATATGTTCGTACCCAAGTGCTAATGCTATAAAAATATTCTTTATATTTTTTTGGGGGGATGGGGTGGATTAGCTTATTTCATGTATTAGATTATTGATATTTAAAATGGCCGATACAATCATCCTTTTTTTTTTCTGGGATGAGCTCATGAAACTTGAGCTTATTTAAGTCCATAACCACCAACAAAACAATATATGAAAAAACTACTACCTTCGTCCCAGGATAAAACTGGTTCAACTTTGACCTTAACAATTTTTTTTGTTATATAATACTTGATGCAAAATATATGAATAGATTAGGCTTTAAATATACTTTCATTAGTATAAATTTTATCAAGTATTTTATAATATACAAAAATATTTAAGATCAAATTAGCAAAAACGATTACAAAAAGTCAAACTAAACATTTATTTTGAGGCGGATAAAGTATTATTTATAATTAACGTATTATTTTTAGTGAAGTTTCAACACAACAAACCTACCGATCACTTTAAAAAATGAGTAAAGATATTCATTAACATTTGGAAACGGCACATTAGTCACGACTCTTGGGCCACATAAAGGGTGTCACATATCCTTGTGGCGCTGGGATATGGCAATGTAGTTTCTCATCATCAGATGTCTTGTCCTGTAATTCATATTTTTAAATTTTGTTATTAGTGTGGATCACTTAGTCGTATACATACTCCTAAACAGGCATTTAACCCATCTAACTATTTTTCATTCACACTTGTACAACTACACTTTCTGATGTCCTTGCACTATGTATAGACTTGCCCTGAACTCGGCTAACCAAAAACAAAATAATATGTAGAAAATGATGAAAGAAAGTTTTGAAATTTAAAGAGACATACAAAGATTTAGAAAATATGTTATATAATGTCATCAATCGCCCCTCATATCCATTTGCCACCAAATACAATATCACACCAATGCCAACACATATTCTTAATAATTGAATTCCGTGATCATTTTATACATTATTGAAATAAGTAGACTTTGTAAAAGCACATACAACAACAAATACATAATAAAATGATTTAGAATGTTGGGGACATTAAAATTTAAAAGTGTACCTTTGGCAACTTCATTACACGTTTTGTTTATATCACTTTCTTTGTTTTGCCCGTTAGAAATATAAATAACAGGAATTGATTCGTTCAAAGCAATTCACACCTCATGACTTCTTAAGTAATTTTTCAGGAACTTGAAAAGAGTTTCTGCTCAAAGGCAATCACTTGTTTTTAAAATATTGGTGGTCTTTTTTGCAGCCTTTACGTATTTCCAACCCAGATTATATTTATCCTTTTGTGTGCTACACTTGAAGGCAACTGCTGGCAACTCCTCTCTAAGATACTTTAGCCATTTTTTCTGTAGCTTCACGAAGAACCAAATCTAAAATCCAAGTTCAAACAAAAATATAAGCAACTGAAACAACATAAGTGATTAATAATTCTTGAGCATTATAAACTTATAACCAAATAATAAGTTGTGATATATTGAACACATGGAGCGATTCTGGTACTAAATATCAATAATAGCACGATTCAAGTATAACTCCTCATGACTTACATTTCCAACTCTAAATATACTAATTCAATTCTGCAAACTTATATCTATTATGTGACTTACATTTTCTATGTTTTAATCAGCATGTAAATAGATCTATATGAGGAATAATTAATGGACTCAATCAAGAAACTGACCTTTAAAGTGATATTTTTAAGCCTTCAATTCATCATGTTCACCTTCCTTAGAGTGTTTTTATGGGAGCAGGACATGCGATTATCTTCCAGGTGGCACATAGAGTGGCACTACAGGTGATTGTAGAAGTTTTCCTCCAACTCGGCACCTTGAACTCTTCAAGTCCAACTTCCAACTCATCCCGCATTATTACAATTACATAATAAAGAAAATCCAACATCAAGAGAACTAAATAGTTAATTTGATGAATGTTCAAGTGAGAATACAAAACCAAACCAAAGAGACATTCATTTGAATAACCGTGACACAAATAACTATTATGTTCGGTTATGATGACTATTATAATTTCATTAAAGACTATTATAACATTAAAGTTATAATTAGCTGAATATTCATGCAGGCCCAATATAAATATATAATTGGCTAAACATTCAATTTATAATGAGCACTATAACTTCACTGAAGATTAAATCTTAAAAACATACCTCGGTGTAAACAAAAATAGCATCACCCATCATAATGTTCTTTTAATAAAGGGCTTAAAATGAAGTTCAAGCTAACTTGTCGTGCACATTCCCTCACATGAAGTATACAATTCCATAGCATAGCTACAGAAGAAATGGATCAAAGAGACCATTTATCAGTGGTTTTACTGAATTTGTCACTGGTTAATCTTATTGCCCATCTGTCCTAAAAAGTCAAAAGAAACAGATCATCTAATAATGTTAAACTCAACAGAACATTGTATGGATTTTCCAATTCTTAAAGAATTATAAAGGATTCAAAGTTGGTAATCACTATTGATTCAGGAAGGAATGCCACAATTACCATCTCCATCATTTTCTCATTTCAGCATTTTTGAAACCGGAAGTGGCCATACACATTATGACTTCTTTACTAGTGGTAAATAACTTACAAATTGTGAACAAAACATTTCCTTCTTAGTGGACATTACGGCTAATTAACCCCTCAAAAATAGTGTAAAGGTCCTTGTTTTTCGGGCCAAAGATATCATCGCATACAGAAAGTATCCGTGAGACCGTAAAATGAAGAAAAGTGAACGATTGGAGGGCAAGTCGGGTGAAAGAATACAGGAAAGTTATGTATACACACCTCCTTTGTTTACTTGTGGGAGTTTAGTTCCTTCACATTTGTTAAAAAGCACTAAAGCGCTCATATGACAATCTACCCACGATATATGTAATGCAACACAAGTAAGAAGTAAGAACGACTTGAATGGCGAAATGGGCTCATTTTAGCTTGAAGATTAGTAAAAAGATGGAAATTTTACAACCGATTACGGCGTCACAATAGTAATTTCAATGAAACAGAGGTAGTAACTGGGAAGGGTGATTAAACTTAACTACATAAGGGATACAAAGGTTAACAGTTTAGTCTCGCGGTTCGAATCATAGTTTATAAATTACTATATATGTATGCAAGTTTGAAGTGTCATATTTAGTAAAGGAAATTCTTTTTACTTTGTTGAGAATAAGTAAATCCAACCTATTTAAAGATTCGTAACAATATATGAATTTCTATAAACTACAGTTAAAAGTGGACATGTATGTTGATGCTATAGAATCGCTCACTCGGCGATTATTAGTGTGTAAAAGTAACAATTCATGCTATAGCAATAAAACACCGGCTATTAGTGTGTCCTATAAATTAACCAAAGATGTCCATCTAACTTAAGAGAACTGATATAAAAACACTAACCATGATGCACACATGAACTCAAAGAGAAAGCACACAAAGAGATGATAAGTTACCATTAGATTGATTTGAGCATGTAATTGTATCAAGAATCAATTTGTGAGTCTCTCGTTGTTTCTTCTCCATATCATGAATCAAAAATATCAAAATCCGCGTAAGCTATATTAAAAAAAAAACAAAATTAAAAAACTAATTAATACCAAAACTATTAAACAAAATTGGTTTGTAATCATAGAAAATCATAACAACAAAGAATCTATAACATAACATTTGAAATTGAGAACAATAATTAGAGAGATGAGAGACTTACCATTGAACTAAACTCCACTTTGTGATGGACCTCTAATGCAAGAAATCACGAAAAATAAAAACAAAACCAAAACCATATATAGTAAATAAAAGCATAACAACGAATAATCAATATATTAAATTGCAATTACATGAACTTGGATCTCTAAAACCCTCATTACAGAAATTAAATTTCCTCAATCAACCTTATAGCATATTTGACAATACTAATATTCATAAATTATAAAAGATATTTCCCAAGTTATTTTATAAGGTTATTCAGCAGAAAGAGTGAGGTAATAAAAAGGCATCGCATGAGATTTAGAAGGCACTAAGGAACGCGAACAACAATCCACTAATCACTCTCTACTACACCTAAGGATGCATTTCAAACATCCGCCAAACGCTCTTATTCAATGGTAAGCTATAAAATTGTCATATACCAAACACTATATTCATTGGTTGATGCTCATTTACTTTCAGTGATAAAATCAACATGTCTACAGCGACGTTTGCAAGTAACTACATAAATTAAAGTGAGGTCATTTGGTGAGTTAAATTCAAAAGGTTTGTTAGCTTAAAATATGCATATATCAAATATACTTAGAAGCAGACATGTACGCAACATCAAAAAAGGTAAAAAGGTAAAGTCAGTAATTGTATTGAACACTGCAATGTCATAGCAAATATATTTAGAAAAACATTTGAACCTTTCTCATGTTCTCCAACTATAAACAACATTGCTGGTGCCCAGAGAGTACATAAAGCAATATCATCTTCATCCCTGCACACAGAACAAACAACAAACAGACATCAAACATATATCCTGTACAAAAAAAGATTAAAACAAACAAATGCAGAGAACACATGAATGTGATTACCCCCAATTAATTTGCAAAAAAACTAATTCATACAATTAATTTTCCCAAATTTTTTTTACGGATTTGTCACAACACAACTGAATTGAACTTAATCAAAACACAAATAAATAGGTACATACCAATGCTCAATGTTGACAGAACACAATTGATGGCACAACGATGTAATCCAAATCGATGTTGAATTGGTATGGCGTAGATATCATTTTTCTGATTTGGATCTGTGATATGCCAAGGTTTTAAATTAGTGATTGAACAATGTTTCCGACATATCATTTAATTGAAACAGAATTAGATCAATTATCGGAAAAAAGCACATCAAAACACGTATACTATGGGTTTAAATTAAAACCCCAAAAGAGCTTGAACAAATGCGAATACTTACCGATCGAATGATGTAATGTTTCGATTGAAACTGAATGGAGACGGTCATTGTACAGTATAAATTTTGAAATGGTGATATGGAATTGGTGAATTTAAATTGGTGATTGAAACTGCAATGAAGAATCGTATATGATAAGTTTCAAGAGAGCGTATACAATGAATGTTGTTTACTACATTCATTTTAAAAACGTCTTGCATAAACTAATTGTACTTAGAAGCTAAATAAGGTAGGGCATTAAACCAATTTTTAATGCAAGGTGCTTAGTAGGCTTGTACAAAAGCTTATTTTATTATATATAATATAATAGATTAAACACACTAATTAATGATATTTTTAACACCCTAAAATGAAAAGTACGTGTTATTATACACATTATACAAGGGGGAGTAACGACGAGATCCTTTCCGTTACTTGCTTTTTATTTCTTATTTCTTTTCTAATTTTCACACATTCTTTTTAAAAACAAAGTGTTGCTTTTTTCAAAACTCTTTTGTTTCGACAAAAGGGGAGAAGAAAGTAAAACTACAAATTCAAACTCTTACAATTTTAGCTTTTCCTTAAAATAATCTTATGTTTTGTCATCAACAAAAGGGGAGATTGTTAATACAAATAAGCCGTAAAAACGTTTATTTATATTTTACGATCTTCTAAAGTTTTGTCGATAACAAAAGTAAGATCATTTTAACGAAACAAATAAAATACGTAAATGATTAGAACTAATAGTTTTCTAACACACTTACGCTTTCACATAAAACACTAAAACTAGTATAAGTGATTTTATGCTTTAGATATACATATGTATAACAACTAGTGTTTACATAGTGGGACAACATATACTTAACTAAGTATACACTAAAATGGGTTAAAAACAAGTATATACTAAATAGATAAAAACTAGCAAATGGTTTTGACCCATAACCCATGGTTTTACTTATACCACTTAACCAAGTTCATTGTATCCTTAAGATACATTGAATCTAGAAAGAAAACCATGGATCAACCCATAACCAAAAATACCCATGGGCAAAGAGGAGCGTACCACGGATCCCTAGCTTTGTGCTAGCCGGATCCCTTTGGTAGGGATCCGTGGGATCCGGGGAACAGTAG